>CM038681.1:67579294-67970141 GCA_021605205.1 Aegilops longissima
AAGTCAAAGGGCTAGATCCGGTGGTCAAACGCTTCTGAGGTTAGGCGGGGCGGGGCCTGAGGGGTAGCAATGCCACCGAGCGTCGCATCGGGCCCTCATACATGCGGGGTGGTGTGGTGGCATGTCCGAAGAGGCGCACGCGTCTCGGTGTGGCCCCTCACGGACGGCGATGACACGGTAGTAGACGCTCGCGAAGCGATGCGGCGTGAATATAATTAAATACTCGAGCGCGATAAAATCATGAGTTTTTACATGACGTGGGCACATGTGCTATAGGACCGATGGTAATTTTTCATAATTTTTCGTGATGGAGAAGTATCTCAACACTTCCCTCTCGCCGGATTGCTCTTCGCGCCTCTGACCGTGGGTGGCGGCCTCAGGCCAGCATACCGTCAAATCTTGCGTGGCGGCCTCTCACAAGTCCGGAAGTGTTGTGGCGGTTGCAAATGCCCGCACGCTGCGTCCGGTAGCCCCCCCTCACGGACGGCGCCCGCCGCCGCACCGGAGGGGGGAAACGGACGCCACGGTCTACACGGAGGGGATCTTGCTGTGGGTCTGGCCCGGATGTTGCTCCAAAGTGTTCCTATGGGCTGACATAACACAACCGGGTGGAGAGGCCCACTGGTCAAATCACGTCCGTGCAAAGTCAAAGGGCTAGATCCGTGGTCAAACGCTACAGGTTAGGGCGGACGAGGGCCCCGGGGTAGCAATGCCACAGGAGCGCCGCGATCGGGCCCTCATACATGCGGGTGGTGTGGTGGCATGTCCGAAGAGGCGCACGCGCCTCGTGGTGTGGCCCCCCTCACGGACGGCGATGACACGGTAGTAGACATTCTGCGGAACGATGCGGCGTGAATATAATTAAATACTCGGAGCGCGATAAAATCATGAGTTTTTTACATGACGTGGGCACATGTGCTATAGGACCGATGGTAATTTTTCATAATTTTTCGTGATGGAGAAGTATCTGAACACTTCCTCTCTGCCGGATTGCTCTTGGCGTCTCTGATGTGGCGGCGGCCTCGGGCTAGCATACCGTCAAATCTTGCGTGGCGGCCTCTCACAACTGGAAGTGTTGTGGCGGTTGCAAATGCCCGCACGCTGCCTCCGGTGTGGCCCCCCTCACGGACGGCGCCGCCGCCGGCACCTGGAGGGGAAACGGACGCGTCGGGTCTACACGGAGGGGATGTAGCTGTGGGTTTGGCCCGGATGTTGCTCCCAGGTGTCCCTATGGGCCGAATCGACACAACCGGTGGAGAGGTCCATCGGTCAAAGCCCGTCTGCAAAGTCAAAGGGCTAGATCGCGTGGTCAAACGCCACAGGGTTAGCGGGGCGGGGCACCGGGGTAGCAATGCCACCGAGCGTCAGACCGGGCCGCATACATGCGGGTTGGTGTGGTGGCATGTCCGAAGAGGCGCACGCTGTCCGGTGTGCACCCTCACGGACGGCGCCACCGCCGCACCGGAGGGGGAAACGGACGCGTCGGGTCTACACGGAGGGGATCTTGCTGTGGGTCTGGCCCGGATGTTGCTCCAAAGTGTTCCTATGGGCTGACCTAACACAACCGGGCGGAGAGGCCCACTGGTCAAATCCCGTCCGTGCAAAGTCAAAGGGCTAGATCCGGTGGTCAAACGCTACAGGGTTAGGCGGGACGGGGCCCCTGGGGGGGTAGCAATGCCACCAGAGCGTCGCATCGGGCCTCATACGCGGGGTGGTGTGGTGGCATGTCCGAAGAGGCGACACGCGTCTCCGGGGTGTGGCCCCCCTCACGGACGGCGATGACATGGTAGTAGACGTTCTGCGGAAACGATGCGGCGTGAATATTATTAAATACTCGAAGCGCGATAAAATCATGAGTTTTTTACATGACATGGGCACATGTGCTATAGGACCGATGGTAATTTTTCATAATTTTTCGTGATGGAGAAGTATCTGAACACTTCCGACATTGCTTTCGCCTCTCTCGTGGCGGCGGCCTCCGGCCAGTTGCTCTTGGCGTCTCACAAGTCTGGAAGTGTTGTGGCGGTTGCAAATGCCCGCACGAGTCTCCGGTGTGCCTCCGGGCCGCCAGACCGGACACGCCGTCACACGGAGGGGATCTTGCGTGTTGCTCCAAAGTGTTCCTCTAACACAAGTGGAGAGTCCCACCGAAATCCCGTTGTCAAGGCTAGATCCGGTGGTCAAACCTCCTGGGGTTAGGCGGGGCCGGACGGGCCCCGGGGTAGCAATGCCACGGGAGCGTGCCCCGGGCCCTCATACATGCGGGTGGTGTGGTGGCATGTCCGAAGAGGCGCACGCGCTCGCCTCACGGACGGGGGATGAACGCAGTAGACGTCGGCGGAAACGATGGATATTATTAAATACCGGAGCGCGATAAAATCATGAGTTTTTATATGACGGGGCACATGTGCTATAGGACCGATGGTAATTTTCATAATTTTCGTGATGGAGAAGTATGCACTTCCGGGATTGTCTTCGCCTATGGGCGGCGGCCTCAAGAGCTAGCAACCGGCGTGGAAGGCCTCTCACAAGTCTGGAAGTGTTGTGGCGAAAATGCCGTCGTGCAAAGTCCCCCCCCCTCACGGACGGCGCCGCCGCCGCACCGAGATCAGACGTGGTCACACGGAGGGATGTAGCTGTGGGTTTGGCGGGATGTTGCTCCATGGGCACTGGGGGTGGAGAGGTCCATCGTCAAAGCCCGTCTGCAAAGTCAAAGGGCTAGATCGCGTGGTCAAACGCTACAGGGTTAGGGCGGGACGGGCACTCATAGCAATGCCACCGGGCTGCCGACGGTGTGGTGGGTGGCATGTCCGAAGAGGCGGCACGTGTCCGGGTGTGCCCCCTCACCGATGGCGGCCGCCGCACTGGAAAGGAAACAGACGCGTCGGGTCTACGGAGGGATCTTGCTGTGGGTCCGCCCGGATGTTGCTCCAAAGTGTTCCTATGGGCTGACCTAACACAACCGGGTGGAGAGGCCCACCGTCAAATCCCGTCCGTGCAAAGTCAAAGGGCTAGATCCGGTGGTCAAACGCTACTGGGTTAGGCGGGGCCGGGGCCACAGGGGTAGCAATGCCACGGGAGCGTCGCATTGGGCCCTCATACATGCGGGTGGTGTGGTGGCATGTCCGAAGAGGCGCACGCGTCTCGGGTGTGCCCCCCTCACGGACGGTGATGACACGGTAGTAGGCGCTCTGCGAAAGCGATCGGCGTGAATATTATTAAATACTCGGAGCGCGATAAAATCATGAGTTTTTACATGACATGGGCACATGTGCTATAGGACCGATGGTAATTTTTCATAATTTTTCGTGATGGAGAAGTATCTGAACACTTCCCTCTCGCGATTGCTCTTCGCGTCGACTGTTGTGGCGGCCTCCGGGCTAGCATACCGTCAAATCTTGCGTGGCGGCCTCTCACAAGTCTGGAAGTGTTGTGGCGGTTGCAAATGCCCGCACGCGTCTCCGGTGTGCCCCACCCTCACGAACGCGCGCCGCCCCGGCACTGGAGAAAACAGACGCGTCGGGTCTACACAGTGTGCATGTAGCTGTGGGTGGCCCGGATGTTGCTCCGGGTGTCCCTATGGGCCGAATCGACACAACCGGTGGAGAGGTCCATCGGTCAAAGCCCGTCCGTGCAAAGTCAAAGGGCTAGATCGCGTGGTCAAACGCTTCTGAGGTTAGGCGGGGACGGGGCACTGGGGTAGCAATGCCACCGAGCGTCGTCCGGCCCTCATACATGCGGGGTTGTGTGGTGGCATGTCCGAAGAGGCGGCACGCGTGTCCGGTGTGCACCCCTCACGGACGGCGCCGCCGCCGCACCGGCGGGGGAAACGGACGGGTCTACGGAGGGGATCTTGCTGTGGGTCCGCCCGGATGTTGCTCCAAAGTGTTCCTATGGGCTGACCTAACACAACCGGATGGAGGGGCCCACCGGTCAAATCCGTCCGTGCAAAGTCAAAGGGCTAGATCCGGTGGTCAAACGCTACAGGGTTAGGCAGGACGGGGGCCCTGGGGTAGCAATGCCACCGGAGCGTTGCATCGGGCCCTCATACATGCGGGGTGGTGTGGTGGCATGTCCGAAGAGGCGGCACGCGTCTCCGGGGTTTGGCCCCCCTCACGGACGGCGATGACACGGTAGTAGACGTTCTGCGGAAACGATGCGCCGTGAATATTATTAAATACTCGGAGCGCGATAAAATCATGAGTTTTTTACATGACGTGGGCACATGTGCTATAGGAACGATGGTAATTTTTCATAATTTTTCGTGATGGAGAAGTATCTGAACACTTCCCTCTACGCGGATTGCTCTTCGCGCGTCTACGACTGTGGCCGGCGGCCTCCGGGGGCTAGCATACCGTCAAATCTTGCGTAGGCGGCCTCTCACAAGTCTGGAAGTGTTGTGGCGGTTGCAAATGCCCGGCACGCGTCTCCGGGGTGTGCCCCCCCTCACGGACGGCGCCGCCGCCGGCACCTGGAGGGGGGAAACGGACGCGTCGGGTCTACACGGAGTGGATGTAGCTGTGGGTTTGGCCCGGATGGTTCTCCCGGGTGTCCCTATGGGCCGAACTGACACAACCGGGTGGAGAGGTCCACTGGTCAAAGCCCGTCCGTGCAAAGTCAAAGGGCTAGATCGCGTGGTCAAACTTCTGAGGGTTAGGCGGGGCGGGGGGCACCGTGGGGTAGCAATGCCACCGGAGCGTCGTACCGGGCCCTCATACATGCGTGGTGATGTGGTGGCATGTCTGAAGAGGCGGCACGCGTGTCCGGGGTGTGCCCCCCTCACGGACGGCGCCGCCGCCGGCACATGGAGGGGGGGAAATGGACGCGTCGGGTCTACACGGAGGGGATCTTGCTGTGGGTCTGGCCCGGATGTTGCTCCAAAGTGTTCCTATGGGCTGACCTAACACAACCGGGTGGAGAGGCCCACTGGTCAAATCCGTCGTGCAAAGTCAAAGGCTAGATCCGTGGTCAAACGCTTCTGAGGTTAGGCGGGACGGGGGCCCTGGGGGGTAGCAATGCCACCGGAGCGTCGTACCGGGCCCTCGTACATGCGGGGTTGTGAGGTGGCATGTCTGAAGAGGCGGCACGCGTGTCCGGTGTGTGCACCCCCTCACGGACGGCGCCGCCGCTGGCACCTAAAGGGGGGAAACGGATGCGTCGGGTCTACACGGAGGGGATCTTGCTGTGGGTCTGGCCCGGATGTTGCTCCAAAGTGTTCCTATGGGCTGAGCTAACACAACCGGGTGGAGAGGCCCACTGGTCAAATCCCGTCCGTGCAAAGTCAAAGGGCTAGATCCGGTGGTCAAACGCTACAGGGTTAGGCGGGACGGGGGCCCTGGGGGGTAGCAATGCCACCGGAGCGTCGCATCGGGCCCTCATACATGCGGGGTGGTGTGGTGGCATGTCCGAAGAGGCGACACGCGTCTCCGGGGTGTGGCCCCCCTCACGGACGGCGATGACATGGTAGTAGACGTTCTGCGGAAACGATGCGGCGTGAATATTATTAAATACTCGAAGCGCGATAAAATCATGAGTTTTTTACATGACATGGGCACATGTGCTATAGGACCGATGGTAATTTTTCATAATTTTTCGTGATGGAGAAGTATCTGAACACTTCCCTCTACGCGGATTGCTCTTGGCGTCTCTACGATGGCGGCGGCCTCCGGCCTAGCATACCGTCAAATCTTGCGTAGGCGGCCTCTCACAAGTCTGGAAGTGTTGTGGCGGTTGCAAATGCCCGGCAGGCGTCTCCGGGGTGTGCCCCCCCCCCTCACGGACGGCGCCGCCGCCGACACTGGAGAAGCGGACGTGTCGGGTCTACGGAGGGATCTTGCTGTGGGTCTGGCCCGGATGTTGCTCCAAAGTGTTCCTATGGGCTGACCTAATACAACCGGGTGGAGAGGCCCACTGGTCAAATCCCATCCGTGCAAAGTCAAAGGGCTAGATCCGGTGGTCAAACTCTACAGGGTTAGGCGGGACGGGGGCCTTGGCGGGTAGCAATGCCACCGAGCGTCGCATCGGCCCGCATACATGCGGGTGGTGTGGTGGCATGTCCGAAGAGGCGGCACGCGTCTCGGTGTGGCCCCCCTCACGGACGGCGATGACATGGTAGTAGGCGTTCTGCGGAAGCGATCGCGGCGTGAATATTATTAAATACTCGAGCACGATAAAATCATGAGTTTTTACATGACGTGGGCACATGTGCTATAGGACCGATGGTAATTTTTCATAATTTTTCGTGATGGAAAGTATCTCAACACTTCCCTCTCGCGGATTGCTCTTCGCGCGTCTCTGTGGCGGCGGCCTCCGGAACTAACATACCGTCAAATCTTGCGTAGGCGGCCTCTCACAAGTCTGGAAGTGTTGTGGCGATTGCAAATGCCCGGCACGCGTCTCCGGGGTGTGCCCCCCCCCCTCACGGCGCCGCCGCCGCACCGGAGGGGGAAACAGACGCTGGTCGGGTCTACACGGAGTGGATGTAGCTGTGGGTTTGGCTCGGATGTTGCTCCCGGGTGTCCCTATGGGCCGAACTGACACAACCGGGTGGAGAGGTCCACTGGTCAAAGCCCGTCCGTGCAAAGTCAAAGGGCTAGATCGCGTGGTCAAACGCTACAGGGTTAGGCGGGACGGGGGCACTCGGGGGTAGCAATGCCACCGGAGCGTCGTACCGGGCCCTCATACATGCGGGGTGGTGTGGTGGCATGTCTGAAGAGGCGGCACTCGTGTCCGGGGTGTGCCCCCCTCACCGATGGCGACGCCGCCGGCACCTGGAGGGGGGAAACGGACGCGTCGGGTCTACACGGAGGGGATCTTGCTGTGGGTCTGGCCCGGATGTTGCTCCAAAGTGTTCCTATGGGCTGACCTAACACAACCGGGTGGAGAGGCCCACCGGTTAAATCCGTCCGTGCAAAGTCAAAGGCTAGATCCGTGGTCAAACGCTACAGGTTAGGCGGGGCGGGGCCCAGGGGTAGCAATGCCACAGAGCGTCGCATTGGGCCCTCATACATGCGGGGAGGTGTGGTGGCATGTCCGAAGAGGCGGCACGCGTCTCCGGGGTGTGCCCCCCCTCACGGACGGCGATGACACGGTAGTAGACGTTCTGCGGAAGCGATCGGCGTGAATATTATTAAATACTCGGAGCGCGATAAAATCATGAGTTTTTACATGGCGTGGGCACATGTGCTATAGGACCGATGGTAATTTTCATAATTTTTCGTGATGGAGAAGTATCTCAACACTTCCCTCTCGCGGATTGCTCTTCGCGACGCGTCTCGACCGTGGCGGCGGCCTCCGGGGGCTAGCATACCGTCAAATCTTGCGTAGGCGGCCTCTCACAAGTCTGGAAGTGTTGTGGCGGTTGCAAATGCCCGGCACGCGTCTCCGGGGTGTGCCCCCACCCCTCACGAACGGCGCCGCCGCCGGCACCTGGAGGGGGGAAACAGACGCGTCGGGTCTACACAGAGTGCACGTAGCTGTGGGTCTGGCCCGGATGTTGCTCCCGGGTGTCCCTATGGGCCGAAGTGACACAACCGGGTGGAGAGGTCCATTGGTCAAAGCCCGTCCGTGCAAAGTCAAAGGGCTAGATCGCGTGGTCAAACGCTACAGGGTTAGGCGGGACGGGGGCACTGGGGGGGTAGCAATGCCACCGGAGCGTCGTACCGGGCCCTCATACATGCGGGGTTGTGTGGTGGCATGTCTGAAGAGGCGGCACGCGTGTCCGGGGTGTGCACCCCTCACGGACGGCGCCGCCGCCGGCACCTGAAGGGGGGAAACGGACGCGTCGGGCTACGGAGGGATCTTCTTGTGGGTCCGCCCGGATGTTGCTCCAAAGTGTTCCTATGGGCTGACCTAACACAACCGGGTGGAGGGGCCCACCGGTCAAATCCCGTCCGTGCAAAGTCAAAGGGCTAGATCCGGTGGTCAAACGCTCTGAGGTTAGGCGGGGCGGGGCCCTGGGGTAGCAATGCCACCGAGGCGTTGCATCGGGCCCTCATACATGCGGGGTGGTGTGGTGGCATGTCCGAAGAGGCGCACGCAGCGTCTCGGGTTTGGCCCCCCTCACGGACGGCGATGACACGGTAGTAGACGTTCGCGAAACGATGCGCCGTGAATATTATTAAATACCGGAGCGCGATAAAATCATGAGTTTTTACATGGCGTGGGCACATGTGCTATAGGACCGATGGTAATTTTTCATAATTTTTCGTGATGGAGAAGTATCTCAACACTTCCCTCTCGCGATTGCTCTTCGCACGCTCTGATCGTGGCGGCGGACCTCCGGAGCTAGCATACCGTCAAATCTTGCGTAGGCGGCCTCTCACAAGTCTGGAAGTGTTGTGGCGGTTGCAAATGCCCGGCACGCGTCTCCGGGGTGTGCCCTCCCCCTTCACGGACGGCGCCGCCGCCGGCACCTGGAGGGGGGAAACGGACGCGTCGGGTCTACACGGAGTGGATGTAGCTGTGGGTTTGGCCCGGATGGTTCTCCCGGGTGTCCCTATGGGCCGAACTGACACAACCGGGTGGAGAGGTCCACTGGTCAAAGCCCGTCCGTGCAAAGTCAAAGGGCTAGATCGCGTGGTCAAACGCTACAGGGTTAGGCGGGACGGGGGCACTGGTGGGGTAGCAATGCCACCGGAGCGTCGTACCGGGCCCTCATACATGCGTGGTGATGTGGTGGCATGTCTGAAGAGGCGGCACGCGTGTCCGGGGTGTGCCCCCCTCACGGACGGCGCCGCCGCCGGCACATGGAGGGGGGAAATGGGCGCGTCGGGTCTACGGAGGGGATCTTGCTGTGGGTGCGCCCGGATGTTGCTCCAAAGTGTTCCTATGGGCTGACCTAACACAACTGGGTGGAGAGGCCCACCGTCAAATCCCGTCAGTGCAAAGTCAAAGGCTAGATCCGTGGTCAAACGCTACTGGGTTAGGCGGGGACGGGGCCTGGGGGGTAGCAATGCCACCGGAGCGTCGTACCGGGCCCTCGTACATGCGGGGTTGTGAGGTGGCATGTCTGAAGAGGCGGCACGCGTGTCCGGTGTGTGCACCCCCTCACGGACGGCGCCGCGCATTGGCACCTAAAGGGGGAAGCGGATCGTCGGGTCTACGGAGGGATCTTCTTGTGGGTCCGCCCGGATGTTGCTCCAAAGTGTTCCTATGGGCTGAGCTAACACAACCGGGTGGAGAGGCCTTGGTCAAATCCGTCCGTGCAAAGTCAAAGGGCTAGATCCGGTGGTCAAACGCTACTGAGGTTAGGCGGGGCCGGGGCCCTGGGGGTAGCAATGCCACCGAGGCGTCGCATCGGGCCCTCATACATGCGGGTGGTGTGGTGGCATGTCCGAAGAGGCGACACGCGCGTCTCCGGGTGTGGCCCCCCCTCACGGACGGCGATGACATGGTAGTAGGCGTTCTGCGGAAGCGATCGGCGTGAATATTATTAAATACTCGGCGCGATAAAATCATGAGTTTTTACATGACATGGGCACATGTGCTATAGGACCGATGGTAATTTTCATAATTTTTCGTGATGGAGAAGTATCTGAACACTTCCCTCTGCGGATTGCTCTTGGCGTCTCTGTTGGGCGGGCGGCCTCCGGGGGCTAGCATACCGTCAAATCTTGCGTAGGCGGCCTCTCACAAGTCTGGAAGTGTTGTGGCGGTTGCAAATGCCCGGCAGGCGTCTCCGGTGTGCCCCCCTCACGGACGGCGCGCCGCCACGACACTGGAGAAGCAGGACGTGTCGGGTCTACGGAGGGATCTTGCGTGGGTCCGCCCGGATGTTGCTCCAAAGTGTTCCTATGGGCTGACCTAATACAACCGGGTGGAGAGGCCCACTGGTCAAATCCCATCCGTGCAAAGTCAAAGGGCTAGATCCGGTGGTCAAACTCTACAGGGTTAGGCGGGACGGGGGCCTTGGCGGGTAGCAATGCCACCGGAGCGTCGCATCGGGCCCGCATACATGCGGGGTGGTGTGGTGGCATGTCCGAAGAGGCGGCACGCGTCTCCGGGGTGTGGCCCCCCTCACGGACGGCGATGACATGGTAGTAGACGTTCTGCGGAAACGATGCGGCGTGAATATTATTAAATACTCGGAGCACGATAAAATCATGAGTTTTTTACATGACGTGGGCACATGTGCTATAGGACCGATGGTAATTTTTCATAATTTTTCGTGATGGAGAAGTATCTGAACACTTCCCTCTCTGGATTGCTCTTGGCGTCTCTGTTGTGGCGGCGGCCTCCGGGCCAGCATACCGTCAAATCTTGCGTGGCGGCCTCTCACAAGTCTGGAAGTGTTGTGGCGATTGCAAATGCCCGCACGCTCTCCGGTGTGCCCCCCCTCGGACGGCGCCGCCGCCGGCACCTGGAGGGGGGAAACGGACGCGTCGGGTCTACACGGAGTGGATGTAGCTGTGGGTTTGGCTCGGATGTTGCTCTCGGGTGTCCCTATGGGCCGAACTGACACAACCGGGTGGAGAGGTCCACTGGTCAAAGCCCGTCCTGCAAAGTTAAAGGGCTAGATCGCGTGGTCAAACGCCTGAGGTTAGGCGGGGCGGGGCACTCGGGGGTAGCAATGCCACCGGAGCGTCGTACCGGGCCCTCATACATGCGGGGTGGTGTGGTGGCATGTCCAAGAGGCGGCACTCGTGTCCGGTGTGCCCCCTCACCGATGGCGGCCCGCCGCACGGCACTGGAGAAGCAGACGCGTCGGGTCTACGGAGGGATCTTGCTGTGGTCCGGCCGGATGTTGCTCCAAAGTGTTCCTATGGGCTGACCTAACACAACCGGTGGAGAGGCCCACCGTTAAATCCCGTCCGTGCAAAGTCAAAGGGCTAGATCCGGTGGTCAAACGCTACTGAGGTTAGGCGGGGCGGGGCCCTGGGGTAGCAATGCCACGGAGCGTCGCATTGGGCCCTCATACATGCGGGGAGGTGTGGTGGCATGTCCGAAGAGGCGCACGCGTCTCGGTGTGCCCCCCTCCGGACGGACGGCGATGACACGGTAGTAGGCGTTCTGCGGAAGCGATCGGCGTGAATATTATTAAATACCGGAGCGCGATAAAATCATGAGTTTTTACATGACGTGGGCACATGTGCTATAGGACCGATGGTAATTTTCATAATTTTTCGTGATGGAGAAGTATCTGAACACTTCCCTCTCGCGATTGCTCTTCGCGCGCTCACGACCGTGGCCGCGGCCTCCGGGGGCTAGCATACCGTCAAATCTTGCGTAGGCGGCCTCTCACAAGTCTGGAAGTGTTGTGGCGGTTGCAAATGCCCGGCACGCGTCTCCGGGGTGTGCCCCACCCCTCACGAACGGCGCCGCCGCCGGCACCTGGAGGGGGGAAACAGACGCGTCGGGTCTACACAGAGTGCACGTAGCTGTGGGTCTGGCCCGGATGTTGCTCCCGGGTGTCCCTATGGGCCGAAGTGACACAACCGGGTGGAGAGGTCCATTGGTCAAAGCCCGTCCGTGCAAAGTCAAAGGGCTAGATCGCGTGGTCAAACGCTACTGAGGTTAGGCGGACGGGGCACCGGGGGTAGCAATGCCACCGGAGCGTCGTCTGCGGGCCCTCATACATGCGGGGTTGTGTGGTGGCATGTCTCAAGAGGCGCACGCGCGTGTCCGGTGTGCACCCCTCACGGACGGCGCCGCCACGCCGCACTGAAGGGGAAGCAGACGCGTCGGGCTACGGAGGGGATCTTGCTGTGGGTCTGCCCGGATGTTGCTCCAAAGTGTTCCTATGGGCTGACCTAACACAACCGGGTGGAGGGGCCCACCGGTCAAATCCCGTCCGTGCAAAGTCAAAGGGCTAGATCCGGTGGTCAAACGCTACAGGGTTAGGCGGGACCGGGGCCCCAGGGGTAGCAATGCCACCGGAGCGTTGCATCGGGCCCTCATACATGCGGGGTGGTGTGGTGGCATGTCCGAAGAGGCGCACGCGCGTCTCGGGGTTTGGCCCCCACGGACGGCGATGACACGGTAGTAGGCGTTCTGCGGAAGCGATCGCCGTGAATATTATTAAATACTCGGGCGCGATAAAATCATGAGTTTTTACATGACGTGGGCACATGTGCTATAGGACCGATGGTAATTTTTCATAATTTTTCGTGATGGAGAAGTATCTGAACACTTCCCTCTCGCGGATTGCTCTTCGCGTCTCGATCGTGGCGGCGGCCTCGGGAACTAGCATACCGTCAAATCTTGCGTGGCGGCCTCTCACAAGTCCGGAAGTGTTGTGGCGGTTGCAAATGCCCGCACGCGTCTCCGGTGTGCCCCCCCTCGGACGGCGCGCCGCCGCCGCACCGGAGGGGGGAACAGACGCGTCGGGTCTACACGGAGTGGATGTAGCTGTGGGTTTGGCCGGATGGTTCTCCGGGTGTCCCTATGGGCCGAATCGACACAACCGGTGGAGAGGTCCATCGGTCAAAGCCCGTCCGTGCAAAGTCAAAGGGCTAGATCGCGTGGTCAAACGCTACAGGGTTAGGCGGGACGGGGGCACTGGTGGGGTAGCAATGCCACCGGAGCGTCGTACCGGGCCCTCATACATGCGTGGTGATGTGGTGGCATGTCGAAGAGGCGGCACGCGTGTCCGGTGTGCCCCCCTCACGGACGGCGCCACCGCCGCACCGGAGGGGAGAAATGGACGCGTCGGGTCTACGGAGGGATCTTGCTGTGGGTCTGGCCGGATGTTGCTCCAAAGTGTTCCTATGGGCTGAGCTAACACAACCGGGTGGAGAGGCCCACCGTCAAATCCCGTCCGTGCAAAGTCAAAGGCTAGATCCGGTGGTCAAACGCTACAGGTTAGGCGGGGACGGGGCCCTGGGGTAGCAATGCCACCGGCGTCGCGATCGGGCCCTCATACATGCGGGGTGGTGTGGTGGCATGTCCGAAGAGGCGACACGCGTCTCCGGGGTGTGGCCCCCCTCACGGACGGCGATGACATGGTAGTAGACGTTCTGCGGAAACGATGCGGCGTGAATATTATTAAATACTCGAAGCGCGATAAAATCATGAGTTTTTTACATGACATGGGCACATGTGCTATAGGACCGATGGTAATTTTTCATAATTTTTCGTGATGGAGAAGTATCTAAACACTTCCCTCTCGCGGATTGCTCTTGGCGTCTCGACTGTGGCCGGCGGCCTCCGGGGGCTAGCATACCGTCAAATCTTGCGTAGGCGGCCTCTCACAAGTCTGGAAGTGTTGTGGCGGTTGCAAATGCCCGGCACGCATCTCCGGGGTGTGCCCCCCCTCACGGACGGCGCCGCCGCCGGCACCTGGAGGGGGAAACGGACGCGTCGGGTCTACACGGAGGGGATCTTGCTGTGGGTCTGGCCCGGATGTTGCTCCAAAGTGTTCCTATGGGCTGACCTAATACAACCGGGTGGAGAGGCCCACTGGTCAAATCCCATCCGTGCAAAGTCAAAGGGCTAGATCCGGTGGTCAAACGCTACAGGGTTAGGCGGGACGGGGGCCTTGGCGGGTAGCAATGCCACCGGAGCGTCGCATCGGGCCCGCATACATGCGGGGTGGTGTGGTGGCATGTCCGAAGAGGCGGCACGCGTCTCCGGGGTGTGGCCCCCCCTCACGGACGGCGATGACATGGTAGTAGACGTTCTGCGGAAACGATGCGGCGTGAATATTATTAAATACTCGGAGCGCGATAAAATCATGAGTTTTTTACATGACGTGGGCACATGTGCTATAGGACCGATGGTAATTTTTCATAATTTTTCGTGATGGAGAAGTATCTGAACACTTCCCTCTGCGCTGATTGCTCTTCGCGCGTCTACGACTGTGGCCGGCGGCCTCCGGGGGCTAGCATACCGTCAAATCTTGCGTAGGCGGCCTCTCACAAGTCTGGAAGTGTTGTGGCGGTTGCAAATGCCCGGCACGCGTCTCCGGGGTGTGCCCCCCACCTCACGGACGGCGCCGCCGCCTGCACCTGGATTGGGGAAACGGACGCGTCGGGTTTACACGGAGAGTCATTATAGATCTTCCTCTGGGAGGTAAAGAAGTCCAATCAAAACTATTCTGCCCACTAGAAAAGATAGATCAGAGATTGAGAATTCTTTTTTCACGGTCTCTTGTACCCCCACAAAGTATAAACTATTTCCAGCAATTTGCTCTTTAATAAACTTCCTTTTCCTCCATAATCTCCTAACCCTCTGCCATTCCGAACAATTCCCCTCAACATCTTACTAGAAATAAAGCAGTCAAAGAACTATATAAAACCACCAACTATAAAACTTTCGTTTTCCTCCTCTTTCTTAACACTGTTTTAACAGGAGTCTTAATTGCAACAGCCTCAAAAATAGGTCTGTTTGCAGAACCGAAGGACTCCCTAGAATCAGCCGTGTTTAAAATAGGTAAATCATGAAATTCTTCATCCCCCATCATCCTCACCCACGTTCATCATTTCTAATATAACAGTCTCTAAATCCTCAGAATTTAAGAGCTCAGGTTCTTGATCTTTTTTCTCAATTTCTCTTTTATTAGCTAGAAAGAGCTCCAATCTGGCTTTTTCACTACTGTTAATGAGCCCAATATTATAGTCAATCATATCTAAGGAAACCCCCAAATCCACCCCCAGCAAATTAGTGATTTCCGGTAAACTAGCATTGTCTGTATCAAGGACAGAAACATTAGATGTCATACCTTCAGTTCCCCCCAAATTCTTAACTCTGGCTAGGGCCATGGCCCTGTCAATCATGGGAATATCATCATTTTGCTTAGAGGTGATTCTTCCACTGAATCATTGACCCCCAGTATCTTCACTTTTGTTATTCTCGTTCCCCTCTCTGTTCAGCACCACCTGTTTATCTGTAATGTTAATACCCAGTTTTGCCCCCAGACTGATAGATTGAGACCCATCACCTTCTCCTTCCACATCATCATCAGAAAACTGAACTTTTTCTGTTCCTTCAACAGCCACAGCATCACCTCCATTAACTGAGGCAGAGTCTGAAATGGGGTCCTTTTCAACTGGTGCATCTTTTTTGTTTTGGTATTGTAACAGATCAGCTTCATCCCCGGTCAGCAGCCCTCTGCTTTTTTCGATCTCTAGCAATATCTTCTTGGAAATCCATCCAGTCTTCAAAACCTTGAGATAGCTCATCATCATCTTTAACCCAACCTTCTTCCACAACTTCCTCTAGTTCAAAAAAGATCCTATATATCATCAATTTTGAAGTTGTGAGCTTAGTCCATCTTGGGATTTTATTGCAGTCAACCACTGCCACCTTGATCCTGACCATGCCAGTCTTCTGAAGGGTGTCCATGTCTACTTTCTGGGTTAATCCAATTGTTGATCCCACCTCAAAGAGACGATGGAAATCCTTTAGGGTTTTGGGCAGCCCCTCTGCTTTGACCCAGACAACACACAGCTTCCCTACAGCTAGTGAGTCATCATTCCAAAGTTTAACATTGACCATCACTGTCCCACTTTTGAGAGGGACCCAATCATACTATTGCAGCTTCATTTATCTTAGCAACTGAGGGGAAGTTAACCAAGAATGCCGCATCAGAAACTTTTTTGCTTTCCAGTCCCACCTCCAAGGATAGGTTTTAGCCAGACATCTAACCAACTTTTTTTGCTACTGACTATCTGCTCATATATTTCTAAAAGTTTTCAAAAAGTATATGCCTATTAGGTTCAAACTCAATGTATCTGTTTTATGCATTTTCCTCTAATGGAGGTATTTGAACTATTGGTCATCTTAGCTTCTGATGTAGCCAAAGAACCTAGAATATGTCAAGAGTAGAACCTGAAGGCTTTCCGATAAAAAGTAGACCATATTCAAACTAAACTTTGGAGCCTTCAGTCCAGTTTACATGAAGGTGAAGCGGATGTTGTGTTTGAATCATACAAAACTTGTGAGATATAAGGAATGGTACAACACCTTTTGACCAATGACATTGATTATTGCTCTGCAGGTATTATCAAGTGGTGCACTGCAGACATGGCTTGATTTTGTGGGTTCGTCCGTTCTATGTGGTTGAGATGCAGAAATGGTTTGTTGGGGTGTCCTTTTGGCGTGCTCCAGTTGGAAATTGACCCTATTCATACTGCATAGCGCACACCGGTTAACTGTGCAGTGGGCTTGTAGGAATTTAACTGTGTAATTTGCTAACCCACATATGTTATGTTATGTTGAACTTTTATCTGGTGCTGATTAATGAATATTGAACTGCAACTGCCTTCCTGGTACTACTTTCCTTTTCTTTTTCTTTCGGATGCGGTGGCTGAAAGAGGATGCGGTGACTGAAAGAAGCGGATCCTGTTTCTCTGACACCAGTTGCCTCTGCGACGGGATCCGCACGCAGTGGTGCTGCTCAGCGCCTTAGAGCTCGACCGTAACTATCTGTCTCTAGTTCCTGTGTACATCTGACATGCCACAAGAGGTATGAAGGTTTCATTCATGGTGTCGGACTTCAGAAGGAAAACATTGTTGGTTAATCCGGTTGCTTTCATACTATCTAGGTTCAGTTCGTTGAGCTAGCTAGTGTCAAGTTTCAGTTAGTTAGCTGACGTCGATGTTTTTCCAGGTAGGTTCAGATAACTCTGCACGAGCTCAGATGCCATGTGTGTAATTTACGCAGCACAAAATCAACCGAAATGTTCGGCATTATTTGTGTTTGAATTGTCGAGCTCACACGTCATGGAGAAGGAAGAAAGGATCTTCTAGTACTGTACTACCAAAATGAAACGAAGATACGTTCGCTACTGCCTACTGCATGGTGCAGATTGAACAATTGACGTCGGAAACAAAACCAAGCCGAATTCGGCTGTAGCTTGGATACTGGTACAGTACAAAATTTCAGATCCAAATAGGATAATTCATACATCAAGAACGATAACAGCAAAAGACAAACTCCGCCAGCGTCATCATGGTCACCCACCGTATCGCCGCCCAGGTACTGTTAACTTCAACACAAATGCAAGGAGCCATGAAACAATACAAGGCAAATGTGATATCTCAAGTTCAGTATTTGCCCTCCTGTGTGTACGGAGATTTTTCAGACTCCCAAGAGGAGCATAACAATCCTAATTTATCACATTAATCTAGACGAACTCCTGAAAGGACTTAACTCAAAAAATATTCCCTTTTGATGAGTTAAGCTGCATCTAGCCGATCTCTCAACTAGTTTTAGCTGCTCAGATTGTTTAGGAGAAGCATCCGCCGATTTCTTCTCTCATATTTAAACAACTAAAACACGTTCTCTCAAAGGATTCCCTTTTTCTCGCACGGCCTCCTCTCTCTTTTTCTCAGATGCATCCATGTTGGCGCCGCCCCCTCCACGTTCCTTGGCTCCAGCGACCACCTGAATGCCGGCCGACACCCCACAGCCCTGCCAACCTCCGGACGTCAAATTTTAGCGAGAATTCGATGATCTTTTCTTCACCTTTTTGTGTTTTCCATCGTCTCCAGCCACTCCTTGACGCTCCTCCCCATCGTCCCTGGCCATGAACAAATCTCAACACATGTGATGGGACACCTAAAAAGCAAAAGCTCACCTGCATGAAGAAACCATAGAAATAAAAGTGGCCGCTGGCCATCTTCGTCGATCCCGATGAATCATTGCATTCCGTACCACACCATCGCACCACTAGAAGAAGGATGAGGGGAAGAACCCATTCGGAATAAGAAGCGCCCAAGCCATAGTCTGTGGAGGACGAATTTTGCCTACTTTCTCGACTACTTCATCGCACGCTTACGCCGCACATGGTGAGCCTTTATCAAATTACTTTTGTGGAGCATCTATCCTAGGTCCTAGCTACCTCATGTACATCATCTAGTGTTGAGAAGTCGTCGTCAACCGCGCTTGGAAGGAAGAAGAAGATGAAAAGAGCCTTACTTGTGGTGTCTAGTTCATTTGAGGAGTTAAGTTTGAGAGTTCGGTTATGTTTAAGTTTTCTTTAATTCCTCAAATTCAAGGATTAATAGTTCAGTTAGAGATGCCTTGAGATGTGCTATTTTCCACCATATCATCACTATATATGTGGATCATTCATGCATGGATACTCACTCCATTTCACAATACTCCTATCTTGCGAAGCTCATCGTCCAAATTGGAATATTTGTAGCATGGCTTGACCTGCGTGTATTGGAATGAAGATTATCATCCATCTCACTCTATCATGAAGTTAGAGTCGCTGGACAGCGATGCAACGGGTGGCGATGATGACGCTGGTGGCGGTTCATTTGAGTTTTCTTCTTTCGTGTGTCAGACTTTGTGATGGTGTGGTCGTTCAGGTCTATGGTGCCTCCGGTCCAAATATCATATGACACTAGAGGCTAACGCGCGCTTCGCCGCGCCATTCTTCACTCCTGAAAATAACCTTTTTATATCTATAGATTATTATGATCAGTTGTTTTGTTTTGATTTTATCTGTGTTGGCTTTGTGTTTTGACTTTTTATTGGTGGTGTTCTTTTTTCATATATCATGTTGGGTTGATGTTGGAGTATTATTTTTTTCAACAGAAGAAAGGAGTTATTTGATATGTGGTTGTGAAGCCTTTGCACATTTTGGCCTTGGCGTCAACCCGGCGGTGATTGTTTGAGTTTCTTGGGAGTTCTTATTTCATGCTAAACCCATGAAATTGTTATTGTGACGCTCATATAGGTCAACACATGAAGCTCTTGCTCGCTCAGCTTGGCCGCTCCGCTCGCTCGTTTAGTTTTTTTCGCCCCCACCGCTAGCTCAAAAAAAAACAGCCCGTCTATTTTTTTAAAGGTTAGTTAAATTAAATGATGTTTAAGGAACTTTAAAAATATTATGACTTTAAAAACAATGAATTTTAGATAAATTCATGAATTTAAAATATGTTCATAGCTTCAAAAATGTTCCAAAAAATAGTTTTCAAATTTAAAAAATGTTCATAAACTTTAAATGACCATGAACTTAAAAATATCCACATATTTAATCAATATTAACGAATTTGAAGAATTTTGAAATATGTCTATGTTTTTTAAAAGTACACAAATCTTATTATGTGCTTATGAATTAAAACGTGAAAAAGAAGAAGATATAGAACGAAACAACACACTTACGTGTGGGGCCCTAGTGACCCCACAACCCTCGAAGCACCACAACGCTTCAATTCGAGGGAGCTTAGTATCTCTATAGATACTGAACTACTTGTATTGCTCATATTAGACATAGCCACTATTAGTCATTATCTTTCTACCAATGGTAAGAGTCCAAAACAATATTGCCTTATGGGAGATTTGATGGGAAAGGAATAAGTGCACTTTTAGGGAGCATTGGAGCAAGATCGCGTCCGCACACATTGTCACCGCAATCAAACGAGCAATGGTGCTATGAAGCCTTGCTGGAGCAAAATGCATCGAGTTCCCTTTTAGGGGAACCACCGTGAGAGATTGTTTTCTCTAGCAGCCAATAAGGCTATAGTTTTCTTTATTTTGAGTTCCTTCCTTTTTCATCCTTGATCTTAGGGTCACCATCATGTTATCTTCAGTCGCTTCTTCCTAATCATCAATCAAAACCAACAATTTGCTGAATGTTTCAAAAGAAAAAAGAACGTACTACAGTATGGATAGGATTTGAACCGAATGACGTAGAAACTCTTTGTCACCATGACCGCAATCCTTGATTTTTGAGCAATACAAGAGTTTCTCCACAAAGAAAGTATATGGTGCCCTGGGTCTAGCTTGTCACTGTACATTTTCCTTAGCTTCAGAAAAACGAAAAAAAAGTACTATAAAGGAAAAACAAAACTGCTTACGCTGGTTGTATGTGATGGGCTTTCACCTCTCGTGGGCTCACTCTCTGCGGAAAGGAGTTTTGGGCTTCAAACTAACTGGCTGCGAGACTCTCTACAGCGCTTCTCTTCAGTGTCACTCCACATCGTGGGCTGCTGCTTCGACTCCCCTTTCCCCGTGAGCGAGTGTAACCTAGGCAAGATGAGTAGCCGCCGCCGCCCACGCTCGCCGCCGCCGGTGCCGCCGGTGCCGCCGCTGGAGGACGACAACCTGCTCTCTGAAATCCTCCTCCGAATCCCCCCAGACCCGTCCTCCCTCCCTCGCGCCTCCCTCGTCGCCAAGCGCTGGCTCAGCCTCGTCTCCGCCCCCGGCTTCTCCCGCCGCTTCCGCCTCCACCACCACCATAACCCGCCCCTCCTCGGTTTCTTCGAGGGCTCGCACTTCAAACCTACAATGGATCCGCCTAATCGTGTCCCGGAAAGTCACTTCTCCTACGAGCACACCGACGACGACGGCTACGGCTGCTTCAGACCCTTGGGATGGCGCCATGGCCTCCAACTTATCTTCCACGAATCGGAGTCGGAGAAGCTGGTCCTGGTGCGGGACCCCTTCAACGGCGACAAACACCGCCTACCCGTTCCCCAGGGGTTCGATGGGGAGGAGACCCCGACCAGCGGGGCGGTGTTTCGCGCTGCGGGAGACATCCAACACTTTCAGGTTGTCTTGGTAGACACAGAGACAAACCAACATCATACACGGGCAATCGCCCGCGTCTACTCATCGGAGACTGGCATATGGGGAAATCTCATGGCCACACCGCTTCCACCCATGCCTTCGAGTTCTATGGAAGAACATCCCACCATGATTGGAATATGGTTTACCATTAGTGTGCTAGTTGGGCATTCCATTTACTGGTTGCTCACCGATACATCGGCAGAAACTAGCACGTTGGATGGTATCCTTGAGTTTGATTTGGAGAGGCAGATTTTAGCTGTGATACCGGTGCCCATGGATATTGCCAATAATTGTATTAGCCGATTCCAGGTTATGCGGGCAGAGGGTGGTGGCCTTGGTATTCTCTTTCTATCAAATTTCAGTGCCCAATTATGGAAGATGGAGACTGATTCCAATGGTGTTGCTTTGTGGGTGCTGGGAAGAACTATTGAACTAGATAAGCTACTTCCCATGAATCCAAAGAAGAAGAAGAGAGTGCCACCCCTAATGATACGAGGGTTTGCTGAGTACAATAATGTGCTGTTCATACGGACACCTGCTGGCTTCTTCACGCTTCAGCTTGAGTCACTGGAGTTCAAGGAAGTTTTCAAATCCGACATCTATTGTCCATTTGAAAGTGTCTATGCTGCAGGTAATAGCATATGCATATACATTTTGTGTGTGAAAAAACCAGGATATTACTTAGAATTGGTTGATTGAATGGCGCTCACATCCTTTTGTGTTGAGCTAAACAATTTAAAGTAGTGGCATATAAATTGTTTCTTTTGCTACTTGATGATCTTTTCAACATATATCAATACTATTCTAGCGTGCTCTTTCTGAATGTTTATGTGGTGGCATTTTATGTGATGGTTATGATTTGATAAAACATCTTTTAGTGGGTATATTTTATTTTACCCGATATAGCATGGAGTGAGCTGAATCATAATTTGGGGTAACTTCTCCCTGCCGATCAGCTAATAGTTTGAGTGTGTATTCTTCATTTCTATGACACTAGTGAGTATATACTGTTTTGAGAATATTTTTCCTTATATGATAGTAGACGGGGTTTTGTTTATCTGTTCATGATGAGTGTTTTCTCCAAATTACCTATGTGATTTGATCCAAATATCTCATCCATGCCCTATCGTATCTATTTTATCTCTTTTTTTTGCGGGTTGTATCTATTTTATCTCATATGAATGGTAGAATCAGTGCATAGCTGCAGTGCAGATGTTTCTCGAGCTGAGATACATAATGGTTAGAATGCCCACTTGTAGGCCCGAGCATTGGTGGTGGACATGATGGAGCTGAACTTTTGCATAATACGTAAGATGATTGGTTAGATGGATATGCTACTGTGATGTATTAGCTGAGTAAGTAAGCTTATATTTAAGTAGTAGTAGAATGGAATATTTTCCCTTTCATTTGCTTCGTTGATATTTTCTACTCCTTCCAGTACATAGTAGTTGTTGCTCAAACGGATGTGTCTAGTTGCATTTCAGTGCTAGATACATCCGTGCGAGCGACAATTAATATGGCTCATAGAGAGTATTTGCTTTTATTGGTCGCAACATTGCATTTGGTGTTTTTGCTGCTAGGAATCTATGAAGTCCAGGTGCTATTTGTATCTTGTCCCCTCTACACAAGTAGTAATTGATACCATAGTTTAAAATCGCGGGCGAAAGGGCCGCTATCACGCCGCTATCTCCGCGTGAAATCTGCCCCGCGATTTACTTCCTTCCCAGAATTGTGGGAGATCGCGCCGCAATCGCCGGAGATCATGCTGTTTCTTCCTTTACGATCGTGGCAAACTTTCCTTCCGCTATTTCCCTTTGCCGGTGATTTTAATCTTTGATTGATACCCAACAATACCTGAGCATTTGGCTTCGAACTTCGTTTGTTAACTCGGGCCAATATAAATTGCCATTTCATATCGCTGCGGATTTGGTGTTGTTGTAAAATGTAGTGATCGTTACAATTTTTGTACAACCTTAGCCTTGTTGGCGGTTTGCTCAAATATTTTATCACCTTATCTTTGTTTGTCACTCGAACTCACATATGTAAATCTCCCTCTTTTTTAAATGTTGATATTTTCTAGAGTTACGGACTGTCAATTGTATGATCAAAGAGTCCACATTCATTGAGGTTTTAATCCAATACCATTAAAGGGCTAGTGTAGTCAGCTACGACTTGATAAATAAGGAAATGAATAATACCATGGTTACTTGGTTAGTCCCTTTGGCGAGGGGACTAACGGAACTAAGCCTAATGGAGGTATTTGAACAACTAAATCTTAGCTTCTGATGTAGCCAAAGGATTAGAATGTGTCAACAATAGAAGCTGAAGGCTTTCGGTAAAAAAACAAGAACTTGAAGTTTGTGCCACTTGAAATTAACTGTTCTGTTGGTTTTTTCCAAGTAGCTTATGATTCAACTTTGGAGCTTCTGGTGATGGAATGTTTATTGTTTAATCATACAGAAGTTGTGAGACATAAGGAATAGTACAAACTTGTTTGAACAGTGACATTGATTATTGCTCCACAGGTATTATGAAGAGGTGCAGAGATGGCTTGTTGGGGGCATAGGTTCTTCCGTTCCGTTTGACCGAGATGCAGAAATGGCTTGTTGGGTGTCCTTTTGGTGTGCTTCACATGGAAATTGATTCTCTTGGTTCTACTTGGGGCACGCTGGTGAACTGAGTAGTGGACTTGTAGGGATTTAAGTGCGTAGTTTGCATTTTTTCCTCCGCATCTATTATTATGTCAAACTTTTATCTGGTACTGGCTAATGAATGTTGAATTTCGAACTGCAACTACTTGCCTGGTATCATTTCATTTCCCTTTTCTTTTATACGTGCTGGCTGATGGACTGGGTATCGTCTCAAGTAAGTATTTCATGAGTTCTTTCTGATCATTCCGGTGAAAAAAAAGGTTAGCCTCGCTTATTCAGAAATATGACGCCTCACGCTTGGTTATTGTGATCCTGACCGGGATAGGCAAATCTCAGTTGCCTATGCGCATTTTGATAAGAGTCTTTACTCTGAGATTCACATATTTCTGAATGAGTGGTGTTCATGTAGCAAAGCACATTTTGTAGTTGATGCTAGCTGCGTCTTAACATCCTTTTTATTCTTTCAAAAGAACCAGTTACTGTTGCTGTGACACCGGTTGCCTGTGCAATGTGATCCACGCACCATGGTCGACGACTTGATGGCCTGGAGCTTGACGGTGACTCTAGTTGTTGTACTTGTACCATTAGATGATACTACCTCTGTATCAAAATATTAGTGCTAGTTCTTATTTTGTCAGATGAATATTTGGTTTAAAGAAAATGTTCAAGATATTCATGTGACAAAATAAGAACGCTCCATATAATCGGAAAAAAATAGTTCGGTTTGTCATGCATGCTACTCCATTCCTAAATATAATTAAGATCTTTTATAGATTTCAATACGGGCTACATACGGATGTATATTGACGCGTTTTAGAGTGTATGTTCACTCATTTTAGGTTCAGGAATCGAGAGATCTACCATGTAATTTTAAGTGGTTTTCAGATTAAGAATTTGCTTTGAGCTGTCATCTAACAATGACATAATCATTCCAACATACTGTAGCAAAGATCCCTCATGTTAAACCATCTGGCTGGTGCTATTTGTACACACAGCGGGATAAAAATTCTCAATTGATAAATAAAATAAAGTTACATCAACAGTACAAAATCGACTTTGCCCCATCACTTTTTGTGCAATGGGTAATTCCAGCATGTTGATTTTCATGATCGTATACCTAAAGCCCTGAACAAATGTAACCCACGTGCCATCTACATCGAGGCACTGTAATTGAAAGTACTCAAAGTCTTGACATATATCCTACTACTTCTGTGCATAAAATTCTCCTCTTTAATTAGTGGCATCATATGAGAAAGATATGTAAACTTAACTTTCATATTTCATGTTTTCAGATGTTTATAATATTATGCTCATTATATATTATACAAATATAAAGGACGAGCGCAGCAACGCGCGCCATTAATGATCTAGTGTAGTTTGAAAACATGATCAATGAGCAGTTGAACAACTTGAAGGACAGTGAGAGGTTGGGGAAAGGGTATGAAGTAGGCATATTTGGTCAGTCGACCCACCACTACCAGGATAACTGTTTTCCTTGGTAAACCCTCTACGTAATCCGTTCCGATGTGTGCCTGATACATGTCAGGAATGCGGGTTGGTTTCAGTTAACCATTCAGGGGTTTTGACATGTTCTGATTTTTGTCAATTGATGACAGGTGTGACATTCAGAGACGTACTTCTCAATGTGTGCCGTCATGCACGGCCAATAAAATTAGCCATCCTGACAATAAAACTGCATCCTGTCATTTTGAATCGGTGAGCAGCTTGAACTATTTCTACCTACTAGTATGCTTTCATTCGGACCCTGGACTTCATGTCTTGCTACTTAAAAACCGTCCTTGTTAGAAACCAACCGAAATGAAACGAAGATACGGACATCTGGCCTATGGACGGATTTTCCAGGTTGCTACTTGGACGTCCGACTAACTGGCCAAGACAATAGAAGGATTGCTCTCAAGGTGGACCATCCAGGATTCCTCCCAGACATCCAGGGGCAGCCCGGACACTTACACATGGATCACTTTCGTCCGACATATCTCAGGTTGTCCGGCCAGACGTCCGGATAGCCCGTGCCAAACAACCTTGTAGCTGGGTTGTCAGGGTTTCATCCTAGATGTCCGGGGATCCGCTAGACTGTCCGGGTTGCTACCTGGACTTCTTGGCGATGCTTTGATATCCCCTCTCTTTCCTGCCTTTGGGGTTCGAAATCTATAGGGGTTGGACGTCCGGGTTGCTACCCGGACGTCCAGCCAACACAGAAAATCTGTCAAACGGCTAGTTCTTTGGGCTATTATATATACCCCTCTACTATCTCTTGGAGGGGTTGCCACTTCACTCAAACACATCCAAGAACACCCAAGTGCTCCCTCTCACTCTCTCCCACACCAAATCCTAGATTCGGGAGAGATTCTTGAGAGTTCTTGAGGGAAATTCCACCAAGTGATAAATCCACTCTCTCCATCCTTTTGACCAAAGCAATTCGTGATTTGAGCAAGTTTTGAGTTTTCCCCCTTTGGTCTTGTTAATCTTGGAGGTTGGAGAGTCCAGGGTGGTAGGAGTTCTTGATACGTCTCCATCGTATCTACTTTTCCAAACTCTTTTGCCATTGTTTTAGACTCTAACTTGTATGATTTGAATGGAACTTACCCAGCGAAAGAATCAAGTGAAGGGGGTCCACACCCTGGCCACAAGGGTGGGGGCGCGCCCACCCCCTGGGGCGCCACCCGACCTTGTGGGCCCATTGGACCTCCACCGACCTCAACTCCAACTTCATATATTCACGTTCGGGAAGAAAAAAAAATCAGAAAGAAGGATTCATCGCATTTTACGATACGGAGCCGCCTCCAAGCTGTAGGATCAAAAGTATGTCTAGAGGGTGATTAGACTACTTGGCCAAATAAAAATCGAGCCTTTTCCGAATTTTAAGTCTTGGCAGATTTTAGCAACTTAGCACTAGTCAAGCAATCAACCTACACATGCAATTCTAAGAGTATAGCAGCGGAATGTAAATTATTGCATATGAAGGTAAAGGGGAGGAGTTTGGAGGGAGCAAACGCAATGTACACATGGAGATTTTTGGCGTGGTTCCGATAGGTGGTGCTATCGTACATCCACGTTGATGGAGACTTTAACCCACGAAGGGTAACGGTTGCGCGAGTCCACGGAGGGCTCCACCCACGAAGGGTCCACGAAGAAGATTCCTTGTGTATACCACCATGGCCATCGCACTAGAAGGACTTGCCTCACTTGGGCAGATCTTCACGAAGTAGGCGATCTCCTTGCCCTTACAAACTCCTTAGTTCAACTCCACAATCTTGACGGAGGCTCCCAAGTGACACCTAACCAATCTAGGAGACACCACTCTCCAAAAGGTTATAGATGGTGTGTTGATGATGAACTCCTTGCTCTTGTGCTTCAAATGATAGTCTCCCCAACACTCAACTCTCTCACACAGATTTGGCTATGGTGGAAAGATGATTTGAGTGGAAAGCAACTTGGGGAAGGCTAGAGATCAACATTCTTGTGGTTGGATTGAAATGTCTTGGTCTCAACACATGAGTAGGTGGTTCTCTCTCAAAAGATGAGTAGTGGAAGTGTAGGGACGTTCTGATGGCTCTCACCACAAATGGAGAATGGGTGGAGGGGTATATATAGCCTCCACACAAAATCTAACGTTACACACAAATTCCCAAACTCGGTGAGACCGAATAATGAAACTCGGTCAAACCGATTCAGTTCAAAATGTGAACGTTAGGCTTTTCGGTTGGACCGACAATATCAACTCGGTGGGACCTATGTGCTAGGGTTCACTAGTAGAAAAAGGGTCAAATGTGAGACACATTAGTCCCATTTGCGTTTGAGCCGGCACTAATGTGTCCATTAGTGCCGGTTAAAATGGCTAGGCGGGAGGATATCTTTAGTACCGGTTCAGTGCGAACCTTTAGTACCGGTTCATGCCACGAACCGGTACTAAAGATGCTGGCGCCCGGCCAGCACCTTTAGTACCGTTTCGGTTTACTTACCGTACCACATACCTATTCCTTTTCGGAGTCTGAAACGTTCTGGAAAGTGTCCCTTATGTATTCCTCCGGGGTTACAGTCTCAATAATATTAGTTTCAACATTGATAGGATTACCTGAGATATAATGTTTGATTCTTTGACCGTTCACTACCCTCGGGCTTGTGCCTTCGAAGTTGTTGATTTTTATGCACTACCAAAAACTGGAATTTTTCTGTGTGCCAAAAACCGACAGGGAAATAAGGAAAACTGTCAGGAATAATATTTCCTATCGGTCAACCGACAGGAATAGCCGCCAGCCATAGCTTGACAGGGATAGAAAAATATGTCTGTCGGGAGGCCGACAGGAAGGTTATTCTTGTCGGGTGGCCGACAGGAAATATAACACCCCTGTCGGGGCTGAACCGCCAGGAATATAGAATTGGATAAACAAAATAAAAATAAAAATGATATAAATAGTTCTCACAGTTGATCCATTTCACAAGTATTACGTTACATACATTACATTAATCATAGTTCTACTAAATCACATATATTTCATACACAAATCCGTTTATAATTAGCATACAGTGATCTGGTCACCAAAACAGAAGTGCACATCTAATAACAGATAAGTTCTTCAACTATATGCAAAAATAGAACCTCATGTCACTCAATCATAGTTGGACTGTAAGCTTCTGTTTCAAATTAGCCACCTGCACCAAATGGACTCATTGAGCTGTTAAAAAAAGAATAGACTCATTGAAGTTGTACATTTCATGTCAAGTGTCAATTGTTAAAAGTAAGATTGCAAGAACTAGGACCATTATCTCTATGTGATATAGATAAGAACCTGTCTGACATCACAGTTTCTCAAACTAACTTGGCAAAACCTTGGCTCCATCCCTCTAAAGTTATGACATAGTAACCGAGTGAAACTATAAGGTGCAAAATAGTACAAAGAGTTGACAACAAATGCATCAGCAATGTTATACTGAGAAAATAGCAGTATCTAACCTCAAATACAAGTACAAATTCATTATTTTTCTACATGTGGCTGAACAATCAGCAAAGAACATGGAGAATCAGGATACAACTCAACCTAATTTGCAAACAACTCAACATAACAGGGAATTAAATATCTAAATTTCAGTATTTCAAAGTCGTTTATATGGATTTGTGCTGCACTTTAGACTGGTGTGTACTGCTTACAATTATAAGTCACATAAAGATAACTAATGAGGGTCAGGGAAGGCTTGTCACCAGTACCATATGCTTGAACATATAATAAGAAAATAGGAAGTTCCAAGAAGCAAGTAGTAAAAAGTTTAATTGAATTAAGATGATATACGGTATGGCCCATGACAGAAGCCCCTTGACATATCTTTATCTTATTAATTGTTATAACAGAACCTACATTTCTTGTGCATTGCTACTGGTAAAAGGATTTTAATGTTCAATACACTGGAATAAAAATGTCTAGGTACATATCAGATGTTCTTGAGCATACTAGAGATAGCATGATCTCATAATATCAAAAACTTGTATCGAAATTAATCACTGGATATATTTGGACACAGGTGTGGAAATAATAGTATAAACTGCTAAGAGCATAGGGTATTACACCTCTCTTATAGATGGATCATGAACCTTAAACCTTAATCCTGATCTAGATTAGCTGCAACTAGGAAATGAGATCTGAAATAGGTGCCTGGAAGTTCCATTTCAGCTGTTGGACAGTTGATGACTCAATCATCTCAATCATCTAATCATGTCAATATATGGAAATATGAATATGTGCAGAAATCAAAATGAATGAAATGTCAATCTGCAAATTAAACCATGGAATGTGAACCATACGTATGGAAAAATCTTTGCAACAACTTTGCCCGTATTCTTCAATCAATAGAGAGTATGTACCTGAAAAAGATTGCTTTTGAGTATGTTTTGTTTCACCATCAATTTGCTTCTCCATAGATGAAAGCCTCTGTACAAAACAATACCCAGATTTAAGAAACATGGATGCTACTTTCTGCAGAAAACATAAAAGGAGCGATCTTATTATTGTTGCTTCTATTTGGAGTATTGTGACGAGTTAAAACAATTAGTAAAAATGCTTTTGCAGCTTAGTACAGTAAGAAAAAAACTAGGAGGCAAGGCCATAAAGCAACAACAGTTTAGGCATTGAGTGATGAATAACAATTCATGCAAGGTTTTTTATCACAACATAACAATGACAGTGAAATGATTCAGTTAAACAACCCTAGAGATTTATTTTTGTGCACGGAACAACTCACCTCTCCAAGAATCAATCATGTTTCCTTTCCTCCTTGAAATCAAGGAACTGAGGCTCCACTAGGCCCATAACAGAGCAGCAGCACCAGAGCGCCACAGCCTCCAAGATGCTATGAGAAATACAGAACTAATGTTGAACCTTTTAAAAAATTTCGTTCTACAAAAATCAATGTTTCTCTGGATGAAAATATTTTCTTTGCACAAAATTCAGGCAGAAGTATTACAGAGAACTTGCATGAACTCTAATGACAAGAACCCCAACATTCAGGAAGAAACATTACAGAGATCTATTATAAATCTGACTTCTTATGCACCCCTACATAAGTCAAAAAAATGTTTAGGAACAGAACATACTAATGCACAGTGAAAAGAAAATTGCGTTCAAACTAAATCCTCTTTCAAGATGGTACATCGGACTTGAACATAAATTGAACATACCATGGTCGACTTGCAGACTTGCGGTTTGGAGGAGACGTCACCCTCGGAGAGGGACGACACTGGAGTTGGAGCAGGCGATGCGTGACAAGCCATCCAGGGGAAGCCATGCAGAAGGGCGGAGCAGTCGGATGGCGTAGATCGAAGTCGATTTGAAGGAGCCTGCCATAGATCTAGCGGCGGAGAAGTGGGATGCACATGCTGCGCTAGGAACGGCGCGGAGATGGGCACTGGGCGGAGCTCGGATGGGGCGGGGAGGCGCTCAGGTGGAAGGGGAGGGGCGGCGGCCGGGCGGATCTCGCTCGGGTGGAAGGGGAGGGGCGGCGGCCGGGCAGATCTGGAGGTCAGAGGAGACGACGGATTGGGGGTAGGGTGGGCTTGGGAGATTTTGGGGGATTTTTTCCATGGGCATGGCGCGATATAAGGCACCCAAACAGGCTCTACGGCGCGAAAGTAGGCAATTTTTCGCGGCACGCTAGTGGATTTATAGATGGGTCGCGCGAACCCCATGGTATTTACTCCTGTGGGCCGAGCACCGACAGCAAAAACCAATTTTTCTGTGGGCCGGTTGCGGGCCTGATAGCAAAACAATTTGGCACACAGAAAAATTACAGTTTCTGGTAGTGATGGCACCAGAACGATAGACCTCCTCGATAATGTAAGGACCTTCCCATTTAGAGAGAAGTTTTCCTGCAAAAAATCTTAAACGAGAGTTGAATAGCAACACATAATCACCTACGTTAAACTCACGCATTTTTATCCTTTTGTCATGCCATCTTTTAACTTTTTCTTTGAACAGCTTGGCATTCTCATAGGCCTGAGTTCTCCATTCATCAAGTGAGCTAATGTCAAACAACCTCTTCTCACCGGCAAGTTTGAAGTCATAGTTGAGCTCTTTAATAGCCCAATATGCTTTATGTTCAAGTTCAAGAGGTAAGTGACATGCTTTTCCATAAACCATCTTTGACGGAGACATACCCATAGGATTTTTATATGCAGTTCTATAGGCCCATAATGCATCATCAAGCTTCTTGGACCAATTCTTTCTAGATCTATTCACAGTCTTTTGCAAAATTAATTTGAGATCTCTATTGCTCAACTCTACTTGACCACTAGACTGCGGGTGATAAGGAGATGTGATTCTATGATTAACATCATACTTAGCAAGCATCTTACAGAAAGCACCATGAATAAATGTGAACCACCATCAGTCATAAGATATCTTGGGACTCCAAACCTCGGAAAAATAACTTCTTTAAGCATCTTAATAGAGGTGTTATGATCAGCACTACTAGTTGGAATAGCTTCTACCCACTTAGTAACGTAATCAACAACAACCAAAATATGTGTATATCCATTAGAGGCAGGAAAAGGTCCCATATAATCAAAGCCCCAAATCTCAAATGGTTCAATAACAAGAGAATAATTCATAGGCATTTCTTGACGTCTACTAATATTACCAATTCTTTGGCATTCATCACATGACAAAACAAACTTACGAGCATCTTTGAAGAGAGTAGGCCAATAAAAACCGGATTGCAATGCCTTATGTGCAGTTCTATCTCCAGCGTGGTGTCCCCCATATGGTTCGGAGTGACAGTTGCATAGGATCTGTTCCTGTTCATGCTCAGGTACACAACGTCTAATAACACCATCTACTCCTTTTTTATAAAGGTGTGGGTCATCCTAAAAGTAATTTCTTAAATCATAAAATAACTTTTTCTTTTGCTGGTATGTGAAACTAGGTGGTATAAATTTAGCAACAATGTAATTAGCATAATCAGCATACCAAGGAGCAGTACGAGAAGCATTAATGACCGCTAATTGTTCATCAGGGAAGCTATCATCAATAGGTAGTGGGTCATCAAGAACATTCTCTAACCTAGACAAGTTGTCTGCAACAGGGTTCTTAGCTCCCTTTCTATCAATAATATGCAAATCAAATTCTTGGAGCAAGAGAACCCATCTAATAAGTCTAGACTTAGTATCTTTCTTTTCCGTAAGATATTTAATAGCAGCATGATCATCGTGAATAGTAACTTTGGAATCAACAATGTAAGGTCTAAACTTATCACATGCAAATACGACTGCTAAGAACTCTTTTTCAGTAGTAGCATAATTTCTCTGGGCAGTGTCGAGAGTTTTACTAGCATACTGGATAACATTCAATTTCTTATCAACTCTTTGCCCTAGAACAACACCTACATCATAATCACTAGCATCACACATAATTTCAAAAGGTAAATTCCAATCAGGTGGCTGAACAATAGGTGCAGTGATCAAAGCTTTCTTAAGTATTTCAAATGCTTCTACACAATCATCATCAAAGACAAAAGGAATATCTTTTTGCAATAAATTAGTCAGAGGCCTAGAGATTTTAGAAAAGTCCTTAATGAACCTCCTATAAAAACCGACATGACCAAGGAAACTTCTTATACCTTTTATGTCCTTGGGACATGGCATCTTTCAATAGCGTCAACTTTAGCTTTATCAACTTCAATACCTCTCTCAGAAATCTTATGCCCCAAGACAATGCCTTCATTAACCATAAAGTGGCACTTTTCCCAATTCAAGATGAGACTAGTGTCTTCACATATCTGCAAAACTCAATCAAGGTTTCTCAAGCAATCATCAAAAGAGGATCCATAAACGGAGAAATCATCCATGAATACCTCACAAATCTTTTCACAAAAGTCAGAGAATATAGCCATCATGCATCTTTGAAAGGTAGCAGGTGCATTACATAAACCATAAGGCATACGTCTATAAGCAAAAGTACCGAAAGGGCAAGTAAAAGTAGTTTTTGATTGATCCCCCGCTGACACGGTTATTTGAGAGAAACCAGAATTAACCATCTAGAAAGCAAACATGTGTATGTTTGGATAGTCTTTCTAGCATTTGGTCAATAAAAGGTAAAGGGTAATGATATTTATTAGTAGCTTTATTTAATTTACGGAAATCAATTACCATCCTATAGCCTGTAATAATTCTTTGCGGGATCAGTTCATCTTTATCATTAGGAACGATAGTAATACCTCCCTTTTTAGGAACACAATGGACAGGGCTTACCCAATCACTATCAGCAACGGGATAAATTATACCTGCCTCAAGGAGCTTGAGTATCTCCTTTCTTACCACTTCTTTCATCTTAGGGTTTAACCGTCGTTGAGGATCTCTAACTGGTTTGGCATCTTCGTCCACTTTAATTTTGTGTTGGCATAGAGTGGAACTAATGCCCTTAAGATCATCCAGAGTATATCCAATAGCAGCACGGTGCTTCTTCAGAGTTTTCAATAATCTTTCTTCTTCTTGCTCTGAAAGGTTAGCACTAATAATAACAGGATATATTTTCTTTTCATCAAGATAAGCATACTTAAGATTATCAGGTAATGGTTTGAGCTCAAACACAGGATCACCCTTGGGTGGAGGGGGGTCCCCTAGGATTTCAACAGGCAAGTTGTGTTTTAGAATAGGACCCTGTTGAAGGAACACTTCATCTATTTCCCTTCTCTCATTCATAAACATATCATTCTCATGGTCTAGCAAATATTGTTCTAACGGATCAGTAGGAGGCACGACAATAGAAGCAAGACCAATAATCTCATCCTTACTAGGCAATTCTCTATCACGGGGTTGTCTACGAAATTTAGAAAAATTAAACTCATGTTTCATATCCCCCAAGCCAATTGTAACAGCATCCTTTTCACAATCAGTCTTAGCATTAACAGTATTCAAGAAGGATCTACCAAATATAATGGGACAAAAGTCATCTTGTGGGGAACCGAGAACAAGAAAATTAGCAGGATATTTAATCTTCCCACACAAGACTTCAACATCTCTAACTATCCCTACTGGCTTAATGGTGTCCCTATTAGCAAGCTTAATGGTAACATCAATATCTTCTATTTCAGGGGTGCAATATCATGCATAATTTCTTTATATAAGTCATAGGGTATTGCACTAGCACTAGCACCCATATCACAAAAGCCATGATAACAATGATCTCCTATTTTAACAGAAATAACAGGCATGACTACAACAGGTCTATGTATCTTAGCATCTGGTCTAGCAATATTAGCAGCCTGTTCAAAGAAGTAAATAACATGCCCATCTAAATTATCATCCAAGAGATCTTTAACCATAGCAATACTAGGTTCAACTTTTATTTGCTCAAGAGGTGTATAAGTTATAGTATTACTCTTATGAACAACAGTTGAGGTTTTAGCATGATCCTTTATCCTAACAGGAAAAGGTGGTTTCTCAACATAACTAGTAGGAACAATAGGATCATTATAAGTGATAGTCTTTTCTTCAACTCTAATAGGTGCAACTACTTTTAATTCAATGGGAGGATTATGATTAAACCACTTCTCCTTAGGGAGACCAACATGAGTAGCAAAAGATTCACAAAAAGCAGCTACTATCTCAGAGTCAAGTCCATACTTAGCGCTAAATCCACGAAAAGCATCGGTATCCATAAAAGATTAAACACAATCAAACTTAGGTGTTATACCTGACTCCTTACCATCGCCGGAACCCCAATCTTTAGAGTTGCGTTTAATTCTTTCCAATAAATCCCACTTGAATTCAGTAGTCTTCAGCATATAAGAACCATCACAGGAAGTATCGAGCATGGTGCGATCATTGAGAGAAAGCCGAGCATAAAAGTTTTGAATAATCATTTCTCTTGAGAGTTCATGATTGGGGCATGAATATAACATTGACTTAAGCCTCCCCCAATCTTGAGCGATGATTTCTGCTTCGCGAGGCCAGAAATTATATATGTAATTACGATCACGATGAACAAGGTGCATAGGATAGAACTTCTGGTGAAATTCCAACTTCAATCGTTTATAATTCCAAGATCCCGTATCATCACATAGCCTATACCATGTCAATGCATCTCCCTTCAAAGATAAAGGGAAGACCTTCCTTTTGACAACATCATCGGGAATACCCGCAAGCTTAAATAATCCACAAACTTCATCCACAAAGATAAGGTGTAAATCGGGATGCAATGTTCCATCTCCTACAAAAGGATTAGCTAGCAGTTTCTCTATCATACCCGAAGGAATCTCAAAGTAAATATCTTCAGTAGGTTCAGTAGGTTGAGGAGCAACTCTTTGCTCTACTAGTCGGGGTGAAGATGCCCTGAACAAGCCCCTCAAAGGATTAGTTTCCTGTAACACCCCGGAAGTAACTTTCCTTATTTGTAACTCCGACTCTTGCCATTTTCGGCATTGATATATGATATTCCCTCCGTGGTTGGGTTTTCTTCTTTTTGCATTTTGTCCGTGTCATGCATTTTTATATTATGTCATCATGTGCATCGCATTTGCATACGTGTTCGTCTCATGATTCCGAGCATTTTTCCCGTTGTCCGTTTTGCAATCCGGCATTCCTATCTCCCCCGGCGGTCCCTTTTACGTTTTTCCGTGTGCGGGTATTAAACCTTCTCGAAATGGACCGAGGTTTGTCTAGTGGCCTTGGTATAACACCCGGAGACCACCGGTCAAGTTTCGGGTCATTTGGAGCTCGTTTGGTACTCCAACGGTTAACCGCACTCTCGCAAAGGCCTCTTTTAAGTTGCAGCCCAACACCCCTTCAAAACAGCCCAATAACCCATCTAAGTCACCTCCATGCTCTCCGTCGTTCGATCACGATCGTGTGGCGAAAACTACACCTCATTTGGACTCTCCTAGCTCCTCTATGCCTATTTAAGCAAACCTCCCGAAATTCGGATCATCCTCTTCCCGAAACCCTAAAACCGCTTCAAGACGCGCGGACGTGTCCGCCGCCAGCCGGACACGTCGCGCCGCCGCTTCACGCCAATCGGGGGCGCCACGTGGCCGCCGCCCGCCACACCCCGCCATGAGCCCTGAGCCCACGGCCACCCTCCCCGGCCCTCGCCTTCCCCGCCTTTCCCTTCGCCCTTCGCCCGCTCCTCCTCCGGCGACCTCGCCGCCGCCCGCCGGCCGGCCGCGCCGCCCTCTTCGCGCGCCGCCCAGCCCCTCGGCCCTTCGCCCCGCTCCTCCTCCGGCGACCTCCCGCCCGCCAGCCGAACGCCAGCCGTCGCCTCGCCGGCCCCGCCGCGCCCCTTCCCGCCGGGCCGACGCCACCGGAGCCGGCCGCCGCCCTCCTCCTCCGGCAACCCCGCGCCCGATCGGCCCGATCCGATCCGGCCTCGGGAGCCGCGCCGCGCGTTGACTTCTTCCCCTCCCTCTTTTTTCCTTCTAAGTCATTTGCATCTTTGTAATTTTGTGCAATATTCAACATGCTATATCTTCGCATCCGTAGATCCATTTTTCGCGTATAATATGTCAAAATGTTCGCCTCGAAGAGTAGATCATTTCATTCCATTGCATCATTTTCATTTGAGCTCATCTTGATGCCCGAAATGCTGTTGGAAGAGTGCAATGTGCTGATAGTTTCTGATTTTTATCAGGAGTTGCACTTTTGTTATTTTGCTATGATTAATATGTGCTCCCTATGAATTTGAGTCCTACATGTGTTTTGTAAATGCCATGTCATCTTTCCAGGGTATATGACATGTATTTTTGTGATCTATGTGGTGACTAGCACAAGCATGCAAAGTAGGTGTCCTAATGTTGCTGATTTCAGCCCTGTTCTAGCTGATTTTGATGCCATGTTTGCTTGATGATACCGAGAGATCTATGCATATTTTGAGATACTTCAGTAAGGGTGTTTTGTAAAGCATGACTTGCTCTATCCATCCATGCCTTTGTTTGCAATTATGGGATGCCATAGCTTGAGTCAATCGAGCTCTACTTTTGCTACCAAATGATTCCTGGCAGATTGTATACGTGTTATTCAATTTTGCCTAGCTTGTTGTGGTTGATCCATATATGCTATGTTAGTGTTCTTGCCATGGATGTCTTCTATGTCATGTCTTCTTGATGTATGTATGCTTAGTTTATCATTTGAGGCTCTGTAGTGAGTGCATTGAGCTTGTTAACATGCCATCTCGTTATCAGTTTTGACTTGTCAAGTTGCTGAATCTGTTAACAAGACTTTCAATATTGACATGGGTGTTACTATATTTTCTAGTCCTTTTTGGCTTATGGTCAGTAAGGGACTTTTGAAATATGCTTTGAGTAGATTCATGCCATGCCATGTTTTGCTATTTTAAGTTCCTGTAGCATGTAGTTTTGATGCTCTGAACATTGCAACCTGTTGCTGTTTTTGCCATGTCCAGCCTGATTATTAATGCACTTTTGCCATGCTTGTTTGAACATGTTATGATGTGAACTAGCCGTAGCTCAGTGCTCATCTTTTGTCGAGCATCATGTTTAGATCACTGCCATGTGCCTTGTTGTTACGTTTGGGTGCAGTAGCTTAATTAATTGTTGCTTGCTGAGTGGCATCATGCTGTTAATGGCAGATTTGCGCCATTCTTGTTTTGCTTGCCATTTGCAAACCGTGCATCCGTTTCCGGTGCTCTTTATATCGATTTCAACCGAAATCATCTCATCTTTCCAGTGGCATGCTTGGTTTGCCAAGTTGATGCCTGGTTCATCGTTTACCTTTCGGAGCGCACATAAGCATTGCATATCCCATCATGCATATCATGCCATGTTTTGCATCATGTTGATTGTGCATTGCACCGTGATTTATTGTGGTTCCTTTGTTTGTGTTGTTGCTTTGGGTAGAGTCGGGAGACGAGTACGTGAACGAGGAGCCTGTTGAGAACGTTTTCGAGGATCAAGCTTTCGACAACTCTGAGAACATTGCAGGCAAGATGACCATACCCTCGAAATCACTTCTATCTTCGCTATGCTAGTTGCTCGCTCTTTTGCTATGCCTATGCTGCGATGCCTACCACTTGTTATATCATGCCACCCATATTGCCATGTCAGCCCCTAACCATCCTTTCCTAGCAAACCGTTGATTGGCTATGTTACCGCTTTGCTCAGCCCTCTTATAGCGTTGCTAGTTGCAGGTGAAGCTGAAGTTTGTTCCTTGTTGGAACATGGAGATGTTGTTCCTGTTTGGGAACATGGTTACTTGTTGGGGATATCACAATATATATACATCTGCTAATTAACACATCTATATACTTGGTAAAGGGTGGAAGGCTCGGCCTTATGCCTGGTGTTTTGTTCCACTCTTGCCACCTTAGTTTCCGTCATACCGGTGTTATGTTCCTTGATTTTGCGTTCCTTACACGGTTGGGTGATTTATGGGACCCCCTTGACAGTTCGCTTTGAATAAGACTCCTCCAGCAAGGCCCAACATTGGTTTTACCATTTGCCACCTAAGCCTTTTCCCCCGGGTTTTCGCGAGCCCGAGGGTCATCTTTATTTTAAACCCCGTGCGGTTCTCCTTCGATTGCTGGTCCAACCTGGCGATGTCCGCGCCCCTGGCAATCCAGGTTTATGCCAACCCGACGTCTTGCCCATCCGGTGTGCCCCGAGAACGAGATATGTGCAGCTCCTATCGGGATTTGTCGGCACATTCGGGTGGCTTTGCTGGTCTTGTTTTATTGCTGTCGAAATGTCTTGTAGTCCGGATTCGAGATTGATCGGGTCTTCCCGTAGAAGGAATATCCTTCGTTGACCGTGAGAGCTTATAATGGGCTAAGTTGGGACACCCTGCAGGGTAATATCTTTCAAAGCCGTGCCCATGGTTATGAGGCAGATGGGAATTTGTTAATGTCGGTTGTAGAAAACCCAAAGTTGACCTCAATAAAATACACATCAACAAGCGTGTGTAACCGTGATGGTCTCTTCTCGGAGTCCGGGAAGTGAACACGGTGTTGGAGTTATGTCTGACGTAAGTAGTTCAGGATCACTTCTTGATCACTACTAGTTTCACGACCGTGCTTTGCTTCTCTTCTCGCTCTCTTTTGCGAAGTAGCCACCATATATGCTAGTCGCTTGCTGCAGCTCCACTTTAATTCTATGTCCTCCCTAAAGCTTAAATAGTTTTGATCTCGCGGGTGTGAGATTGCTGAGTCCCCGTGACTCACAGATACTTCCAAAACAGTTGCAGGTTCCGATGAGGCCAGTGCAGGTGATTCCACCGAGCTCAAGTGGGAGTTCGACGAGGAACGTGGTCGTTACTATGTGTCGTTTCCAGATGATCAGTAGTGGTGCCCAGTTGGGACGATTCGGGGATCTGTGTTAGCATTTGGGGTATCTTCTTTATTTTGGTTCCGTAGTCGGACCTTGAGTGTACTCTGAATGATGAATGTTTATTTATGTACTGTGTGAAGTGGCGACTGTAAGCCAACTATGTATCTTTCCCTTGATTATTACATGGGTTGTGTGAAGATTACCTCACTTGCGACATTGCTTTCAATGCGGTTATGCCTCTAAGTCGTGCCTCGACACGTGGGAGATATAGCCGCATCGGGGGCGTTACATTTCCATAGTAACAAGTGACAGAAAATTTCAGCACACTATATAAATGTTTCCTTACCAAGTTCCACTCACCAAAGGCGCTACACTCCCGGCAGCGCGCTTAAAAGAGTCTTGATGACCCACAAGTATAGGGGATCTATCGTAGTCCTTTCGATAAGTAAGAGTGTCGAACCCAACGAGTTGCAGAAGGACATGACAAGCGGTTTTCAGTAAGGTATTCTCTACAAGCACTGAAATTGTAGGTAACAGATAATTTTGTGATAAGATAATTTGTAACGGGTAACAAGCAATGAAAGTAAATAAAGTGCAGCAAGGTGGCCCAATCCTTTTGTAGCAAAGGACAAGACTGGACAATTTCTTATAATGAGTAAAGAGCTCCCGAGGACACATGGGAATTATCGTCAAGCTAGTTTTCATCACGCTCATATGATTCGCGTTCGGTACTTTGATAATTTTATATGTGGGTGGACTGGTGCTTGGGTACTTCCCTTACTTGGACAAGCATCCCACTTATGATTAACTCCTATTGCAAGCATCCGCAACTACAAAAGAAGTATTAAGGTAATCCTAACCACAACATTAAACATATGGATCCAAATCAGCCCCTTACGAAGCAACGCATAAACTAGGTTTAAGCTTCTGTCACTCTAGCAACCCATCATCTACTTATTACTTCCCAATGCCTTCCTCTAGACCCAAATAATGGTGAAGTGTCATGTAGTTGACGTTCACATAACACAACTAGAGGAGAGACAACATACATGTCATCAAAATATCGAACGAATACCAAATTCACATGACTACTAATAGCAAGACTTCACCCATGTCCTCAGGAACAAAAGTAACTACTCACAAAGCATATTCATGTTCGTAATCAGAGGAGTATTAATATGGATTAGGGATCTGACACTAGTAGAAAACAGGGCTTTCGTCCAGGCCAGTTCAGCCCATTAGTCCCGGTTCAATCCAGAACCGGGGCCAATGGAGCTATTTGCCCCGGTTCGTGAGCCCAGGGGGCCGGCCGGGCCACGTGGGCCATTGGTCCCGGTTCGTCCGGACATTTTGGTCCCGGTTGGTGGGACGAACCGGGACCAATGGTCCTGGCTCCTGGCCCACCACTATTGGTCCCGGTTGGTGGCATGAACGGGACCAAAGGCTTCCCTTTAGTCCCGTTCATGCCACCAACCGGGCTAATGGTGCTGCCTATATATAGCCCCAGCAAGAGCGAGCACACTGCTCTGTTTTTTCTGGCCGAGGGGGAGAGGGCTTGGTGGTGCTCTAGCTCACCTCCTATGCACACAAGGTGTTCGATGGAATGCCCGAGCCACACTACTTAAGGTTTCTCCTCTCCAAGCTCGACCGCCAAGCTCCATTTTCCTCAATATTTATCTAGGTTTAGCGGTCCGTCACGCCCGTCCCGTCTTCATCGCCGTCGATCACTCGCGCCGATCTCATCGCCCGGCACCACCGTGGTGAGCCTCTTGTTCTTATCTTCTTTCTGAAAGGAAAAATATTATTACTTGTTTATTTAGATAGATACTTGTATTATTTTCTTACTTTTATTATTGCATCTTATATAGTGCGATGGTTTTGGTATCCGCCCCCGTCGGCCCTCGTCCTGTCTATGATTCGGATGTGGTATATATTATCTTTTCATAACTATTGGTTCATGTATTGTTTATGAAAATTATGCCGACCAACGTGACATAGATTTTATTTATCTAGAAGGTTGTTGAACCGGAAATTCCAACCGACCCTATTGTCGAGAGGTTAAATTTAGTTGAAGAAGAAAACAATTTCTTGAAGGAAAAAATAAAAGAACTTGAGGAGGAGAAGATGATATTGGAGTTGCATGTTGCGGATGTCGTCGACGATCACAAGATCAAGATGGATGCAATGCGCTTGAAGATGAGAAAGATTAGAAAATATGCCATTCATACCGAGGCTTGGTATCATTATGCCGTTGGATCATTTGTTACCTTGGTTGCGATTATGATCGCATTTGTTTTCGCATTTAAATGTTTTACATAGTTTCAATGTATGGTTTAATTAATTTAGATGCTTTGCAGAGCTTTATGTTGTTAGATGAGAACTATGTATGTACTTTGGTTTTTATGTGATGATGAACTTCTATTAATTTGGTCACTTAATTATCTATTCATGATGTTCGTAATGATTTTGACACACTTAATTATATATAATGCACGCAGATGAACCGGCAATGGATGTACGGTGACAGACACACCTCCGAGTACATTAAGGGCGTGCATGATTTTCTCGAAGTGGCTGAGGCAAACAAGCAGAATGGTTTTATGTGTTGTCCATGCCCTATATGTGGGAATACGAAGTCTTCCTCTGATAGGAAAATCCTTCACACCCACCTGCTTTACAAGGGTTTCATGCCACACTATAATGTTTGGACGAGGCACGAAGAAATAGGGGTTATGATGGAAGACGGCGAGGAAGAAGACTACGATGACAAGTATGTGCCCCTGAATACGGTGATGCTCTTGAACATCAAGATGCACTGACGATGTGCACGATGGTGCTGGAGCGAAGCGAAGCTGCTGAAGATCAAGAGGAACCGAGACGATGTGCCCGATGATGATGATCTCCGCCGGGTCATTGTCGATGCAAGGACACAATGCAAAAGTCAAAAGGAGAAGCTGAAGTTCGATCGCATGTTAGAGGATCACAAAAAAGGGTTGTACCCCAATTGCGAAGATGGCAACACAAAGCTCGGTACCGTACTCGAATTGCTGCAATGGAAGGCGAGAATGCTGTGCTCGATAAAGGATTTGAGAAGCTCTGAAAATAATGAAGAAGAAGCTTCCAAAGGATAACGAATTGCCCGACAAGACATACGCAGCAAAGAAGGTCGATGCCCTCTAGGATTGGAGGTGGAGAAGATACATGCATGCCCTAATGACTGCATCCTCTACCATGGTGCCTACAAGGATCTGAACGCATGCCCGGTATGCGGTGCATTGCGGTATAAGATCGACGAGATGACCCTAGTGATGTTGACGGCGAGCCTCCCGGAAGAGGGTTCTGCGAAGGTGACGTGGTATGCTCCTATAATACCACGGTTGAAACGTCTGTTCGAAACGAGAGCATGCCAAGTTGATGCGATGGCACAGTGAGGACCGTAAGAAAGACAGAAGTTGAGAGCACCGGCGACGGGTCGCAGTGGAGAAAAATCGAGAGAAATATCGGGATGAGTTTGCAAAGGACCCAAGGAACGTATGGTTTGCTTTAAGCGCGGATGGCATTAATCCTTTCGGGGAGCAGAGCAGCAATCACAACACCTGGCCCGTGACTCTATGTATGTATAACCTTCCTCCTTGGATGTGCATGAAGCGGAAGTTCATTATGATGCCGTTCTCATCCAAGGCCCTAAGCAACCCGGCAACGACATTGATGTGTACCTAAGGCCATTAGTTGAAGAACTTTTACAGCTGTGGAATGGAAACGGTGTACGTACGTGGGATGAGCACAAAAAGGAGGAATTTGACCTAAAGGCGTTGCTGTTCGTGACCATCAATGATTGGCCCGCTCTCGGTAACCTTCAGGACAAACAAACAAGGGATACCACGCATGCACGCACTTTGTTTACTTGACACCGATAGTATATACCGGGAAGCTGTAGGAAGAATGTGTACACAGGCCATCGTCGATTTCTTCCGACCAACCATCAATGTCGAAAGAAAGGCAAGCATTTCAAAGCGAGGCAGATCACCGGAAGAAGCCCGCCATGCGTATCGGTGATCACGTATTTGCTATGGTCAATGATTTACATGTAATCTTTGGAAAGGGTCCCGCGGACTAGCTGTTCGAATGACGCCGAGAATCACGCACCCATGTGGAAGAAGAAATCTATATTTTGGGACCTACCCTCTGGAAAGACCTAGAGGTCCGCTCTTGATCGACGTGATGCACGTGACGAAGAACCTTTGCGTGAACCTGCTAGGCTTCTTGGGCGTGTATGGGAAGACAAAAGATACACCGAGGCACGAGAGGACCTGCAACGCTTGCGAAAAAAGAGGGCATGCCTCCGAAGCAAGATGAAGGTCCTGCCAGCTACGCTCTTCGAAGAAGAAAAGAAATATTCTTTCAATGCCTGCTCAAGATGAAGGTCCCGACTGGCTTCTCGTCGAATATAAAGGGAATAATAAATATGCCGGAGAAAAGTTCCGAACCTAAAGTCTCATGACTGCCACGTGATTATGACGCAACTGCTTCCGGTTGCATTGAGGGGCTTCTACCGAAAACGTCCGATTAGCCATTGTGAAGCTATGTGCATTCCTCAATGCAATATCTCAAAAGGTGATCGATCCAGAAATCGTACCAACGCTAAGGAGTGATGTGGCGCAATGTCTTGTCAGTTTCGAGCTGGTGTTCCCACCATCCTTCTTCAATATCATGACGCACGTCCTAGTTCATCTAGTCGACGAGATTGTCATTCTGGGGCCCGTATTTCTACACAATATGTACCCCTTTGAGAGGTTCATGGGAGTCCTAAAGAAATATGTTCAGAAACGCTAGGCCAGAATGAAGCATCTCCATGGGCCATCAAACGAGAGGATGTCATCGGGTTTTGTGTTGACTTCATTCCTGGCCTTAAGAAGATAGGTCTCCCTAAATCGCGGTATGAGGGGAGAGTGATTGGAAAAACACGCTTGGAAGGGACTCAATAATATGCAGGACGGATATTCTTGGTCTCAAGCACACTACAGTTCTATAGAAATCTACCTTGGTGACCCCGTATGTCGATGAACACAAGAACGATCTGCGCTCCAAACACCCGGAGGCGGTCTGCGACGATGGATTACATGTGAACACATCAGGGACTTTCAGCAGTTGGTTGGAAACACGTCTCGGAGGTGACAGCACTGTTTGTGATGAGCTGTACTTGTTGTCCAGGGACCATCTTTGACTGTAATGATTTGGAAAGGATACGAGATAAATGGGAATACATTTTACACGATTGACCAAGATGAAAAGAGCACCAACCAAAACAGCGGTGTCCGCTGATGCAGCAACCGACAAGGAAATGACACATATTATGGTTACATAGTAGACATATGGGAACTTGACTATGGAGTAGATTTTAAGGTCCCTTTGTTTAAGTGCAAGTGGGTCAATCTGTCAGAGGCGGGTGCAGGTAGACCCACATGACGGAATGACAACAAAGGATCTGAAAATCTTGGGTACATCGACGAACCGTTCGTCCTAGCCAATGATGTGGCACAGGTTATCTATGTGAAGGACATGTCTACCAGACCGAGGAAAAGAAAAGATAAGGAAGCGAATACATCATACAATGAGCCAAAGCGCCACATAGTTCTTTCAGGAAAAAGGGACATCCTGGGAGTGGAGGGCAAGACAGACATGTCTGAAGAGTATGAAAAGTTTCATGAAATTCCCCTTCAAAGTCAAGGCTGACCCAAGCATCCTGATAAACGATGAAGATTATCCATGGTTACGCCGCAATAAGCAAACGACACAAGCGAAGAAAAAGTGAAGACTTTCTCCCGCAACTATTATGATGATACCATGCCAACTTTGTAACAGACGAGTATGATACCATTGTCCGTTTTGTACATGCACATGCTATGCCAACTTTTTCAGAGTTCATTTGAAAACTATGAATTTGAAAACCTCGCCAACCGAAGGGCGCTCACACCGGTTTATAAGCCCGTCCCTCTACACGCCTTGTTGAGCTCACAAACTTGTGATTCACACAAATTTCAAAGAATTCAAATTTGAAAACTAATGGCACAAACAGAAATTTTATAATTTTGCTGACCTAAAAGCAAAAAGAATTAAAAAATAAAGCAAAAAACCAAAAGAAAATAAATAATGCAGAAAACAAAACAAAAAAAAACTAAAAAAAAATAAAAATAGCAACAATAAGTATTTGTTGTAAGTAGAAACAAAATAAAATAAATAAAGCAACAAAGAAAACAAAAAAATGTTTTCAAATTTGAAAACTAATGGCACTAACAGAAAGTTTATATTTTTCTAAAACTAATAGCAAAAAGAATTAAAAATAAAGCAAAAACAACAAAAAATAAATAATGCAGAAAACGGAACAAAAAACTGAAAAATAATAAAAATAGCAACAATAAGTATTTTGTTGTAAGTAGAAACAAAATAAAATAAATAAAGCAACAAAGAAAACAAAAATGTTTTCAAATTTGAAAACTAATGGCACTAACAGAAAGTTTATCATTTTTTAAAACTAAAAGCAAATAGAATTAAAAATAAAGCAAAAAAAACAAAAATAAATAATGCAGAAAATGAACAAAAAACTGAAAAATAATAAAAATAGCAACAATAAGTATTTTGTTGTAAGTAGAAACTAAATAAAATAAATAAAGCAACAAAGAAAACAAAAAATGTTTTCAAATTTGAAAACTAATGGCACTAACGAAAGTTTATAATTTTTCTAAAACTAAAAGCAAATAGAATTAAAAATAAAGCAAAAACAACAAAAATAAATAATAATGCAGAAAACAAAACAAATAAACTGGAAAAAATAGTAGCTGCCTCATCGACCCCCACGGCCCGAATACGACTAGAAACCCTACATGGGCCAGATTCAGGCCCGCAGGAGGCTAAGTAGGCCCACGCACACATAGCTAGTGAAAGATTAGGCCGAAGCTGCAGTTTGAGAGGAGCTCGAGAGGGTGGCAGCAGCGCTTATAAACCACTCTCGAGCTCTCTCAACTAGCAAGGTGGGATTAAACTTTTCGGCGCCGGGCAGCACAAGGCCTTTGGTCCCGGTTGGTGGCACCAACCGGGGCTAAAGGGGGCATTGGTCCCGGTTCATGGAACAAACCGACTAATGCCCCCTTTAGTCCCGGTTGGTGCCACCAACCGACCAAAGGCCGCCGCTCCCGCCCTTTGGGCTCTCGAAAATTGGCCTTTGGTCCCGTTGGTGGTACCAACCGGGACTAGGCAGATAGTCCCGTTCGTGCCACGAACCGGGACCAATCGCCGCCTATATAAGCAAAACTTGTGAAATTTTTTGTTCAGTTCTTGATCCCGCCCGACGACGCCGCCAGCTGCCCTCTGCGCCTCGCCCGTCATCATCGTCGCCCTGCCTCCGACGCCGTCTCGCGCCGCCAGACGCCGTCGCCACCCACCCGCCCAGACCCGCCCCGCGCCGCCCAGCGCCGTGCCTTCGACGCTGTACGCCCGCCCACCACTGCCGCCGCCGCCGCCGCTGTCGCGCCCAGCCGCCGCTGCCGCCCGCCTCTGCCTCATTGTCGCCTCTGCCTCGCCTCACGCCCGCTTTGGTCGGGCCGGCACCGCCCCTCTTCCCCTTTTTTTGCAAATATAGCTATGTTTTTTCCTGATTATGTGTATATGTATGAGTATATGTATATGTGTATATCTGTTTATATGTCTTTTTTAGATTTTTTGTTTTTGCATTTTATAAAATGTATATATGTTCTCTGTGTATATATATGTTTCTGTTCATAGATTTTTATTTGAACATTATTTAAAAAAACAAGCAATACTACTTCATGTATTTTTAAGAAGGAAGAAGAAGAAAAGAATGAGAGGAAAAGGAAAAAGAAGAGGAAGAAAGGAGAAGAAGAGGGATAGGAAGAAGAGGAGAAATAAATAAGAAGAAGAAAAAAAAAGAAGAAGAGGAGAAGAAGAAAGAATAGAGAAAGAAGAAAAATAGAATTTTTTCTATTTTTCTTCTTCTCCTCTATTCTTTCTTCTTCTCCTCTTTTTTTCTTCTTTTTCTTCTTCTTCTTCTTCTTCCTTCTTCCTCTTTTCTTCCTTTTCCTTATTTTCCTTTCTCGAGGGATAAGAAGAAAAGAAGAGGAGAAGAAGAAAGAAAGGAATAGAGGAGAAAGAAGAAACTTTGACACGAGGGGGGCCGATACCCCTCCCGATAACATTATTTTCCCATGTATATGTATGTTGCGTCGTTGTCGATATAACGAGGGTGTCGAGGATCACCGAGGGTCGAGGGTCGGGAACTAGGGTAGAGGGTCGAGGTCGTTAAGGGGTCAAGGGTCGAAGGTTTCAGGGTCGAGGTTCCTATAGTGTCAAAGTATTGAAGAAATCCATGGCTTCATCATTAGCGGAAGTAACCATGGCATGATGGTGCGAAGTCCTCAAAGTTGATTCGGAATGGAGTCCGGATAGGATAATTTGCCTTTCTATACGAATCTCAGCAAAGGCCTTTCAAATAACGATATTCGGAAGGTTCTTGCTGAACTTTGTACCAAAAAGCGAATTATCCTATCTGGGACTCCGCTCCAAAATAACTTTGAGAGCTTGCACCATCATGCACCTGTTACTTTTGCCTAATGATGAAGACATGGTTTTGTTGAATCTTTGACACTAGGCAACCTCCCGACCCTCGGCGATCCTCGACCCTTGACCTCGACCGCTCGGCGATCCACGACCCTCTACCCATCATGGCGTCGATGCCCACGCCACTTGTGGGACATAGATGTAGTGTTCAACACCGACCCTCCCGATAGCTTCAACACGGGGGGGTCGATATTACCCTCCTAGCTTGAAGCGTTCTCGAGGCCACCCCCTAACCCTTGAAGCGTTGTCGAGGCCACCCCAAACCCTAGAGAAGCAGCGTCGAGGCCACTAATATGATTCCTTATTGTGATTAGCTAGCTAGTTCTACGTTTGCCACTAATATATCCATATCTGTCATGTTTGAATAATAATTGCCATGTTGTAAATATTTGTAGAAACTATGGACACCCCCCGAGACGAAGCACAAGAAGCGTTGTTGAGGGACATAATCGCACAAGGAAGTGATGTCGTCTGCTTGTTAATGTTTCTCAACGACAACGATGGTCTGGAAGGAGAGGGTGAAGAAGCAGCTGGCTATGATTTACATGGCTCCGATGACCCAATGCCGTGCAAGAAGGAGAGGGTGAAGAAGTAGACCGTGAGGACGGCTCGGTGATCACCAAACCGAGTCCGCCAGGTATATATATTAGTTAAGCCTGTGCTGACTAGCTCTCGTCTTTGTTTTGGTATGTACACATATTAATTAACTCTCGTCTTTGTTCTTTTTTCTAGCCCTCCGGATCGAGCACAACTTCGGTAAAGAGACGAGGCCCGAAGAAAAAGTTGAGCTCGGATGAAAAGTTTGAGATCATACAAATCGCAACGACGGCCAACCGCTTGAACCCTACCGGACAAAGAAGGCATTTGTTGCTCGGTCTTGGGGTTCGGTTAGGGACAAGATCCCGATCAGCATCCACCAATGGTATAAGCCTAAGAACGAAGACCACGAGGTGTCTTGTGTCAATGATATGCGAGAAAATGATCTTTGGACCGAGCTGAAGTCAAATTTTACCCTACCGCTAGAGGATGATCCGGAGAAGCCAGATAATAGAGCCATTAATCAAGTCTTTTGCTCTTAAGAAGATGGCAGAACTATTCAGGAATTGGAAGAAAGAACTCAATCGTATGTCGAAAAAATGAGACACCAGAATTCAAGGGCAAATATGAGAAGATCGAGATGATGGCCCGCATTTGTGGCCTACAATACATCGGAAAAGAGTAAAAAGATGTCGGCGACAAACAAGAGAAATGCTGCGAAGAAGAAGCTTCACCATTGCATGGGGTCGGTGGCTACCTCGTAGCCCGCCTAAATGGGCCAAGGCTGAGAATGATCTGCTTGATAAAGGGATCGAACCGAGACAATGAATCGCCAGACCGTTGCGGACTTGGTTCTTGAGGGCCAGCGGATCCTTGGACCCTATAATAGGGAAGTGCATTTGGACAGATTTAACAATTGGACATACCAGTCAAGAGGCTTCAGCAATATATTGAAGCAGCGCAGCAAGGGAAGTTCGTTCGAGCATGGGAGAAGGACGAGCTCACAATGGCCCTCGAATCTGAGCACCTGGGACGGACCCGAGGCACGCCAGCTCCGTTCGTGGAAGGCTGGATTTCGGACGCAGGGGTTACAAAACCCATGAGAGGAGGAAGAAACTGGAGCAGAGCCTAATGCAAAGCGCTGCACGAAAGGGTAATGGGGCTAGAGGAACGAAGAAGCGCAGATCACAACAAACGACCTGCGAAGCTTCCCGAAGCTACCCCACCATCTCGGCGGAGAAGCAGCGTGGCTTCCACCGAGCTGCTTCAGCCAGAGCAGCATGCCTTGACGGCTCCTGCCAGCTATCCGTGGATGCTATCACGGATGCTGAAAATTGCCACCTTATGGCGCAATGGAGCAATTTGAAGGTCAAAGCGGCTGTTGGCTCTGCTTATCCTACTAAACCCGACTCAACTTTTCACCGCCGCCGATTCGGAAGGATATGCTAAGGTGATGGTCGATGAAATAACGAAGGATTTGAGGACCTCGGCTTGACCACCCTACCGGTGAAGGGGAGTATCGGCTGGGTTACGCTCAAGACTCCATGCCTATGGCGGAAGGATCTCATCAACCTTCCGAACTGGGCGCCTCCGCCTCCTCCTCCTCCTCTGGCGAGTCGGGGCACTCCGCCTCCTCCACCGCCTCCTCCTCCGGCGAGTGACGATCAGGGCACTCGGCCGGCTCCTTCTCCGCACGTGGCGGCACTCCGCCTCCTTCTCCGCTTCTGCACCGGCGCGCCCGAGCAGCCAGCCTCCTCCTTCTCCGCCTCGTCGGCAAAGGCGGAAGAGACCCGCCGCCCGCTCCGGCCGCTCCGTGCGTCGTAGTCCTTCTCCTCCGCCTCGTAAGCAAGGAAAGAAGACATCCGCTCCGTCTGCTCTGCGGCGTCTAGCAAGACAACCAAAGGCGGGAGGAGATACTGATTCGGTCCTTCTCTGAAGACTCGGAGAAGTTACCGTCTGAGAGGAGCGAGGAGGAAAACGCGAAGATCGCGCATCGAAGTGGATGACTGGTTTCAAGGGTTGAAAGCAAAGAGACATCCACCTCCGGAGGAGAAGGTAGATCCGGTCAAAGCGAAGCGCACTCGCTGCCCCGACAAAACCACCCAAGTCTCCGCCAAAGGCAACTATGAGCGCATTATTGGAAAGGCATTTGCGAAGCGGAGAGGTCGGGAAGTACTGTCGTTGATCAAAGGATGAAAGAACGACGAGCTGGGAAAAAATTGCCCAACTCGGCGAACAAGCGGGCAATCGTGCCCCCGCTCAAGGTGCTCGCTAGCGACATCGTCGATCCGAGGATGGTGCCTGGTTATGGCAATCCTGCAGATTACCTGCCCGACGATGTACATTATGATTTCTTGGAGGTGCAGATACAAAGATCTGAGTACGGGAAGCCTCTCATCAAAGATGAAAGTTCTCTATCAACGATGATGCGAAGATTGCATGATTGGTACATGAAAACCTGCAAAGAGTCCGAGGGAGGAGTACTTTGTATGTGAGAGTTAAAAGGAGCATGACCTCCTTGGAATTGAACTTTTGCCTATTCCATTTGAGGAGTTCTATCAGTTTTTCAATCAATTGGCCCTCGATAAAGCAACGATCACCTGCTACATGCGTAAAGTAGTACTACTTCATCATTAAGTCTCTCTATATAACTCAGCCCTTTCATTGCATGTATTTATAATTATCCTCACTATATTATGCAGATTGAAGATCTCGAATTGAAGAAAAGACAAGTGGGTGATATTGGGTTCATTAACACATATCTCATAGATGCAAGCGAGGTTAAATTTCATGCGAAGATACCGAGGCCAACTTGCTACAATCGTTGGTAATAAATGAACACAAAGATATAATACTCTTTCCTTACAACTTCAAGTGAGTGTTGTCTTGTGGCATATTCGGTTTCCTTATTAGTCCAGGTTATAGTAATGTAATATTGATGAGTTATGCATGTGTGCGCAGTGTTGGAAATATGCCCTAGAGGCAATAATAAAAGCATTATTATTATATTTCCTTGTTCATGATAATTGTCTTTTATTCATGCTATAACTGTATTATCCGGAAATCGTGATACACGTGTGAATACATAGACTACAATACGTCCCTAGTAAGCCTCTAGTAGACTAGCTCGTTGGTCAACAGATAGTCATGGTTTCCTGACTATGGACATCAGATGTCATTGACAACGGGATCACGTCATTAGGAGAATGACGTGATGGACAAGACCCAATCCTAAGCATGGCACAAAGATCGTGTAGTTCGTTTTGCTAGAGCTTTTCCAATGTCAAGTATCTCTTCCTTAGACCGTGAGATCGTGTAACTCCCGGATACCGTAGGAGTGCCTTGGGTGTACCAAACGTCACAACGTAACTGGGTGACTATAAAGGTGCACTACGGTATCTCGAAAGTGTCTATTGGGTTGACACGGATCGAGACAGGATTTGTCACTCCGTATGACGGAGAGGTATCACTGGGCCCACTCGGTAGTGCATCATCATAATGAGCTCAAAGTGATCAAGTGTCCGTCACGGGATCATGCATTCTGATCTGAGTAAAGTGACTTGCCGTAACGAGACTGAGCGAGGTATTGGGATCTGACGATCGAGTCTCGGGCAAGTAACATACCCTCGACAAAGGGAATAGCATACGGGTTGCTTGAACCCTCGACATCGTGGTTCATCCGATGACATCATCGAGGAGCATGTAGAGCCAACATGGGTATCCAGATCCGCTGTTGGTTATTGATCGGAGAGCGTCTCGGTCATGTCGCATGTCTCCCGAACCCGTAGGGTCTACACATAAGGTTCGGTGGCGCTAGGGTTACTAGGAAGACTTGTATGTGATTACCGTATGTTGTTCTGAGTCCGGATGAGATCTCGGACGTCACGAGGAGTTCGGAAGGGTCCGGAGGTAAAGATTTATATATGGGAAGTTGTCAAGCGGACACCGAAAAGTTTGGTCATATCGGAATTATGGAGGGCCACGGAAGGTTCCGGAGGACCACGGGAGGGGCCACCCCTCCGGGGCCACTGGGCTGCGTGGGAGGCAGCCAGCCCCTGGTGGGCTGGGCGCACCCTCCCTTGGCCCATGCGCCTAGGGTTGAGGGGGAACCCTAAGGCGCCCCTTGCTTGGGGCAAGCCCCCCCCCTGGCCGCCGCCCCCATCTAGATGCATCTAGAGGGGCCGCCCCTCCTCCTTCCCCTATAAATAGAGGGGTGAGGGAGGGCTGCATACACAATTGAAGGCGCAGCCCTCCCTCCCAACACCTCTCCTCCTCCGCGTGCGCTTGGCGAAGCCTCTGCCGGGCTCAGACTCCACCATCATCACGCCGTCGTGCTGCTGTTGGAGCCATCTTCCTCAACCTCTCCTTCCTCCTTGCTGGATCAAGGCGGAGGGGCGTTGCCCGTGCACGTCGTGTGTTGAGCGCGGAGGTGCTGTCCGTTCAGCACTTGGTCATCGGTGATCGGAATCACGTTGAGAACGACTCCATCATCACCACTCCCTCGAACGCTTCCGTACTCGATCTACAAGTGGTATGTAGATGCAAACTCACTCCCATGACTCGTTGCTTAGATGAACTCATAGATGGATCTTGGTGAAACCGTAGGAAAATTTTTAATTTTCTGCAACGTTCCCCAACAGTGGCATCATGAGCTAGGTCTATGCGTAGTTCTCTATTGCACGAGTAGATTACAATTTAGTTGTGGGCGTGGATCTTGTCAACTTACTTGCTGCTACTAATCTTATCTTGCTTCCGCGGTATTGTGGGATGAAGCGGCCCGGACCAACCTTACACGTACGCTTACGTGAGACCGGTTCCACCGACTAACATGCACTAGTTGCATAAGGTGGCTGGCGGGTGTCTGTCTCTCCTACTTTAGTTGGAGCGGATTCGATGAAAAGGGTCCTTATGAAGGGTAAATACAAGTTGACAAGATCACGTTGTGGTTATTCGTAGGTAAGAAAACGTTCTTGCTAGAACCCAATTGCAGCCACGTAAAAGATGCAACAACAATTAGAGGACGTCTAACTTGTTTTTGCAGCAATTTTCATGTGATGTGATATGGCCAAGTTGTGATGAATGATGAATGACATATTGTGATGTATGAGATCATGTTCTTGTAATAGGAGTCACGACTTGCATGTCGATGAGTATGACAACCGGCAGGAGCCATAGGAGTTGTCTTTATTTTTGTATGACCTGCGTGTCATTGAAGAACGCCATGTAAATTACTTTACTTTGTTGCTAAACGCGTTAGCCATAGAAGTAGAAGTAGTCGTTGGTGTGACAACTTCATGAAGACACGATGATGGAGATCATGATGATGGAGATCATGGTGTCATGCCGGTGACAAGATGATCATGGAGCCCCGAAGATGGAGATCAATGGAGCTTTATGATATTGGCCATATCATGTCACTACTATATAATTGCATGTGATGTTTATTATGTTTATACATCTTGTTTACTTAGAACGACGATAGTAAATAAGATGATCCCTTACAACAATTTCAAGAAGTGTTTCCCCTAACTGTGCACCGTTGCTAAAGTTCGTCGCTTCTAAGCACCACGTGATGATCGGGTGTGATGGATTCTTACGTTCACATACAACGGGTGTAAGACAGATTTACACACGCAAAAACACTTAGGGTTAACTTGACGAGCCTAGCATGTACAGACATGGCCTCGGAACACGGAGACCGAAAGGTCGAACACGAGTCGTATGGAAGATACGATCAACATGAGAATGTTCACCGACGATGACTAGTCCGTCTCAAGTGATGATCGGACACGGCCTAGTCGACTCGGATCGTGTAACACTTAGATGACTAGAGGGATGTCTAATCTGAGTGGGAGTTCATTTAAATAATTTGATTAGATGAACTTAATTATCATGAACTTAGTCTAAAACTTTTGAATGATATGTCTTGTAGATCAAATGGCCAGCGCTCATGTCAACTTGAACTTCAACGCGTTCCTAGAAAACCAAGCTGAAAGATGACGGCAGCAACTATACGGACTGGGTCCGGAACTTGAGATCATCCTCATAGCTGCCAGAAACAATATGTCCTAGAAGGACCGCTAGGTGGCGCTCCGTCCCGCAGAACCAAGACATTATGAATGCTTGGCAATCTCGTCTTGATGATTACTCCCTCGTTCAGTGCGGCATGCTTTACAGCTTAGAACCGGGGCTCCAAAAGCGTTTTGAGCATCACGGAGCATATGAGATGTTCGAGGAGCTGAAACTGGTTTTCCAAGCTCACGCCCGGGTCGAGAGATATGACATCTCCGACAAGTTCTATAGTTGTAAGATGGAGGAAAATAGTTACATCGGTGAGCACATTCTCAAGATGTCCAGGTTGCACAACCGCATGACCCAACTGAATATTAACCTCCCCGATGAGGCGGTCATTGACAGAATCCTCGATCGCTGCCACCAAGCTACAAGAGCTTTGTGATGAACTACAATATGCAGGGGATGGTAAAACCATTCTGAAGTATTCTCTATGCTGAAGTCAGCCGAGGTTGAAATCAAGAAAGAACATCAAGTGTTGATGGTCAATAAGACCACTAAGTTCAAGAAGGGCAAGGGCAAGAAGAACTTCAAGAAGGACGGCAAGGAGGTTGCCGCGCCCGGTAAGCAAGTTGCCGGGAAGAAGTCAAAGAATGGACCCAAGCCCGAGACTGAGTGCTTTTATTGCAAGGGAAGGGTCACTTGGAAGCGGAACTGCCCCAAATACTTAGCGGATAAGAAGGCCGGCAACACCAAAGGTATATTTGATATACATGTAATTGATGTGTACCTTACCGATTACTCGTAGTAACTCCCGGGTATTTGATACGGTGCCGTTGCTCATATTTGTAACTCACAGCAGGAGCTGCGGAATAAGCGGAGATCGGCGAAGGGCGAGGTGACGATCTTGCGTCGGGAATGGTTCAGTCGATGTGATCGCCGTCCGGCACGCTACCTCTACATTTACCTCGGGATTAGTTTTGAACCTTAATAATTGTTATTTGGTGCCAAGTTTGAGCATGAATATTGTATCTGGATCTCGTTTAATGCGAGATGGCTACTCATTTAAATCCGAGAATAATGGTTGTTCTATTTATATAAGAGATATGTATTATGGTCATGCTCCGATGGTCAATGGTTTATTCTTAATGAATCTCGAGCGTAGTATTACACATGTTCATAGCGTGAATACCAAAAGATGTAAAGTTGATAACAATAGTCCCACATACTTGTGGCACTGCCGCCTTGGTCACATTTGTGTCAAGCGCATGAAGAAGCTCCATGCTGGTGGACTTTTGGAGTCTCTTGATTATGAATCATTTGACACATGCGAACCATGCCTCATGGGCAAGATGACCAAGACTCCGTTCTCTGGAACAATGGAGCGAGCAACCAACTTATTGGAAATCATACATACCGATGTGTGCGGTCCAATGAGCGTTGAGGCTCGCGGAGGATATCGTTATGTTCTCACTCTCACAGATGACTTGAGTAGATATGGGTATGTCTACTTGATGAAACACAAGTCTGAGACCTTTGAAAGGTTCAAGGAATTTCATAATGAAGTAGAGAATCAATGTGACCGAAAGATAAAATTCTTACGATCGGATCGTGGAGGAGAATATTTAAGTCACGAATTTGGTACACACTTAAGAAAATGTGGAATCGTTTCACAACTCACGCCGCTGGAACACCTCAACAGTAACGGTGTGTCGAACGTCGAATCGCACTCTATTGGATATGGTGCGGTCTATGATGTCTCTTACTGATTTACCGCTATCATTTTGGGGATCGCTCTAGAGACAGCTACATTCACTTTAAATAGGGCACCGTCTAAGTCCGTTGAGGCGACACCGTATGAATTATGGTTTGGGAAGAAACCTAAGCTATCGTTTCTAAAAGTTTGGGGATGCGATGCTTATGTCAAGAAACTTCAACCTGAAAAGCTCGAACCCAAGTCGGAAAATCGTCTTCATAGGATACCCTAAGGAAACCATAGGGTATACCTTCTACTTAAGATCCGAGGGCAAGATCTTTGTTGCCAAGAACAGATCCTTTACGGAAAAAGAGTTTCTCTCGAAAGAAGTAAGTGGGAGGAAAGTAGAACTTCGATGAAGTACTACCTCTTGAACAGGATAGTAGTGCAGCTCAGAAAATGTTCTGTGATGCCTACACCAACGAAGAGGAAATTAATGATGATGATCAAGGTACTTGGATCAAGTTGCTACTGAACTTCAGGGTCCACTAGGACACGTTCCGCACTGCAGTGGTACGGCAACCCTGTCACGGAAATCATGTTGTTAGACAACGGTGAACCTTGAACTATGAAGAAGCGATGGCGGGCCCAGATTCCAACAAATGGCTAGAAGCCATGAAGTCCGAGATAGAATCCATGTATGAAAACAAAGTGTGGACTTTGACCGACTTGCCCGATGATCGGCGCGATAGAAAACAAATGGATCTTTAAGAAGAAGACGGACGCGGATGGTAATGTCACCATCTATAAAGCTCGACTTGTCGCTAAGGGTTATCGGCAAGTTCAAGGGATTGACTACGATGAGACTTTTCTCCCGTGGCGAAGCTTAAGTCCGTCCGAATCATGTTAGCAATTGCCGCATACTATGATTATGAGATATGGCGATGGACGTCAAAACAGCGTTCCTTAACGGTTATCTTAAGGAAGAGCTGTATATGATGCAGCCGGAAGGTTTTGTTGATCCTAAGAATGCTGACAAAGTATGCAAGCTCCAGCGATCCATTTATGGGCTGGTGCAAGCATCTCGGAGTTGGAACATTCGCTTTGATGAGATGATCAAAGCGTTTGGGTTTATCTGAGACTTATGGAGAAGCCTGCGTTTACAAGAAAGTGAGTGGGAGCTCTGTAGCATTTCTCATATTATATGTAGATGACATACTTCTAATGGGAAATGATATAGAATTCTTGGACAGCATTAAGGCCTACTTGAATAAGTGTTTTTCAATGAAGGACCTTTGAGAAGCTGCTTATATATTAGGCATCAAGATCTATAGAGATAGATCGAGACGCCTCATAGGTCTTTCACAAAGCACATACCTTGATAAGATTTTGAAGAAGTTCAAAATGGATCAATCCAAGAAGGGGTTCTTGCCTGTATTGCAAGGTGTGAGATTGAGCTCAGCTCAATGCCCGACCACGGCAAAAGATAAAGAAGAGATGAGTGTCATCCCCTATGCTTCAGCCATAGGATCTATTATGTATGCCATGCTGTGTACGGACCTGATGTAAACCTTGCCGTAAGTTTGGTAGGAAGGTACCAAAGTAATCCCGGCAAGGAACACTGGACAGCGGTCAAGAATATCCTGAAGTACTTGAAAAGGACAAAGGACATGTTTCTCGTTTATGGAGGTGACGAAGAGCTCGTCGTAAAGGGTTACGTCGACGCTAGCTTCGACACAGATCTGATGACTCTAAGTCACAAACCGGATCGTGTATATGTTGAATGGTGGAGCGATGGCTGGTGCAGTTGCAAGCGAGGCGTCGTGGCGGGATCTACATGTGAAGCGGAGTACATGGCAGCCTCGGAGGCAGCGCATGAAGCAATTTGGGTGAAGGAGTTCATCACCGACCTAGGAGTCATACCCAATGCGTCGGGGCCGATCAAACTCTTCTGTGACAACACCGAGCCATTGCACTTGCCAAGGAGCCCAGGTTTCACAAGAAGACCAGGCACATCAAGCGTCGCTTCAACTCCATCCGTGAAAATGTTCAGGATGGAGACATAGAAATTTGTAAAGTGCATACGGATCTGAATGTCGCAGATCCATTGACTAAACCTCTTCCTGGGGCAAAACATGATCAACACCGAACTCTATGGGTGTTCGATTCATCACAATGTAACTAGATTATTGACTCTAGTGCAAGTGGGAGACTGTTGGAAATATGCCCTAGAGGCAATAATAAAAGCATTATTATTATATTTCTTTGTTCATGATAATTGTCTTTTATTCATGCTATAACTGTATTATCCGGAAATCGTGATACACGTGTGAATACATAGACTACAATACGTCCCTAGTAAGCCTCTAGTAGACTAGCTCGTTGGTCAACAGATAGTCATGGTTTCCTGACTATGGATATCATATGTCATTGACAACGGGATCACGTCATTAGGAGAATGACGTGATGGACAAGACCCAATCCTAAGCATGGCACAAAGATCGTGTAGTTCGTTTTGCTAGAGCTTTTCCAATGTCAAGTATCTCTTCCTTAGACCGTGAGATCGTGTAACTCCCGGATACCGTAGGAGTGCCTTGGGTGTACCAAACGTCACAACGTAACAGGGTGACTATAAAGGTGCACTACAGGTATCTCCGAAAGTGTCTATTGGGTTGACACGGATCGAGACAGGGATTTGTCACTCCGTATGACGGAAAGGTATCATTGGGCCCACTCGGTAGTGCATCATCACAATGAGCTCAAAGTGATCAAGTGTCTGGTCACGGGATCATGCATTCTGATGCGAGTAAAGTGACTTGCCGTAACGAGACTGAGCGAGGTATTGGGATACCGACGATCGAGTCTCGGGCAAGTAACATACCGTCTGACAAAGGGAATAGCATACGGGGTTGCTTGAACCCTCGACATCGTGGTTCATACGATGACATCATCGAGGAGCATGTGGGAGCCAACATGGGTATCCAGATCCGCTGTTGGTTATTGACCGGAGAGCGTCTCGGTCATGTCGCATGTCTCCCGAACCCGTAGGGTCTACACATAAGGTTCGGTGGCGCTAGGGTTACTACGAAGACTTGTATGTGATTACCAAATGTTGTTGAGTCCGGATGAGATCTCGGACGTCACGAGGAGTTCGGAAGGGTCGGAGGTAAAGATTTATATATGGGAAGTTGTCACACGGACACCGGAAAAGTTTGGGTCATATCGGAATTATGGAGGGCCACCGGAAAGGTTCCGGAGGACCACCGGAGGGGCCACCTCTCCGGGGCCACTGGGCTGCGTGGGAGGCAGCCAGCCCCGGTGGGCTGGGCGCACCCCTCCCTTGGCCCATGCGCCTAGGGTTGAGGGAACCCTAAGGGGCGCCCTTGCTTGGGGGCAAGCCCCCTCCCTTGGCCGCCGCCCCCTCTAGATGCATCTAGAGGGGGCCGCCCCCTCCTCCCTTCCCCTATAAATAGAGGGGTGAGGGGAGGGCTGCATACACAATTGAAGGCTCAGCCCCTCCCCTCCCCAACACCTCTCCTCCTCCGCGTGCGCTTGGCGAAGCCCTGCCGGAGAACTGTGACTCCACCATCATCACGCCGTCGTGCTGCTGTTGGAGCCATCTTCCTCAACCTCTCGTTCCTCCTTGCTGGATCAAGACGGAGGGGACGTTGCCCGTACCGTACGTGTGTTGAACGCGGAGGTGCTGTCCGTTCAGCACTTGGTCATCGGTGATCGGAATCACGTTGAGAACGACTCCATCATCACCACTCCCTCGAACGCTTCCGTACTCGATCTACAAGTGGTATGTAGATGCAAACTCACTCCCATGACTCGTTGCTTAGATGAACTCATAGATGGATCTTGGTGAAACCGTAGGAAAAATTTTAATTTTCTGCAACGTTCCCCAACACGCAGCTACCACTATATTCTCCTAGAGATTAAGCTTGAGAAGGGAGTAGTAATTGTCTTAGACTCCAAGCGAAAAGATCCCAAGGAGTATGCGGACATGACTGAAATGCTCGAGAAGTAAGTTAAATCGATCATTATCCACCATATCAGCAACTTTGTTCATTTATGATATCAAGTAATTGTTTTCTTTGTATGGCAGGGCTTGGAGAAAATTCACCAAAAAAGTTCTGGGACTACCGAAGAAGCTGCAATTTAGACACCCGAAAGTAAGTACTATATAGTAGCATATTCCACGCATCTCCTAGTGATTCAAGCGCTAGTTTCATCAATACCATTTAGCTTGCTTGCTAATGATCAGTTTGATTGACCTCTATTTCTTGTAAATTGGTTGTGGCAGGAACAAGGGAATGATTTCTGTGGATACTATATTTGCGAGTCCATCCGCCACACGACCTGTGAGAGGGGCTACTCCGACAAACAATATGAAGTGCGTAAATAAAAATATTCACAATTTTATTTTATTACCATCATTTGTGTTGAGTTTCATTCATTCATATATATATATATATATATATATATATATATATATATATATATATATATATATATATATATATATATATATGTATTGACCCCTTTCTTAAAATTAGATGTTTGAAGCGGGATGAACTCCTAGCACCAGATCGCATCGCAGCAGCAATTCAAGAGGAATTATGGCATTCTTTCTTGACCACGTGATCGCTGAAGACGGAGAATACTATGTGGACCACGCGTCCGCATGTTAGAGATTATATATTTGTAAAGATAATTATTGTATATATGTAGCGGTAGTGTCGGATAGATATACGAGAACTTGTTGTTCGACCAATCTCTCGGAGAAGGAGAGGTGGTCGATATCACTTCTCTCTGTATGCATATATGTTCATGACGATCTTACATGCTTGCTTAATTACTAGCTAGCTAGCGTGTCTAGCTAGTCCTCTCTATATGTATGTATAGTACGTGGCGTCGACCAAGCACGGACAAAAGAGAGGACACTTTTCTCTATTAATTAGCTAGCTATAGCACAATATATGAAACACCTAAATTAACCCCAAAACCCCCAAACCCCCCTTTAAAAAAAAAAAACCACAGCCATAGAAATGCTTGACGCGTGGATGCCTATTGGTCCCGGTTGGTGCCACCAACCGGGACCAAAGGCCCTCCCGCTGGGCTCGTGGACAGGCCACGTGGAGGCCCATCTGTCCCGGTTCTGGACTGAACCGGGACTAAAGGGTCAAGCATTAGTACCGATCCTTTAGTCCCGTTTCATGAACCGGGACTAAAGGCCCTCACCAACCGGGACTATAGGCCCTTTTTCTACTAGTGTGAACATATGATATTCCACCAAGTAAACCAATTAGCATCAACTACAAGGAGTAATCAACACTACTAGCAACCCACATGTACCAATTTGTGGTTTTCATACAAGATTGGATACAAGAGATAACTAGGGTTTTGAGAGGAGATGGTGCTGGTGAAGATGTTGATGGAGATTGATCCCCTCCCGATGAGAGGATCGTTGGTGATGACGATGGTGATGATTTCCCCTCCCGGAGGGAAGTTTCCCCGGCAGAACAGCTCCGCCGGAGCCCTAAATTGGTTCCGCCAAGGTTCTGCCTCGTGGTGGCGGAGTTTCGTCCCGTAAGCTTGATTATGATTTTTTCCAGGGTAAAAGCCTTCATATAGCAGAAGATGGGCACCGAAGGGCCACCAGGGGGCCCAGGAGACAGGGGGCGCACCCAGGAAGGGTGGCGCCCCCCCCTCCCGGCCAGGTGTGGGCCCCTCCGTAGTTTCTTCGCTCAATAATTCATATTAATTCCAAAATAACTTCGTGGAGTTTTAGGATTTTTGGAGCTGTGCGTAATAGGTTTCAATATTTGCTCCTTTTCGGCCTGAATTCCAGTTGCCGACATTCCCCCTCTTCATGGTAAACCTTGTAAAATAAGAGAGAATAGCCATAAGTATTGAGATATAATGTGTAATAACAGCCCATAATGCAATAAATGTTGATATAAAAGCATGATGCATAATGGACGTATCAGTGGACCAGGTGCATTGGTGCTATTAATTATCTTCTCAATCTGTACTTCATTTGCAACTCGGGGATGTACTTGACAAAGATTTTGCCCTTGCAGGTCATTGTCTTTAGTTTCGGCATTGACTTCAGGCTGAGCATTGTCTTCGGGTTGATTTGGTGCAATGATGATTTCTTCTTCAGCCTGAGCTTTTGGGGTATGATTTCTCCAGTACTCATAAGCTTGGTAGATTCACTAGGAGGGACTTCATCTAGCACATTTGGAAGGTGCTCTCTTTGCGAGCGTTAGTCTCATCGAACCCACATCCACAGTTTCAACCACTTTATAGTGAAAGAAGTTGAAGACTCTGTAGGAGTGCGAATCCGTTCCGTATCCAAGTATAAAACCTTCATGTGCTTTCGGTGCAAATTTTGAAGTGTGATGTAGATCCTTGATCCAGCACCTAGCACCAAATACTCTGAAGTAACTGACATTTGGCTTCTTACCAGTTAGTGAAGATAAACACGGTTGATGACATGGCATGCAGTATCAATGGCTTCAGGCTAGAACTTCCTTGGAGTCTTGTACTCATCAAGCATCATCTGAGCCATCTCAATGAGCGTTCTGTTCTTGCGCTCCACGATGCCATTCTGCTGAGGTGTGTAAGGAGATGAGAACTCATGAGTGATGCCCAGTGTATCAAGATAACTATCGAGGCCGGTGTTCTTGAATTCTGTGTTGTTGTCACTTCTGATGTGCTTGATCTTGATGCCATAGTTCGTCATGGCACGATTGGCGAATCGCTTGAAGACATCCTGCACTTCAGTCTTGTAGAAGATTATATGCACCCATGTATATCTTGAGTAATCATCGACAATGACGAAGCCATAGAGATAAGCAGTGGTAGTAAGAGCAGAGTAGTGAGTAGGGCCGAATAAGTCCATGTGAAGCAGCTCGAAGGGATGTGATGTCTTCATGATTGTCTTCGAGGGATGCTTGGCCCTAGTCATCTTTCCAGCTTCACAAGCACCACACAGATGATCCTTCTTGAACTTGACACCCTCGATGCCACGACATGCTTGTTCTTCGCGAGAGTGTACAAGTTCCTCATGCCAGCATGTACTAGCCTCTGATGCCAGAGCCAACACTCTGAAGCTTTTGCTAGAAGACATACGGCCAACTGTGGTCCTGTTGACAAATCTACCATGTACAGATCAAATTTTTGATACCCTTCAAAGACTAGAGATTTTTCAGATTCCATAAGCACAAGGCAACGATATTTTCCAAATATCACAATCATATTCAGATCACAAAGCATTGAGACAGACATTAAGTTGAAACCAAGGGATTCAACAAGCATCACTTTATCCATCTGCTGATCCTTTGAGATTGCAACTCTACCTAGACCCAATACCTTGCTTTTACCAGTGTCAGCAAATGTGATGTGACTTTTGTCAGACGGGCGTAGGGTTGAATCCATCAGAAGACTTCGATCACCAGCCATGTGGTTAGTGCATCCACTATCCATAATCCATTCTGAAGCCTTTGGTGTCATATCCTACAGTATAGTTTGGGGGATAGGCTTCACCAAGGGTATTGTGAAGCAGAAACATTTGACGAACAAGTGGAATATGAAAGTTCAGATCTTGGTTAGGATAAATAGGATGATTGTCAAGGAATTCCGGGACGAAGTACATAGTAAGACCATTTGGACATTTTATCTTGCATCCCACAAGATGTTTAAGGTCCCCAGCATAAGCATTAGATGCCTTTAATTTCCGGCTGGAGACCTTTCCTTGCAAAAGAGATTTAAGTTTTCTTAACCACCCACATCTTCAGGGGTGACTTAGAAGCAATGAGTCTAAGTGCAGCATCTGAGAACTTCGTCTTTGGAGCCCTAGCAAATAGCCTTGCAGGAGGTGAATAATACTCGTAAGAATAAGCAGAGAAGTTCTTGGTCTAATGAACATAGCGGTTTGATGAAACACACTCATATTCACAAGTCTGAGTATGATTTCCCTGCAAAACATTGGCGTTAGGGTGACTCTGTTGAGTCCTCTGTCTGTATGAAGCCTTTGGACCATATGAAGCCTTTGGTCTGGGATTTGTCTTCTTCCCAGGTGGTGTCATGATGACATTCACGGGATGATTTTCAAGACAACTTTTGGGTACCCAGATCTTCTTAAGAGGTGGTCCGTTCCTGCAGTTAGTACCAATATACCTGGCAAACACTTCACCATTCTGATTCCTGAATTGTTTATAGTTTGCATCAAAGGATTCATCAATGATAATTGGGTTAGCACAAGAGTAGCCAGATAAGGTAGATGGATCCACTGAAGGTCCCTTTGCAGCAACCCAGGTGGTTTTGGGGTACTACTCAGGCATCCAGTAAGAACCATCAACGTTCATTTTCCTCTCGAACCCAACACCCTCTTTCCTAGGGTTTCGGTTCAGAATCTGTTTTTTGTGGACATCACATAGTGTCTGATGCCCTTTGAGACTTTTGTACATTCCTGTCTCAAGCAATGTCTTCAACCTGGCATTCTCATCAGCAATAGTAGTGGCATCATCAGCAGAGGGGTTAGTTACCATATTAGCAGTTGAAGAAATTGCAACAGTAGCAGCAGTAGAACATTCAGCAACAGAGACAACATTATCACGCTCAAAATATTTTAGACATGGTGGTTCAAATCCTTCTTGAGCGAAACTGATCTGTTGAGCGCGGACTGACTCGTTCTCCTTTTGAAGATCTTCATATTGAGCCGATCTCAATTTCTCAAGCTCTTGCTTCCTTTGAAGATAATCATAGGAGATCTTTTCATGAGAAGTTGAGAGCGTTTCATGACGAATTTCAAGTTCCTCATACTTAACATGAAGATTTCTAATGTCTTCAATTAAGGACCGAGTTCGGGTCATTTCCACGTCCAACAGGTCATAGCTTTTGTCTAGTAACTTCTGAATATGTTTCATAGCATTCTGTTGTTCAGTTGCAATTTTAGCAAGTGTTTTGTATAGCTAGGTTTAGATTCACATTCAGAGTCATCTTCACTTGATGTTTGAAAGTAAGCATGGCGTGAGTTTACCTTGGCACCAGGTGCCATGAAGCAGTAGGTGGGAGCAGAGTCATCCTCATCCTTGGCATCAGCGTTGGCAACGAGGCCATTGTCTTCAGTGTTGAAGATGGACTTGGCGACATACGCAAAAGCTAGATCCGGGCTTGCTACTCCAGAATCAAATTCCTCTTCAGACTCCACCTTTGCCTCCTCAGATGCAGACTCCTCCTCTGAATCCATCTCCTTGCCAACAAACGCATGAGCCTTGCTTGATGCGCTCTTCTTGTGTGATGAAGACTTGGACAAAGATTTGGAAGAAGACTTTGAGGATTTCTTCTTCTTCTTGTCATCAGAATCATATTCCTTGCTCTTCTTCTTCTTGGTCTCATTGTCCCACTGTGGACACTCAGAGATGTTGTGAACAGGTTTCTTGCACTTGTGGCATGTTCTCTTCTTGTGATCACGAGAGGAAGCTTCATAATTTCTAGAGCTGGATCTTGAAGACTTTCTGAAGTCTTTCTTCTTAGTGAACTTCTAGAACTTCTTCACAAGCATAGCAAGCTCCTTTCCAATGTCTTTAGGATCCCCAGAACTGCAGTCAGATTCTTCTTCAGATGAGGAAACAACCTTTGCCTTCAAAGTGCGAGTTCGGCCATAGTTGGGACCATAGATATCTCTTTTCTCAGATAGCTGGAACTCATGTGTGTTGAGCCTCTCAAGTATGTCAGACGGATCGAGAGTCTTGAGTTCAGGGCACTCTTGAATCATCAGGGCCAGGGTGTCAAATGAGCTGTCAAGTGATCTCAGAAGTGTCTTGACGATTTCGTGCTTGGTGATCTCAGTGGCGCCGAGTGCATGAAGCTCATTTGTGATATCAGTGAGGCGATCAAATGTGAGCTAGACTTTCTCATTGTCATTTCTCTTGAGTGGTTGAAGAGATTGCAAAGATCTCTGATCCTTGAATCTCTCTATGTTGAGATGCCTTCATTGACCTTGGAAAGCCAGTCCCAGACTAGCTTTGCAGTTTCCAGAGCACTCACACGGCCTTACTGTCATTTGGTCAGATGACCATAGATGATGTTCTTGGCAGTCGAGTCCAGTTGAATGAACCTCTTGACATCAGCAGTAGTGACACCTTCACCGACCTTGGGAACGCCGTTCTTGACGACATACCAGATGTCAACGTCAATGGCTTCAAGATGCATACGCGTCTTATTCTTCCAGTTGGGGTAATCAGTGCCATCGAAGACAGGGCACGCAGCGGAGACCTTGATTATCCCTGCAGTCGACATAGCTAAACTCCAGGGGGTTAAACTGAATCACACAGAACAAGGAAGCACCAGGCTCTGATACCAATTGAAAGTGCTAGTCTTCGACTAGGGGGTGAATAGGCGATTTTTATGGAAGTCTTCAAAACATGGGTGCTTTGAAGACAAACAATAGAAATGAACCTATTGATATGCAGTGGAAGGTAGACTACACTAGACAAGCCATAGTCAAGTAAGCAATGAAGTGAAAGCACGAAGACTATCAGCAGCTAGGTAGTAAGGATCAGGAAGGAAGATAGTATGAATCCAAACAGTAAATAGTCTTCACTCAGCGAAGTCAATCAGATCAGACAGATGGGCAATGACTTCACGAAGACAAACTGTAAGTAAAGGGAGGTGAAAGATAGAACCAGTTGCCAGAAGAGGACAAGGATTTGTTGGACCAGCTCCAGTTGTTGTGACAACGGTACGTCTGGTTAGGGAGGCTGAGATTCAACTCAGAAGACCGTGTCTTCACCTTATTCCCCTTGATCTAAGAACCCTTGGTCCTCGCCCAATCACTCTGGCAAGTCTTCAAGGGAGACTTCCAAACCTTCACCAACTTCGTTCACCGGCAATCCACAATGACTCTTGGATGCTCAGAACACGATGCCTAACCGGGTGGAGGATTCACGGTCCTCAAGTGTAATAAGTCTTCAGATCACGTGGACAGAAAGACTTCAGTGTTGCCTAACACTCTTTGGCTCTGGGTGGTTTGGGCCTTGTCCTCGAAAGGGTTTCTCTCTCAAATGCTTCGGAGGTGGTTTGCTCTCAAACGACAAAAGCCGTGCACTAACTCTGAGCAGCCACCAATTTATGGTGTAGGGGGTGGGCTATTTATAGCCAGGAGGCAACCCGACCTGATTTGTCCAAAATGACCCTGGGTCACTAAGGAACTGACACGTCTCCAACGGTCAGATTTCAAACACACGCGACAGCTTGACTTGGGCTACAAGTAAAGCTGACTCATCCAGCTCTGGATAAGATTCGCTCTCATTGTCTTTGCTCGAAGACATAGGATTTGGTTGAGCATCACCTCAGTCACTCTGACTTTGTTCACTTGGACCCCACTTAACAGTACGGTGGTTCCTATGACTCAACAAAGAAGAAAAGGAAACTACGAAACAACTATATCTTTGCACTCCATAGTCTTCATTCGATGTCTTCTCATGTCATAGTCTTCAATGTGAATATCTTCACAGACCACCATTGTCTTCAATGTCTTCACACATTTTTAGGGTTCAACTCTGGTAGGTAAACTGAATCAATATGGGACTACTATCTGTGTTATCCTGCAATTCTCACAAACACATTACTCCCTCAACCAAGTTTGTCATCAATACTCCAAAACCAACTAGTGGTGGCACTAGATGCACTTACACAAGATGTTCGGCAGCCCCATGTGGAATATGATCAGTTCGTCGCGGAGGCGTGGCGCAGAAACCATACTAGCCAGGGACTTGCAGGAATTTAGGCTATTTAACTAAGCTCCAGAGGGAGATGGGGTCATGGGGCGCCCGAGAATTTGGTTGTGTAGGCAAGAAAGTGAAGAAGTTGCAGAAAAAACATGAACTATGAAGGCAACAGTCCATTGGCAGAGGACCATCCGATGAGGAGAAGGCAACTACGCTGAAACTTCGGGAAGCTTTACGGCTAGAGGAAATTTGGATCAAGCAGCGCCCCTGCGTACCTTGGCTTCGTCAAGGCGACCATAACACGACGTATTATCATGCACAAGTAGTGTATCAGAAGCGCATGAACAAGATTGCCAATCTTCGGTGTTCAGATGGGTCTTTTTGTCAGTCTGAAACTGAAGACAGGGCGGAGGTGCGGTCATTCTATGAGAATTTGTATACTTCCCAAGGTTACAATGATATGAGCGAGCTTCTTTAGTTTTTTCGGGAGCATGTCAATGGGAACATGAATCTATTGATAGATAAACCCTTTGAGCCAGAGGAGGTTCGTACTGCACTTTTTCAGATGTCATCTTCCAAAGCTCCGGGCATCGACGAGTTTACGACAGGTTTTTTCCAAAGGCACTGGAACCTTATTCAAGGTGATCTAGTGCCGGCTATACTTGGTATTTTGAATGGTGGTGACTTACCGGTGGGCTTTAATGCTACGTCGATCACACTTATCCCCAAGGTGAGAAACCCGCTGTCTATATCTCAGTACCGACCCATCTCTTTGTGTCTGGTGCCCTACAATATTGGGGCTAAGATGATCACTAACCGTTTGAAAGAGATTATGGATGCAGTTGTGGGAGTGGAACAGAGGGCATTTGTCCTCGGCCGTTTGATTACTGATAATGTGGTGGTCGCCTTTGAGAGTGTCCATACTATGAGAAGGCGGAAAAAGGGGAAGAATTATACATGTGTTGTCAAATTGGACATGATGAAGACCTATGACCGTGATGAATGGCATTATTTGGAGGCTATCATGCTCAAGCTTGGTTTTAGCAGTAATTTTGTGAACTTGGTTATGAGGTGCGTATCTTCGCTCAGGTTCTCTGTTAGGGTGAATGGACAATTATTACCATATTTTACACCTTCATGTGGATTGTGACAAGGGGATCCAGTATCACCTTTCCTTTTTCTCTTATGTGCAGAAGGTCTCACTTCTCTGCTTAATTATTATGGAGGTCCTAATGTTGGCAGAGGTATAAGAGTGTCCTTTCGTGCATCGTGTGTGATTCATTTGATATTTGTTGATGATAGTCTCATTTTCATTAGTGCAACACAGGAGAGTGCACACAGGCTGAATGAGATTTTGCTCATATACGCTTTATGCTCCGGCCAGTCTGTGAACGGAGACAAGAGTGCAGTGTTCTTCTCACCAAATACTCCAACCGCTAGAAGGCAAGTTTTAGCTTGTTCTTGGTATTCAGGTTGAGGTGTTCAATGATAAATACTTGGGTTTACCAACTGCGATTGGACAGATTACTAGTGAGAGATCGTGGATGTCGCCTAGAGGGGGGGGGGTGAATAGGCGCTTTAAAATAATTACGGTTGAGGCTTGAACAAATGCGGAATAAACCTAGCGGTTAATTTGTCAAGCACAAAACCTAAAACAACTAGGCTCACCTATGTGCACCAACAACTTATGCTAAGCAAGAAAAACTACTTAGGTGATAGCAAGATATATGACAAGAAACAATATGGCTATCACAAAGTAAAGTGCATAAGCAAACGGCTCAGATAAGAGATAACCGAGGCACGCGGAGATGACGATGTATCCCGAAGTTCACACCCTTGCGGATGCTAATCTCTGTTTGGAGCGGTGTGGAGGCACAATGCTCCCCAAGAAGCCACTAGGGCCACCTAGAATCTCCTCACGCCTCGCACAATGCAAGATGCCGTGATTCCACTAAGGGACCCTTGAGGCGGTCACCGAACCCGCACAAATGGCAACCCTTGGGGCGGTCACGAACCCGTACACTTTGGCAACCCTTGGGGCGGTCACGGTACCGTCAAATTGCTCAGGCGATCTCCACAACCTAATTGGAGACCCGACGCTTTCCTGAGCTTTACACCACAATGATTGAGCTCGAACACCACTAACCGCCTAGGGCGCCCAAGCACCCAAGAGGAACAAGCTCAAGGGCACCAAGCACCCAAGAGTAATAAGCTTCTCAACTTGTAACTTCCACGTATCACCGTGGAGAACTCAAACCGATGCACCAAATGCAATGGCAAGGGCACACGGAGTGCCAAGTCCTTCTCTCTCAAATCCCACCAAGCAACTAATGCTAGGGAAGAAAATGAGAGGAAGAACAAGAAGGAGAACACCAAGAACTCCAAGATCTAGATCCAAGGGTTCCCCTCACATAGAGGAGAAAGTGATTGGTGGAAATGTGGATCTAGATCTCCTCTCTTTTCCCTCAAAACTAGCAAGAATCCATGGAGGGATTGAGAGTTAGCAAGCTCAAAGAAGGTCAACAATTGGGGAAGAACACGAGCTCAAAGGATAAGGTTCAATGGGGAAGCAGACCCCCATATAGGTGGGAAAAAATCCAACCGTTATGCTCACAGCCCGCACCGAGCGGTAATACCGCTCGGCATCACGGTACTACTGTTAGGGGTAGCGGTACTACTACTAAGGGTAGCGGTACTACTGCTTGCGAGCGGTACTAAAAAATTACATCCGTGCCTACCACCGCTGGACTTGTGACGAGTTTTTGGTCCCGAGCGGAAGTAGCCACGGAAGTAGTCGCGGTAGTACTGCTCCAAGCGGTAGTACCGCTCCCAAGGGCGGTAGTAAAAAATTACTTCCGCTCCTACCCGCGGTAGTACCGCTGTAGCCTTTTCAGAACACCAAAACTACCATAACTTCTGCATTTGGACTACGAATTCGACGAAACCAAGTTTGTTGGAAAGCTAGGGACAAGGGCTAACACAATCTTGAGAGAAATACCAATAATAAGCAAATGAGAAAAGGCCCAAAAGAAAATGGTGAGAACCCTTCCTCGGAAAAGACCGGTAAAACCTCCAACACCGAAAACATCATAGAAGACGCATGCAAACTCCGTTTTCGATGAACTCAAGCTTGTCATAAAGATGACCATAAGCTCTAAGACTCACAAAGAGAACCAAACAAGAACCAAGAAACATGATGCAAGGATGCAATGGTTTGAGCTCTCGACGAACGATACGATCAAGCTACTCACTTGAGAGCCCCCCTTGATAGTACGGCTATCGATCCTATAACCCGGTCTCCCAACTACCACCATGAGACCGGTAAAATAGAAAACCTATCAAGGGCAAACCTTTGCCTTGCACATGATCCACTTGAGCTAGATGATGATGATCTTGTCCTCCTCAAGATGGACCACCTTTCTTGATTGTGTTGGGTCGATGGAGACTAGATGATTGCTCCCCCATACTCCACTATGGGTGAGCCACTCTTCGGCACATCTTCAAAAGTCCATTGACACCACAATGGATGGCAAGCTTCAAGCACTTGATCTCTTCGTGATGTTCCACTTGAACTTGCACACGGCAATCTTGATGACAATCACCACTTGATGTCATCCTTTCCATGAGTTGTATGATATCTTCCTCTTGACGCAAGCCCATGGACACGTACCTAACCCCACATAGACCATGGGTTAGTACACAAAGTGCAATGGATAATGCTTACCATACCATGGGATCACTTGATCCCTCTCGGTACATCTTCTATGCTTTGTGAGTTGATCAACTTGATTCACTCTTGACTTAGTCTTGATCAACCTTGAATCTTTCCAACTCTATTCGTTTGGATGATGTCTTGAAGGTAAACATGAATGATCACACAATCTTATTCTCAAGACATGCTTGCAATAAGCTCAACACTCACATGACCAATCTTTGGATAATTCCTTAATAGCACCTTGGTCAACACATAAACTCCTTGAAACCAACACATGGACTTCAAGAAATGCCTATGGACAAATCATGACCAATCTTTGGATAATTCCTTAATAGCACCTTGGTCAACACATAAACTCCTTGAAACCAACACATGGACTTCAAGAAATGCCTATGGAAAAATCCTTCAAATATAACTCAATGCAACCATTAGTCCATAGAGAATGTCATCAATTACCAAAACCACACATGGGGGCACCGCATGTCCTTGCAATCTCCCCCATTTTGGTAATTGATGACAATCACTTTCAAGAGAGTTTGTATAAGGAATTATGCATCACCATGCAATGCAACAACCAATAATGCATGCGTATGAGATGCAAATGCTTAGGAACAAAAACAAAGCAAGGAGAAAACTTTGAAGACTTCTCCATAAAACTCTATGAAACTTCTCCCCCATTGGCATCGATTGCCAAAATGGGCGAAAAGCTAAGAAGACCAATATAAAAGGTGTTCCTCCAAAAGTTGTGTATTTCTCAACAAGAGAGTGGAATGTCATACACATATCCAAATGTAATACTTGGAGGAAGACCAACTATATTGAGGCACAAAGATTGCAAAAGAATGATATGCCACAAAGACATAACAAAGAGAGAAACAAGCAATCAAGCAATCAAAAGATACCAATTGAAGCAAGCTATCAAGAGATATCAACTGAACCAACTAGACCAAAGATCCTACGAGCCACATGAAAAAGATATTATGATATGAGCAGAGGATTGTTCTAAAGAAACTAGAGAAGCTCCCCATGATTTGTGCACATCAAGAATTTTTGTATTTGGATACAAAGTGCACAAAATAGGATCATAGCTCCCCCAAAGTCAACAGAAACTAACAACAAGTGCAAGAGAGCATATAGGAAACTAAGCCTAGCGCTTGCAACAAGCACATGGTTGAGCAACATTGTAAAAGAGGCAACTTAAGAATAGGCTCAACCAAAATGATATGTGTGAGTCATGGCAAAGCACATGAGAAGACTAATATACTGGATGAGCATAAGCATCAACATAGTCTCGAATGAATGAGATACACGGTGCAAAGCCTTTCATTCTCACACACAACTAGCAAATGGGTTCACAAGCTTACTAATAAGAAAATAGAGAACCTATGCTTGTGACAACCTGTGGTGAAGATAGATTTATGAGAGGCTCATCAAGGCGAGGGTACCAATTAAGATGGAAAAAGCCTCGTAAAGATAAGCAAGAGGAAAATAATCTTCACCACACAAGAGTGCAACAAGATGCAACGATAGAGGACACTCACTCAAGGCAAAAGCTTTCACGGAGCCACCAAAGAAATAACATAAGAAAGACAAGGTGGACGTGAAAGAAAAGATATCAACTAGAGATGTAATTTCTCTCAAGTGTATAAGGTTCTAGGTAGACAAAATCATGATGATATATATCTACAAAGAGGGATGTACACCCGAAATAGTTACAACATGAAGGAACAAGATATCCACAAGGAAGTCATAAATATACCAATAAGATATTTGATTGAAAGCATAGCACTTGGCTAGATATGGTCTTATTGTATATAAATGAATTCCTAACGCATGAACATCAAAGACATCACAACTAGCAACATGAGATCATCGTTGAGATGCTTTGAGAAAGGAAACAAGTATAACAAGAAAGAATGAAATACATGCCATGATACAACCTACACAAGGTTGATGCAAGTAATGTGTGCATGTAGTAGATGATGATACTTATTACCGAGATACCATTGGAAGGATGTGGTAGATACCAATTGAAGGTAGATAGTAGTTCATTGATCATCCTAGCTTGACTCCAATATGCACATGGTGACAACACCTTCCTTGTGAGTGATCCGTGCATCCAATGCATCTCCAACTGTTCCTATAAGAACAACACAAACTAAACGGTACCCAAACTCATCGGGACCAAATAGTTAGAAACACCAATACATAGGAAAAACTCCACATAAACATGTGCATATAGATATAAAAATGAATATCATGCGCATCTCATCCAAATTGAGACTAGGTGGAGTTTCTCCCATATATTGAGTCAAAGAAAGAAAGCATGCCAAATAAAATACATGAAGAAAACATGCATGCTCAATACTTCAAAACCCAAAACCAAAAGACAAAGAAATGCCAAGTGAAAAGGATACCAAATGAATAAAACATCACTTGGAGGATATCCATAAAAGATACATCAAGGAATGAGATATCCATTGATACACTCAAAATAAAAGATATCAAACTCCCAAAAGAGAAGATGGTTCCAAACAAACCAAGCTCTCCACAAAGTTTCATGATGGCAGAAAGTACCAAAACGAAAACGGCTTGCCTTCCACCAACACACACTTGATAAGGATCACAAGAAGAGTGTTCCAAAGAAAATAGGATAGCTCCCCCACGAGTTGTGCATTATATAGGATCTGCATTTGAATACAAAATGCACAAGGTGGGATCACCACTTTCACTATATCTAGAAAGCACTAGACAAGAACGAGAAACAAACAAGATCCACAAGTGGTAGGGAAGACAACAGGAGTTGACACAAACCTTGGCAAGAGAAAAGGCAAATAAAAATAAAAGCCAATGTAAAGATGATCAATAAATTCTACCACACATAAGTGAGTACCAATTGTCAAAAGACAGGAAGTATTTGGAAATAATTCCCGGTGGTAGATAGCAAGGATATCCGACATCATCTTCACACCAAACACAAGCAAATTGCAACTTGTAGAGCTATCATGCCACCTAGGAACAAGATAATTTACAATATCAATTCTAGGTGACAATATCTCAAATGTACACATTTTCTAGGCTACTAATACACACATAGCATATTACTCCCCCATAATGTGATACCAATTAAAGATAGACAAGAGGCAATTAAAAGGATCCAACAAGAGATAATTAATGGACAATTTAGAATTTGAATTTCTCATGAGAGATATACCACCTAGAGACTAGATAATCTTGAAATATCAATACTAGATGGTATTACTCATGTACACACATTTATAGGATTGTGAGGTGCACAAAGCACATCACTCCCCCATAATGGGATATTCCATTAATCTCTCACAAGAGCCAACTAAGAAATAAACAAGATGCAAAAAGGCTCAACACACAACACATGTACATGATGTGCAAACCAACATGCACATACTTGATTTCTCAAGATAAGCAATTTGGAAGCACAACATATACAAGCGCATGCAAGATACAAAACCACAACATGCTAAGGGACAAGTAACTTTTAATGTAAGCAATTTAAGCACGAGTTACCGCAAGGAGGAACATTGGATATATGATAGAAAGATAATCCGAATGACTTGGCTTGACACAATATAAATGATGAGGACCCCTTAAATCTTCATAATGTAGCCAAGTCTCCAATGACCTCCAACAACACCTATTGATCAAGTTTGAGCTAGTTGGTCCCCAACCAAGTTGGCTCCTAAGAGGTTAGTCACAATAGGATTGGCCACCCAAATGGTTCTTTTCTTGACACCACTTACCAACAACCTTGGCAAACACATTGCCAACCTTATCCTTCCCAAGAGAATAGACATCATCAATAATAATTGGGTTGGATAAGTTAACACTAGTGCATGAAGAAGCGACGTGGCCTTTCTCACGACATAAGTAGCAACGTCTACTCTTCACTTTCTTCTCACTTGATTTCTCAACAAGAGAAGCATTAACTTGAGTCTTCTTGGGAAGTGGCCTTTCTTCAAATTGAGGTTGAGCATGATATTGAACTTGTGCCCTCTTCCCTTGTTGCTTGACACTAATGGCCTTCTTCTTCAATGGTCAAGATCTAACATGATGCCCTTCTACTTTGCACTTGAAGCAAACAATCTTGGCCGATTTCTTGACTTGTTCTTGGCCCTTCTTTTTGTTCATCTTGGACTTCTTCTTCTTATTGGAGTTGAATCCAAGTCCACCTTTGTCATTGGGGGATTTTTGCACACTCAAGATATTGTTGAGTGTGAATTTCCCTTCATGACTCTTTTCCAAGTCTTTCTTCAAAGAAGTGACTTGGGCCTTGAGCTCTTTGATTTCCTCTACATGGTTAGTCTCAATACAAGTACTAGAGGAAGTATAAGCTTCATTGTTAGAGCAACAAGGCAAGGAAAGCAATTCATCACAAGATGTACCAACATTGTGAGTAGAAGAATTACAAGGACTAGCACATATCAATATAGCATTTTGACTAGAAGTAGTGCTAGTATCCACATGAGGCTCACTAGATGTTACCTTAGCAAGCATGGCCTCATGAGCTATCTTTAGCACATTATGGGATACTAGAAGATAGTCATGAGAGCTTGAGTGCTTTTCATGGCTTTCTTCCAATTTCCAATAATTGCTAGATAGCAACTCAAGTTGAGCCCGTAGCTCAACATTCTCCTTCAAAATGGATGCTTCACAAGAGATAAAGTTAGTAGCACAAGCATCATCATCAGCAACAAGAGGAGAAGACAACTTGGCAAGCTCTTTTGAATATGAAGCTTTAAGTTGAGCATGAGACTCGGTGATTTTGATGAGCTCACTCTTAGTGACCCTTGAGCCATTTTAGAGGTGCTCAAAGTCCTCAAGGAGTTTAGCATGCACAACTTCAAGCTCCTCATTTTTAGTTTCAAAATAATTGGCCACCTCAAGAGCTCTATCACGAGATTCCCTCACTCTAGATAATTCTAGAGCAAAAGTCTCCTCAAGAGATTCCTTAGTGGTTTGTTCAAGTTCAAGAGCTTGAGAGAGGCCCGCAATCTCATTAGCGTAATCATGCTCATGACCTTCCATTTTATCAATGGTGACCTCATGCTCCTCAAGACGAGATTCCAACTCATCAATATATTTCTTGCCCTCAATAGAAATAGACATGATTTCCATGAAGTTGGAGCGGCAATTTTATTCTTAAGAAGAGCTTTAAAATCATTTCCCTTAATTTTTAAGGAGGCAACATCATCACTCTCTTCATCATAATCAACATCATCATCACTCTTGCCATCATCAATATCATCACAAGATATATTGGGATTCAAAGTGGAGATACCTTTGAAGCCTTGGCCATAAGGCAAAATGCAGTAGATGATGATATAAGATCCCTTGAAGCACCATTCAAGACCACATCTTGTTCCATGGAGTGTTGGGTTTCAACTACATTGTTAGCACAACAACTCGAGGAAATACATGCATTTTATCATGGCAACAAGATATAGCAAGCATATCATCATGAGATTTAGTCAAGCAATTTCTACATGATATGCAAGGACTATCAACACAAGCAAGTGAAACATTTGGAGTGCTCAAGTGCTAAGGCCCAAAGACGGAGCATTGCAATAATATAGTGATGAAGAATCATCCACAAAAGCACACTATCATCATTGCAATGACCGACACTACTCAACATATCATTACCTTGTGGCAAACCACATTTAGGTGAAGTAGAAGAAGTTGAGAAGACTATACGGCCGGAGGTGGAGGGAGAACAATCATCCCTACAAATCTTGGACACACCATATTTATCTTGAAGCTTCGTCCACAACTCATGAGCATCCCGGAACAGCATGAGTTGAAATATAACTACATTGCTCAAAGCATCGAAAATCACATTAGAAGCTTGAGCATTGAGATAAGACTTTTTCTCATCCTCTAAAGATAACCTTTGGGGATCCTTTGGAGGAGAAAAACCCATAACTACAATTCGCTCTAAATTTGGGTCCATGACCCTAAAGAGATTAAGCATGCGAATTACCCAAACATCAAAATTTGTGCCATCAAAACTAAGAGTGTCAGAGAATCCTAAACCCCTAGTCGACATCTTTACTCTCTAGGCGGTTAAGCCCAACAAAGAGAGACGAGGCTCTGATACAAATTGAGAGATCGTGGATGTCGCCTAGAGGGGGGGGGGGTGAATAGGCGCTTTAAAATAATTACGGTTGAGGATTTAACAAATGCGAAATAAACCTAGCGGTTAATTTGTCAAGCAAAAAACCTACAACAACTAGGCTCACCTATGTGCACCAACAACTTATGCTAAGCAAGAAAAACTACTTAGGTGATAGCAAGATATATGACAAGAAACAATATGGCTATCACAAAGTAAAGTGCATAAGTAAAGGGCTCGGATAAGAGATAACCGAGGCACGCGGAGATGACGATGTATCCCGAAGTTCACACCCTTGCGGATGCTAATCTCCGTTTGGAGCGGTGTGGAGGCACAATGCTCCCCAAGAAGCCACTAGGGCCACCATAATCTCCTCACGCCCTCGCACAATGCAAGATGCCGTGATTCCACTAAGGGACCCTTGAGGGCGGTCACCGAACCCGTACAAATGGAAACCCTTGGGGGCGGTCACCGAACCCGTACACTTTGGCAACCCTTGGGGGCGGTCACCGGTACCCGTCAAATTGCTCGGGGCGATCTCCACAACCTAATTGGAGACCCCGACGCTTGCCCGGAGCTTTACACCACAATGATTGAGCTCCGAACACCACCAATCATCTAGGGCGCCCAAGCACCCAAGAGGAACAAGCTCAAGGGCACCAAGCACCCAAGAGTAATAAGCTTCTCAACTTGTAACTTCCACGTATCACCGTGGAGAACTCAAACCGATGCACCAAATGCAATGGCAAGGGCACACGGAGTGCCCAAGTCCTTCTCTCTCAAATCCCACCGAAGCAACTAATGCTAGGGAAGAAAATGAGAGGAAGAACAAGAAGGAGAACACCAAGAACTCCAAGATCTAGATCCAAGGGGTTCCCCTCACATAGAGGAGAAAGTGATTGGTGGAAATGTGGATCTAGATCTCCTCTCTCTTTTCCCTCAAAAACTAGCAATAATCCATGGAGGGATTGAGAGTTAGCAAGCTCGAAGAAGGTCAACAATTGGGGAAAACACGAGCTCAAAGGATAAGGTTCAATGGGGAAGAAGACCCCCTTTTATAGGTGGGAAAAAATCCAACCGTTATGCTCACAGCCCGCACCGAGCGGTAGTACCACTCGGCATCACGGTACTACTGCTAGGGGTAGCGGTATTACTACTAATGGTAGGGGTACTACTGCTTGCGAGCGGTACTAAAAAATTACATCCGTGCCTACCACCGCTGGACTTGTGACGAGTTTTTGGTCCCGGCGGAAGTAGCCACGGAAGAAGCATGATAGTACTGCTCCAAGCGGTAGTACCGCTCCCAAGGGCGGTAGTAAAAATTACTTCGCTCCTACCATGTAGTACCGCTGCAGCCTTTTCGAACACCAAAACTACCATAACTTCGCATTCGGACTCAATTCGATTTAAACCAAGTTTATTGGAAAGCTAGGGACAAGAGCTAACACAATCTTGAGAGAAATACCAATAATAAGCAAATGAGAAAAGGCCCAAAAGAAAATGGTGAGAACCCTTCCTTGGAAAAGACCGGTAAAACCTCCAACACCGAAAACATCATAGAAGACACATGCAAACTCCATTTTCGATGAACTCAAGCTTGTCATAAAGATGACCATAAGCTCTAAGACTCACAAAGAGAACCAAACAATAACCAAGAAACATGATGCAAGGATGCAATGGTTTGAGCTCTCGATGAAAGTTACGATCAAGCTACTCACTTGAGAGCCCCCCTTGATAGTACGGCTATCGATCCTATAACCCGGTCTCCCAACTACCACCATGAGACCGGTAAAATAGAAAACCTATCAAGGGGAAACCTTTGCCTTGCACATGATCCACTTCAGCTAGATGATGACGATCTTGTCCTCCTCAAGATGGGCCACCTTTCTTGATTGTGTTGGGTCAATGGAGACTAGATGATTGCTCCCCCATACTCCACTATGGGTGAGCCACTCTTCGGCACATCTTCACAAGTCCATTGACACCACAATGGATGGCAAGCTTCAAGCACTTGATCTCTTCGTGATGCTCCACTTGAACTTGCACACGGCAATCTTGATGATGATCACCACTTGATGTCATCCTTTCCATGGGTTGTATGATATCTTCCTCTTCACGCAAGCCCATGGACACGTACCTAACCCCACATAGACCATGGGTTAGTACACAAAGTGCAATGGATAATGCTTACCATACCATGGGATCACTTGATCCCTCTCGGTACATCTTCAATGCTTTGTGAGTTGATCAACTTGATTCACTCTTGACTTAGTCTTGATCAACCTTAAATCTTCCCAACTCTATTCGTTTGGATGATGTCTTGAAGGTAAACATGAATGATCACACATTCTTATTCTTCAAGACATGCTTGCAATAAGCTCAACACTCACATGACCAATCTTTGGATAATTCCTTAATAGCACCTTGGTCAACACATAAACTCCTTGAAACCAACACATGGACTTCAAGAAATGCCTATGGACAAATCATGACCAATCTTTGGATAATTCCTTAATAGCACCTTGGTCAACACATAAACTCCTTGAAACCAACACATGGACTTCAAGAAATGCCTATGGACAAATCCTTCAAATATAACTCAATGCAACCATTAGTCCATAGAGAACGTCATCAATTACCAAAACCACACATGGGGGCACCGCATGTCCTTTCGACTAGTGATACTTTTGATCATATTAGCGAGAGAACAAGAAGTAAGATGAACGGTTGGGCAGAGAGACTTCTGGCGTGTGCCGGGAGAGAGACACTTATTAAGTCAGTCGCTCAAGCTATCCCAACATTCAGTATGAGTTGCTTCAAGCTAACAAAGAAGGTCTGTAAAAGCCTTACGTCTAGCATGGCAAAGTTTTGGTGGAGTGGTTCCCTTGATCGCAGATTGTTGTATTGGTTGTCATGGGACAAACTCGCATCTCCAAAGGCCCGAGGAGGCATGGGTTTTTGTGATCTTGAATTGTTTAATTTGGCCCTGCTAGGAAAACACGGATGGAGGTTCATTACTAATCCCAACTCTCTGTGTGCAAGGGTCATGAAGGGACACTATTTTTCTGATTGTGAGTTTATGGAAGCTTCTGTTCCACAATCTGCTTCAGAGATCTGGCGAGCTATTGTGGCAGGCAAGGAGGCGCTCACAGCAGGTCTGGTTAAAAGGGTGGGCGATGGCACTACCATCTCTACTTGGGATGATCGCTGGATCCCGGGTCTATCCACCTTTCCCCCCACGGTCGTACCAGGGGGTGCAACTCTTGCTACTGCCGACCAACTTATTGACACCGGAAATTGGACATTCAGAAACTTTTTTATCCCACCAGGGGCTGCAGCTATCCTGAACATTCCCCTACGCTTCGGTAGTGGTGGTGATTTTCTTGCTTGGGCCCATGAAAGAAGTGGTATCTACTCTGTAAAAAGTGTGTACCGTGCTCTGGTGACTCGCAAAGAGCATGCTGCTCTAGAGGAAGGGACGACCACCAATACTTCACAGACGGACGAACAGATGTGTAAGCTACTATGGAAGCTCAAAGTTTTGCCGAAGGTGCGTGTATTCTGGTGGCGAGTCGTCAGTGGTATCCTACCAGATGAGTGCACCCTTCAGCGTCGTCATATCAAAGTCATCAGTAGATGCAATATATGCCTTGCGATGGATGGGGATCTGATGCACACCTTAGTGCATTGCTCTCATGCCAAGTTGTTTTGGGAACAAGCACATGCATTGTTCAGCATTCGTAGACCCCGCTTGCACCCAAATACATGGTATCGGGATATTTTATGTGATGGGCAATTCTCTGACAATGAGAGAGCTGTGATGATCTTCGTTATGTGGTCCATATGGCATTCAAGAAACAGGGTTACCCAGAGGACGATCAGCTCGACCCATTCACTTCCGTCAAGCGTATCAGGGAGGACTTAGCACTGCTTGATATACCCCAGCCTCATGCTTCTATTCTTCCTGGACATGGCTGGATACCGCCGGACGTAGGGGTTGTTAAGATCAATACGGACGTGGCTTTGAGTATTGATTCGGACAAGGTTGGCGCAGGAGGAGTGGCGCGGTCTAGCACTGCTTTACTTGGCGCGTGGAGTAAACCCCACTTGGGGGTATCTGATCCGTTTATTGGTGAGATGATGGCACTGCGAGATGGGGTGATCTTTGCAAACCTGCGTGGATTCTCACATGTGATCATGGAAACAGATTGCTTGGAGGTTGCTAATCTCTGAAAAACTCGTCACTATAGTCTTTCTATGGTGGCACCAGTATTAGTAGAAATTAGAGAGCCAGCTTCCTTTTTTTCATTCTTTTGATATTCAACATGTAAACCGATCAGCGAATGTACCAGCCCATCTTTGTGCAATGCACTCTGACGGTTACCGAAAGTTGGACTGGTTCGAGACCCTCTTTCCTGCTTACCAACTTGTTAGCTGATGATGCCAGGAGTTCACTCGCTGAATAAAGCTCTTTGATTGGAATGCAAAAAGAAAAAAATAGAAGACAAATGTAATATCTTAAGTTTAGTATTTGCCCTCCTGTGGGTACGAAGATTTTTCAGACTCTCATGAAGAGCATAATAACCCTAATTTATCATATTAATCTATACGAACTCCTGAAAGGACTTAACTCCTCAAAAAATATTCCATTTTGATGAGTAAAGCTGCACCTAGCCGATCTCTAAACTAGTTTTAGCTGCTCAAATTGTTTAGGAGAAGTATCCGCCGATTTCTCGTCTCAAATTTAAACAACTAAAACACGTTCTCTCAAAGGATTCCCTCTTTCTCGCACGGCTTCCTCTCTCTTTTGCTTAGATGCATCCGTGTCGAAATAGGAAGCGCCCAAGCTATAGTCTGTGGAGGACGAATTTTGCCTACTTTCTCGACTACTTCATCGCACGCTTACGTCGCACATGGTGATCCTCTATCAAATTACTTTTGTGGAGCATCTATCCTAGGTCCTAGCTACCTCATGTACATCATCTAGTGTTGAGAAGTTGTCGTCAACCGCTTGGAAGGAAGAAGAAGATGAAAATAGCCTTACATGTGTGGTCTAGTTCATTTGGGGAGTTAAGTTTGAGAGTTCGGTTATGTTTGAGTTTTCTTTAATTCCTCGAATTCAAGGAGTTGGGGTTTGAGGAGTTAAATTTTAATAGTTTGGTTAGAGATGCCTTGAGATGTACTATTTTCCATCATATCATCACTATATATGTGAATCATTCATGCATGGATACTCAGGCCCCGTTCGGATCTCCTCCCGCTTCCAGCTTCCCGAGAAGCCGACGAGAAGCCCGTCGAACGGTTCAGCTCCTTGAAGCTGGATTCTGGGGAACGAGCAACCTCTAGTGAAATTTGCGGGAGCAGCTTCAGAAAAACGAGAAGCAAGAGTTGCAGGAAATTACACCTGATTGTCCTCCCGAAGTGGCGCTTGAACCGTTTTCTCTCGTGAGCAAGCTCTCTGACCGACGCTCGAATCGTTTTCTCCGCTGAGGAGCTGCTCGTCCAGCCGAACGCTCGCCCAGCTCCCGCGAGAAGCCAGCTCGCCAAGCTCCCGCGAGAAGCTGGCCACTTCGGGAAGCAGGATCACTTTCGAACGGGGCATCACTTCGTTTCACAATACTCCTATCTTGTGAAGCTCATCGTCTAAATAAATAAGACACAAGCTTTACACACCTATCTTGTGAAGCTCACCGCCCAAATTGGAATATTTGTAGCATGGCTTGACCTATGTGCATTGGAATGAAGATTATCGTCCATCTCACTCTATCATGAAGTTAGAGTCACTAGACAACGATGCGATGGGTGGCGATGATGACGTTGGTAGCAGTTCATTTGAGTTTTCTTCTTTCGCGTGTCAGACTTTGATGGTGTGGCCGTTCAGGTTTATGGTGCCTCCGGTCCATATCATATGACATACTGAACTACTTATATTGCTCATATTAGGCTCACCCCCCTAATAACAAAGATCGGCCTATTCACCGGAATTTTTGTAATGATTTTGAGTAACACATTCAAGAGACGGATTGGTCTGTACCTCTGAATCTTGTCAGCATCACTACCTTTATTAGGTATAAGTGTGACTACCCCATAATTAATTCTTTAGTGCTGATCAGGAGATGCACCAATTCAATCAGGAATTTTGTCTTACTTGAAGCTTGGGCATCCCCATAAACAATCACTAAACTCCGCTGAAAGCCACCAGCAACATTTGTTTAATATAGTATTCCCCAAATTCCTGACTTATCTTAGTCAGAGAGTCATTATAGATCTTCTTCTGGGAGGTAAAGAAGTCCAATCAAAACTATTCTGCCCACTGAGAAAAGATAGATCAGTGATTGAGAATTCTTTTTTCACGGTCTCTTGTACCCCCACAAAGTATAAACTATTTCCAGCAATTTGCTCTTTAATAAACTTCCTTTTCCTCCATAATCTCCTAACCCTCGCCATTCCAACAATTCCCTCAACATCTTACTAGAAATAAAGCAGTCAAAGAACTATATAAAACCACCAACTATAAAACTTTCGTTTTCCTCCTCTTTCTTAACACTGTTTTAACAGAGTCTTAATTGCAACAGCCTCAAAAATAGGTCTGCTTGCAGAACCGAAGGACTCCTAGAATCAGCCGTGTTTAAAATAGGTAAATCATGAAATTCTTCATCTCCCCATCATCCTCACCCACGCTCATCATTTCTAATAAAACAGTCTCTAAATCCTCGAATTTAAGAGCTCAGGTTCTTGATCTTTTTCTCGGTGTCTCTTTTATTAGCTAGAAAGAGCTCCAATCGGCTTTTCACTCATCATTAATGAGCCCAATATTATAGTCAATCATATCTAAGGAAACCCCCAAATCCACCCCCAGCAAATTAGTGATTTCCGTAGACTAGCATTGTTTGTATCAAGGATAGAAACATTAGATGTCATACCTTGATTCCCCCAAATTCTTAACTCGGCTAGGGCCATGGCCCTCAATCATGGGAATATCATCATTTTGCTTAGAGGTGATTCTTCCACTTGAATCATTGACCCCAAAGATCTTCACTTTTGTTATTCTCGTTCCCTCTCTGTTCAGCACCACCTGTTTATCTGTAATGTTAATACCCAGTTTGCCCCGATCGATAGATTGAGACCCATCACCTTCTCCTTCCACATCATCATCGAAAACTGAACTTTTCTGTTCCTTCAACAGCCACAAACATCACCTCCATTAAGCGAGGCAGAGTCTGAAATGGGGTCCTTTTCAACTGGTGCATCTTTTTGTTTTGGTATTGTAACAGATCAGCTTCATCCCGGTCAGCAGCCCTCTGCTTTTTCGATCTCTAGCAATATCTTCTTCTTGAAATCCATCCGTCTTCAAAACCTTGAGATAGCTCATCATCATCTTTAACCCAACCTTCTTCCACAACTTCCTCTAGTTCAAAAAGATCCTATATATCATCAATTTTGAAGTTGTGAGCTTAGACCATCTTGGGATTTTATTGCAGTCAACCATCGCCACCTTGATCCCCGACCATGCCGGTCTTGAAGGGTGTCCATGTCTACTTTCTGGGTTAATCCAATTGTTGATCCCACCTCAAAGAGACGATAGAAATCCTTTAGGGTTTTGGGCAGCCCTCTGCTTTGACCTGGACAACACACAACTTCCCTACAGCTAGTGAGTCATCATTCCAAAGTTTAACATTGACCATCACTGTCCCACTTTTGAGAGGGACCCAATCATACTATTGCAGCTTCATTTATCTTAGCAACCGAGGGAAGTTAACCAAGAATGCCGCATCGAAACTTTTTTTTCTTTCCATCCACCTCCAAGGATAGGTTTTAGCCAGACATCTAACCAACTTTTTTTGCTACTGACTATCTGCTCATATATTTCTAAAATATATGCCTATTAGGTTCAAACTCAATGCATCTGTTTTATGCATTATCCTCTAATGGAGGTATTTGAACTATTGGTCATCTTAGCTTCTGATGTAGCCAAAGAACCTAGAATATGTCAAGAGTAGAACCTGAAGGCTTTCCGATGAAAAGTAGACCATATTTGTTGGCTTTTGAACTGGCTAGATCAAAACCACCCAGGAACTGTGCACGTGTAGTGCAAAGCTAGCTAGACAAGCAGGTAGCTTGATTGATTCTCAAGCACCTCACACACGTCACGTGAGCGTATCGTGAACTTGTCTGGCGGCGGCCTCGGCGGAGCGTCTCGACGTAGCTTTAGCGAACAGAAAAAACTGATCGATGGATTTTTTGATAGCTACAGGCTCGTGTCGAGCCTGCTACTTTCCTCTTTGTATTGCTTTGCTTTTTCGTTGTGGTACAAAAGCTACCCTGCCGGTGTTTTATATACACGTTCATACATAGACTAGATATCCGACTAGGACTAGTAATCCTACTAGAACTATTCTAGTCTAATCCTATACGGACACAACAAGGTTAATCTCTACATTCACCTCCTTAACCTTGTTGCTCTTCAACTTCGACCTGGATCCCAAATACGACTACTCATATGCTTTGTCTTTGGCATTGCTTTTGTCGTTCCTTGCAGCATTTCAGGGACCGCCTTCGCTGTGGTTGGCTCGTCGAACGCTTGACGCCAACGCTCCTCTTCGGTCGGGTCTTCAACCTTCACATGTTCATTGGTGATTGGTAGATTATCTTTTGAATTATTGAGGGGACATCTTTTGAACTCGAGCCTGACCAAACTTCGGTCTAACTTTGCGTTCCAAGCTCTTGGCGCTTGCTTCAACCCGTAAAGTGTCTTCTTGAGCTTGTAAACTTTCCCTTCTTCGCCTTTCTTCTCGTAGCCGAGGGGTTGTTCCACGTACACTTCTTCTTTGAGGTCGTCGTTGAGGAAAGCGGATTTCACATCCATATGATGAACCTTCCAATCCTCTTGTGCTGCCAAAGCTAGGAGCACTCTCACCGTCTCGATTCGAGCAACCGGTGCAAACACCTCCTCATAGTCAACTCCTTGACGTTGTACGCAGCCCTTTGCAACGAGTCTTGCCTTGTACTTCACAATGGTACCCTTCGTGTCCTTCTTCAACTTGTAAACCCACTTCAAACCTATGACCTTTTGGTTCGGAGGTCGGGTTACCAAAGTCCATGTGCCATTGCTCTCGATCGCCTTCATCTCCTCATCCATGGCGTGCATCCAACTTGAACTTTTGCTCGCCTCTACGAAGTTCGCCGGCTCCTCAACTCCGAGTAAACACAAAACACAGTACTCGAGTGTAACTGGCTTTGCGTACTTGTAGACTTTCTTGAGGGGCTTGTAGCGACGAGGCCCGGAAGAATCCGTTGTGGCTTGCGAAGGAGGCGACACAAATTGTGTCGGCGTCGATGCACTTGAGGAAGACGGTTGAGTCTCGAGCGTGGTAGATGTCGGGTCGTTGGCATCCGCGTCATTGGCGTAGTCGTCGTGATCGTGACCATCATCTTGATTGTCATCATCACTATGCGCCTTATTGTCGAGATCCCCGCCTGTGTCGTGCGCGTTGTTGTCGCTATCACCTTGCGAACCATGCGCGTCGTCATCGGTGTCGGCACCATGGTGATCACTGCCATTGCGGTCACCTTGGTTGTGCGTCTTGCCAACCACCTGGATGTCTTCCCCTGCATCATCATTAGCTGGAAATTCAACTGTGAATATATTGCCGTTTGGAGCATCGTCGGCTACTGCGCTCCAATTCCACGCTTGGTTTTCCTCAAACATGACGTCGCATGAAATCCGTAGACGCTTGGTTCGTGGATCGTAGAAGCGGTATGCCTTGGTGCCGGAACTCCTCTCGTATCCGATGAACACCATCTTGGTGCTACGATCGGCAAGCTTTGAGAGATGCGGCTCCGCCGTCTTCACATGTGCCACACACCCAAATGTTCGTAGATGAGACACATTCGGCTTCCGTCTGTAAATTGCTTCATACGGAGTCTTGCCGATCACTGCCTTCGTTGGAGCCCGGTTGAGAAGATAGACCGCCGTCGAGACAGCTTCTCCCCAAAAAGTCCCCGGCAAGTTCTTGCTCTTGAGTAAACTTCTCGCCATGTCAACGACGGTTCGATTGCGCCTTTCAACAACCCCGTTCTGCTGTGGCGTATAAGGTGCCGTGAGGAACCTCTTTATGCCAATCTTCTCGCAGTAGTCGTTGAACTCGTTTGACGTAAACTCTCCGCCGCGATCTGTCCGTAGAGCACGAACCTTCAGCTTGTGTTCCATCTCAGTTGCAGCCTTCAGCTTTTTGAACGCTTCAAACGCCTCATCTTTAGATCGTAGGAGAACGACCCACATGTATCTCAAGTAGTCATCTACCACAAGGAAGAAGTACTTCTTTCCTCCGTGAGTTGCTGGGGTGATAGGGCCACATAGATCACCATGGAGCAGCTCGAGTGCATCACTTGCACGATAGGTAGACCGAGCAGGAACGGCTGCGGTGCTGTTTTCCAACCAAGCACCCGTCACATACTCGATCAACATGGTCGATAAACGGCATCCCAGATACCATCTCCATCTTCGACATCTTCTTCAAGGCGTAGAAGTTAACGTGTCCAAATCTAGCATGCCATAACCACGAATCATCATCACTCTTGGCGAGCCAACACTCCGGTTGAGATTGATCAAGGTTGAGGATATAGAGCCTGTTCCGCGTGCGATTCACACACGCTAGCACGTTTCGGAGGTTGTCGAAGATCGTCATCACTCCGTTCTCAATATCCACCTTGCATCCATTCTCATCAAGTTTCCCGACAGAGATGATGTTGTTGCGAAGCCGTGGGATGTAGTACACTCCGATGAGTATGCGATGTTCTCCTGTGAGACCCTCAAAGAGGACAGAGCCTTGCCCGCAAATCTCCACATTTGAACCATCACCGAACTTGACCGAGCCTTGAACATCATATTCTAGCTCGAGGAACTTCTCCTTGCACCCCGTCATGTGGTTACTGGCACCCGTGTCGAGATACCACGACACGTTCTGCCTTCCGGATAACTTTGGTGTTACTTTTTTCTCGTGAAGTAGCACCTTCCGGTTTGGTTTCACAACCATCGTTTGGACGAGATCACAAACTTTGGCCATCAGAAGACCTGGACGTTCGTCTTCCTGCTTCGCCAAATTTGCCTTGATATCCCTCTTGTTAGGCTCCACGAGATCACAAACTTCGGCCATCAGAAGACCTGGACATTCGTCTTTCTGCTTCGCCAAATTTGCCTTGATCTCCCTCTTGTTAGGCTCTGGACAATCCTTCGCAAAGTGACCCATCTCGTTGCAGTTATAACACTTGATCTCGGACATATCCAAGTTCCGTGGCTTCCGCTCTTTAGATCGGTCCGCCTTACCACGACCTTGTGGCTTGCCTTTTCCTTTGACTTCTTCGGTTTGTCCGCCGCGCTTCGCGTTGCTTGAGCCTTCGCCAACGTTGCGCCTTCCTTTGCTACTTGGGGACTCCCAATCTGCGCGCGAGTACATGAGTTGGTCATTACCTCCTCCTTTGCCTTTTCGACAGCCACGAGCATTCTCTTCCCATGTCCGCAAGCGTCCAATCGCCTCCGTTATGGTCATGTCGTCGATGTCGTAAAGCTGCTCGAGCGGGCCGATGATGTACGTGAATTTATCAGTCACCGAACTGAAAAACTTCTCCACAATCTCGGTTTCGTCGAGCTTTGCACCAAGCGCGCGGATCTCTCCCAGCAATGTAGTCAGACGCATGGCATAGTCTTTCACCGATTCAGTTTCCTCCATCTGCAACTTGTGAAATTGGCGCTTCAGCACTTGTGCCCGAGCCTTGGTGACGCGATCTTCCGGTTTGGTTTCACAACAATCATTTGGACGAGATCACAAACTTTGGCCATCAGAAGACCTGGACGTTCGTCTTCCTGCTTCGCCAAATTTGCCTTGATCTCCCTCTTGTTAGGCTCCACGAGATCACAAACTTCGGCCATCAGAAGACCTGGACGTTCGTCTTTCTGCTTCGCCAAATTTGCCTTGATCTCCCTCTTGTTAGGCTCCGGACAATCCTTCGCAAAGTGACCCATCTCGTTGCAGTTATAGCACTTGATCTCGGACATATCCAAGTTCCGTGGCTTCCGCTCATTAGATCGGTCCGCCTTACCACGACCTTGTGGCTTGCCTTTTCCTTTGACTTCTTCGGTTTGTCCGCCGCGCTTCGCGTTGCTTGAGCCTTCGCCAACGTTGCGCCTTCCTTTGCTACTTGGGGAGTCCCAATCTATGCGCGAGTACATGAGTTGGTCACTACCTCCTCCTTTGCCTTTTCGACAGCCACGAGCATTCTCTTCCCATGTCCGCAAGCGTCCGATCGCCTCCGTTATGGTCATGTCATCGATGTCGTAAAGCTGCTCGAGCGTGCCGATGATGTACGTGAATTTATCAGTCACCGAACTGAAAAACTTCTCCACAATCTCGGTTTCGTCGAGCTTTGCACCAAGCGCGCGGATCTCTCCCAGCAATGTAGTCAGACGCATGGCATAGTCTTTCACCGATTCAGTTTCCTCCATCTGCAACTTGTGAAATTGGCGCTTCAGCTTGTGCCCGAGCTTTGGTGACGCGATCTTCTCCGATCCTCATCTCTTTGAGTGCGTTCCACGCCTCTCTTGCTGTCTCGAACTCCGCTAATGTCATCAGCACGGAATTTGGCACAGACTGGGCTATGGCGGCCATGGCACCTTCGTCGCACTCCTCGTCGACGTCGTCGTCAGTGATGGCCTCCCATACTCGAAGGGTTCGGAGAATAATCTTCATCTTGACCGCCCACACGCCGTAGTTGGCGCTGGTGAGCATCGGGTACTGGATGGGGATGTTGCGATGCGCCTGCACGTCGGCGCCACCCGTTCCGCCACCACTGGTCGCTGACTTGCCGCCTTTCTTCACCTTGTCGCCGTTCTTGTTCGCCTTGGAACCGCCGTGGCCGGACTTGACGGACTCAGCATCGCTATCCGTCATCGTAGATCGTCGAGGCTCTGATACCAATTGTTGGCTTTTGAACTGGCTAGATCAAAACCACCCAGGAACTGTGCACGTGTAGTGCAAAGCTAGCTAGACAAGCAGGCAGCTTGATTGATTCTCAAGCACCTCACACACGTACGTAGACGTATACGTGAACTTGTCCTGGCCGGCGGCCTCGGCGGAGCGTCTCGACGTAGCTTTAGCGAACAGAAAAAACTGATCGATGGATTTTTTGATAGCTACAGGCTTGTGTCGAGCCTGCTACTTTTCTCTTTGTATTGCTTTGCTTTTTCGTTGTGGTACAAAAGCTACCCTGCCGGTGCTTTATATACACGTTCATACATAGACTAGATATCTGATTAGGACGAGTAATCCTACTAGAACTATTCTAGTCTAATCCTATACGGACACAACAAGATTAATCTCTACAATATTCAAACTAAACTTTGGAGCCTTCAGTCCAGTTTACACGAAGGTGAAGCGGATGTTGTGTTTGAATCATACAAAACTTGTGAGATATAAGGAATGGTACAACACCTTTTGACCAATGACATTGATTATTGCTCTGCAGGTATTATCAAGTGGTGCACTGCAGACATGGCTTGATTTTGTGGGTTCGTCCGTTCTATGTGGTTGAGATGCAGAAATGGTTTGTTGGGGTGTCCTTTTGGCGTGCTCCAGTTGGAAATTGACCCTATTCATACTGCATAGCGCACACCGGTTAACTGTGCAGTGGGCTTGTAGGAATTTAACTGTGTAATTTGCTAACCCACATATGTTATGTTATGTTGAACTTTTATCTGGTGCTGATTAATGAATATTGAACTGCAACTGCCTTCTTGGTACTACTTTCCTTTTCTTTTTCTTTCGGATGCGGTGGCTGAAAGAGGATGCCGTGACTGAAAGAAGCGGATCCTATTTCTCTGACACCAGTTGCCTCTGCGACGGGATCCGCACGCAGTGGTGCTGCTCAGCGCCTTAGAGCTCGACCGTATCTATCTGTCTCTAGTTCCTGTGTACATCTGACATGCCACAAGAGGTATGAAGGTTTCATTCATGGTGTCGGACTTCAGAAGGAAAACATTGTTGGTTAATCCGGTTGCTTTCATACTATCTAGGTTCAGTTCGTTGAGCTAGCTAGTGTCAAGTTTCAGTTAGTTAGCTGACGTCGATGTTTTTTCAGGTAGGTTCATATAACTCTGCACGAGCTCAGATGCCATGTGTGTAATTTAAGGCAGCACAAAATCAACCGAAATGTTCGGCATTATTTGTGTTTGAATTGTCGAGCTCACACGTCATGGAGAAGGAAGAAAGGATCTTCTAGTACTGTACTACCAAAATGAAACGAAGATACGTTCGCTACTGCCTACTGCACGCTGCAGATTGAACAATTGACGTCGGAAACAAAACCAAGCCGAATTCGGCTGTAGCTTGGATACTGGTACAGTACAAAATTTCAGATCCAAATAGGATAATTCATACATCAAGAACGATAATAGCAAAAGACAAACTCCGCCAGCGTCATCATGGTCACCCACCGTATCGCCGCCCAGGTACTGTTAACTTCAACACAAATGCAAGGAGCCATGAAACAATACAAGGCAAATGTGATATCTCAAGTTCAGTATTTGCCCTCCTGTGTGTACGGAGATTTTTCAGACTCCCAAGAAGAGCATAATAATCCTAATTTATCACATTAATCTAGACGAACTCCTGAAAGGACTTAACTCAAAAAATATTCCCTTTTGATGAGTTAAGCTGCACCTAGCCGATCTCTCAACTAGTTTTAGCTGCTCAGATTGTTTAGGAGAAGCACCCGCCGATTTCTCCTCTCATATTTAAACAACTAAAACACGTTCTCTCAAAGGATTCCCTTTTTCTCGCACGGCCTCCTCTCTCTTTTTCTCAGATGCATCCATGTCGGCGCCGCCCCCTCCACGTTCCTTGGCTCCAGCGACCACCTGAATGCCGGCCGACACCCCACAGCCCTGCCGACCTCCGGACGTCAAATTTTAGCGAGAATTCGATGATCTTTTCTTCACCTTTTTTGTGTTTTCCATCGTCTCCAGCCACTCGTTGACGCTCCTCCCCATCGTCCCTGGCCAATGGCCATGAACAAATCTCAACACATGTGATGGGACACCTAAAAAGCAAAAGCTCACCTGCATGAAGAAACCATAGAAATAAAAGTGGCCGCTGGCCATCTTCGTCTATCCCAATGAATCATTGCATTCCGTACCACACCATCGCACCACTAGAAGAAGGATGAGGGGAAGAACCCATTCGGAATAAGAAGCGCCCAAGCCATAGTCTGTGGAGGACGAATTTTGCCTACTTTCTCGACTACTTCATCGCACGCTTACGCCGCACATGGTGAGCCTTTATCAAATTACTTTTGTGGAGCATCTATCCTAGGTCCTAGCTACCTCATGTACATCATCTAGTGTCGAGAAGTCGTCGTCAACCGCGCTTGGAAGGAAGAAGAAGATGAAAAGAGCCTTACATGTGGTGTCTAGTTCATTTGAGGAGTTAAGTTTGAGAGTTCGGTTATGTTTGAGTTTTCTTTAATTCCTCAAATTCAAGGAGTCAGAGTTTCAGTATTAAATTTTAATAGTTCAGTTAGAGATGCCTTGAGATGTGCTATTTTCCACCATGTCATCACTATATATGTGGATCATTCATGCATGGATACTCACTCCATTTCACAATACTCCTATCGTGCGAAGCTCATCGTCTAAATAAATAAGACACAAGCTTTACACAACTATCTTGCGAAGCTCATCGTCCAAATTGGAATATTTGTAGCATGGCTTGACCTGCGTGTATTGGAATGAAGATTATCATCCATCTCACTCTATCATGAAGTTAGAGTCGCTGGACAGCGATGCAACGGGTGGCGATGATGACGCTGGTGGCGGTTCATTTGAGTTTTCTTCTTTCGTGTGTCAGACTTTGTGATGGTGTGGTTGTTCAGGTCTATGGTGCCTCCGGTCCAAATATCATATGACACTAGAGGCTAACGCGCGCTTCGCCGCGCCATTCTTCACTCCTGAAAATAACTTTTTTATATCTATAGATTATTATGATCAGTTGTTTTGTTTTGATTTTATCTGTGTTGGCTTTGTGTTTTGACTTTTTATTGGTGGTGTTCTTTTTTCATATATCATGTTGGGTTGATGTTGGAGTATTATTTTTTTCAACAGAAGAAAGGAGTTATTTGATATGTGGTTGTGAAGCCTTTGCACATTTTGGCCTTGGCGTCAACCCGGCGGTGATTGTTTGAGTTTCTTGGGAGTTCTTATTTCATGCTAAACCCATGAAATTGTTATTGTGACGCTCATATAGGTCAACACACGAAGCTCTTGCTCGCTCAGCTTGGCCGCTCCGCTCGCTCATTTAGTTTTTTTCGCCTCCACTGCTAGCTCAAAAAAAAAAAAAACAGCCCGTCTATTTTTTAAAAAGGTTAGTTAAATTAAATGATGTTTAAGGAACTTTAAAAATATTATGACTTTAAAAACAATGAATTTTAGATAAATTCATGAATTTAAAATATGTTCATAGCTTCAAAAATGTCCCAAAAAATAGTTTTCAAATTTAAAAAATGTTCACAAACTTTAAATGACCATGAACTTAAAAATATCCACATATTTAATCAATATTAACGAATTTGAAGAATTTTAAAATATGCATATATTTTTTAAAAGTACAAATCTTATTATGTGCTTATGAATTAAAACGTGAAAAAAAAGAAGATATAGAACGAAACAACACACTTACGTGTGGGGCCCTAGTGACCCCACAACCCTCGAAGCACCACAACGCTTCAATTCGAGTGAGCTTAGTATCTCTATAGATACTGAACTACTTGTATTGCTCATATTAGACATAGCCACTATTAGTCATTATCTTTCTACCAATGGTAAGAGTCCAAAACAATACTGCCTTATGGGAGATTTGGTGGGAAAGGAATAAGTGCACTTTTAGGGAGCATTGGAGCAAGATCGCGTCCGCACACGAGATTGTCACCGCAATCAAACGAGCAATGGTGCTATGAAGCCTTGCTGGAGCAAAATGCATCGAGTTCCCTTTTAGGGGAACCACCGTGAGAGATTGTTTTCTCTAGCAGCCAATAAGGCTATAGTTTTCTTCATTTTGAGTTCCTTCCTTTTTCATCCTTGATCTTAGGGTCACCATCATGTTATCTTCAGTCGCTTCTTCCTAATCATCACTCAAAACCAACAATTTGCTGGATGTTTCAAAAGAAAAAAGAACGTACTACAGTATGGATAGGATTTGAACCGAATGACGTAGAAACTCTTTGTCACCATGACCGCAATCCTTGATTTTTGAGCAATACAAGAGTTTCTCCACAAAGAAAGTATATGGTGCCCTGGGTCTAGCTTGTCACTGTACATTTTCCTTAGCTTCAGAAAAACGAAAAAAAAGTACTATAAAGGAAAACAAAACTGCTTACGCTGGTTGTATGTGATGGGCTTTCACCTCTCGTGGGCTCACTCTCTGCGGAAAGGAGTTTTGGGCTTCAAACTAACTGGCTGCGAGACTCTCTACAGCGCTTCTCTTCAGTGTCACTCCACATCGTGGGCTGCTGCTTCGACTCCCCTTTCCCCGTGAGCGAGTGTAACCTAGGCAAGATGAGTAGCCGCCGCCGCCCACGCTCGCCGCCGCCGGTGCCGCCGGTGCCGCCGCTGGAGGACGACAACCTGCTCTCTGAAATCCTCCTCCGAATCCCCCCAGACCCGTCCTCCCTCCCTCGCGCCTCCCTCGTCGCCAAGCGCTGGCTCAGCCTCGTCTCCGCCCCCGGCTTCTCCCGCCGCTTCCGCCTCCACCACCACCATAACCCGCCCCTCCTCGGTTTCTTCGAGGGCTCGCACTTCAAACCTACAATGGATCCGCCTAATCGTGTCCCGGAAAGTCACTTCTCCTACGAGCACACCGACGACGACGGCTACGGCTGCTTCAGACCCTTGGGATGGCGCCATGGCCTCCAACTTATCTTCCACGAATCGGAGTCGGAGAAGCTGGTCCTGGTGCGGGACCCCTTCAACGGCGACAAACACCGCCTACCCGTTCCCCAGGGGTTCGATGGGGAGGAGACCCCGACCAGCGGGGCGGTGTTTCGCGCTGCGGGAGACATTCAACACTTTCAGGTTGTCTTGGTAGACACAGAGACAAACCAACATCATACACGGGCAATCGCCCGCGTCTACTCATCGGAGACTGGCATATGGGGAAATCTCATGGCCACACCGCTTCCACCCATGCCTTCGAGTTCTATGGAAGAACATCCCACCATGATTGGAATATGGTTTACCATTAGTGTGCTAGTTGGGCATTCCATTTACTGGTTGCTCACCGATACATCGGCAGAAACTAGCACGTTGGATGGTATCCTTGAGTTTGATTTGGAGAGGCAGATTTTAGCTGTGATACGGTGCCCATGGATATTGCCAATAATTGTATTAGCCGATTCCAGGTTATGCGGGCAGAGGGTGGTGGCCTTGGTATTCTCTTTCTATCAAATTTCAGTGCCCAATTATGGAAGATGGAGACTGATTCCAATGGTGTTGCTTCGTGGGTGCTGGGAAGAACTATTGAACTAGATAAGCTACTTCCCATGAATCCAAAGAAGAAGAAGAGAGTGCCACCCCTAATGATACGAGGGTTTGCTGAGTACAATAATGTGCTGTTCATACGGACACCTGCTGGCTTCTTCACGCTTCAGCTTGAGTCACTGGAGTTCAAGGAAGTTTTCAAATCCGACATCTATTGTCCATTTGAAAGTGTCTATGCTGCAGGTAATAGCATATGCATATACATTTTGTGTGTGAAAAAACCAGGATATTACTTAGAATTGGTTGATTGAATGGCGCTCACATCCTTTTGTGTTGAGCTAAACAATTTAAAGTAGTGGCATATAAATTGTTTCTTTTGCTACTTGATGATCTTTTCAACATATATCAATACTATTCTAGCGTGCTCTTTCTGAATGTTTATGTGGTGGCATTTTATGTGATGGTTATGATTTGATAAAACATCTTTTAGTGGGTATATTTTATTTTACCCGATATAGCATGGAGTGAGCTGAATCATAATTTGGGGTAACTTCTCCCTGCCGATCAGCTAATAGTTTGAGTGTGTATTCTTCATTTCTATGACACTAGTGAGTATATACTGTTTTGAGAATATTTTTCCTTATATGATAGTAGACGGGGTTTTGTTTATCTGTTCATGATGAGTGTTTTCTCCAAATTACCTATGTGATTTGATCCAAGTATCTCATCCATGCCCTATCGTATCTATTTTATCTCTTTTTTTTTTGCGGGTTGTATCTATTTTATCTCATATGAATGGTAGAATCAGTGCATAGCTGCAGTGCAGATGTTTCTCGAGCTGAGATACATAATGGTTAGAATGCCCACTTGTAGGCCCGAGCATTGGTGGAGGACATGATGGAGCTGAACTTTTGCATAATACGTAAGATGATTGGTTAGATGGATATGCTACTGTGATGTATTAGCTGAGTAAGTAAGCTTATATTTAAGTAGTAGTAGAATGGAATATTTTCCCTTTCATTTGCTTCGTTGATATTTTCTACTCCTTCCAGTACATAGTAGTTGTTGCTCAAACGGATGTGTCTAGTTGCATTTCAGTGCTAGATACATCCGTGCGAGCGACAATTAATATGGCTCATAGAGAGTATTTGCTTTTATTGGTCGCAACATTGCATTTGGTGTTTTTGCTGCTAGGAATCTATGAAGTCCAGGTGCTATTTGTATCTTGTCCCCTCTACACAAGTAGTAATTGATACCATAGTTTAAAATCGCGGGCGAAAGGGCGCTATCACGCCGCTATCTCCGCGTGAAATCTGCCCTCGATTTACTTCCTTCCCAGAATCGTGGGAGATCGCGCCCATAATCGCCGGAGATCATGCTGTTTCTTCCTTCTGATCGTGGCAAACTTTCCTTCCGCTATTTCCCTTTGCCCGCGATTTTAATCTTTGATTGATACCCAACAATACATGAGCATTTGGCTTCGAACTTCGTTTGTTAACTCGGGCCAATATAAATTGCCATTTCATATCGCTGCGGATTTGGTGTTGTTGTAAAATGTAGTGATCGTTGCAATTTTTGTACAACCTTAGCCTTGTTGGCGGTTTGCTCAAATATTTTATCACCTTATCTTTGTTTGTCACTCTAACTCACATATGTAAATCTCCCTCTTTTTTAAATGTTGATATTTTCTAGAGTTACGGACTGTCAATTGTATGATCAAAGAGTCCACATTCATTGAGGTTTTAATCCAATACCATTAAAGGGCTAGTGTAGTCAGCTACAACTTGATAAATAAGGAAACAAATAATACCATGGTTACTTGGTTAGTCCCTTTGGCGAGGGGACTAACGGAACTAAGCCTAATGGAGGTATTTGAACAACTAAATCTTAGCTTCTGATGTAGCCAAAGGATTAGAATGTGTCAACAATAGAAGCTGAAGGCTTTCGGTAAAAAAACAAGAACTTGAAGTTGTGCCACTTGAAATTAACTGTTCTGTTGGTTTTTTCCAAGTAGCTTATGATTCAACTTTGGAGCTTCTGGTGATGGAATGTTTATTGTTTAATCATACAGAAGTTGTGAGACATAAGGAATAGTACAAACTTGTTTGAACAGTGACATTGATTATTGCTCCACAGGTATTATGAAGAGGTGCAGAGATGGCTTGTTGGGGGCATAGGTTCTTCCGTTCCGTTTGACCGAGATGCAGAAATGGCTTGTTGGGTGTCCTTTTGGTGTGCTTCACATGGAAATTGATTCTCTTGGTTCTACTTGGGGCACGCTGGTGAACTGAGTAGTGGACTTGTTGGGATTTAAGTGCGTAGTTTGCATCTCCGCATCTATTATTATGTCAAACTTTTATCTGGTACTGGCTAATGAATGTTGAATTTCGAACTGCAACTACTTGCCTGGTATCATTTCATTTCCCTTTTCTTTTATACGTGCTGGCTGATGGACTGGGTATCGTCTCAAGTAAGTATTTCATGAGTTCTTTCTGATCATTCCGGTGAAAAAAAGGTTAGCCTCGCATATTCAGAAATATGACGCCTCACGCTTGGTTATTGTGATCCTGACCGGGATAGGCAAATCTCAGTTGCCTATGCGCATTTTGATAAGAGTCTTTACTCTGAGATTCACATATTTCTGAATGAGTGGTGTTCATGTAGCAAAGCACATTTTGTAGTTGATGCTAGCTGCGTCTTAACATCCTTTTTATTCTTTCAAAAGAACCAGTTACTGTTGCTGTGACACCGGTTGCCTGTGCAATGTGATCCACGCACCATGGTTGACGACTTGATGGCCTGGAGCTTGACGGTGACTCTAGTTGTTGTACTTGTACCATTAGATGATACTACCTCTATCAAAATATTAGTGCTAGTTCTTATTTTGTCAGATGAATATTTGGTTTAAAGAAAATGTTCAAGATATTCATGTGACAAAATAAGAACGCTCCAATCGGAAAAAAATAGTTCGGTTTGTCATGCATGCTACTCCATTCCTAAATATAATTAAGATCTTTTATAGATTTCAATACGGGCTACATACGGATGTATATTGACGCGTTTTACACTGTATGTTCACTCATTTTACTCCGTATATAGTCTATATTGAAATCTCTAAAAAAACCTTATATTCTGGAAAAGAAGGAGTACATCTTTGTATCCGATATTTTAGTTCAGGAATCGAGAGATCTACCATGTAATTTTAAGTGGTTTTCAGATTAAGAATTTGCTTTGAGCTGTCATCTAACAATGACATAATCATTCCAACATACTGTAGCAAAGATTCCTCATGTTAAACCATCTGGCTGGTGCTATTTGTACACACAGCGGGATAAAAATTCTCAATTGATAAATAAAATAAAGTTACATCAACAGTACAAAATCGACTTTGCCCATCACTTTTTGTGCAATGGGTAATTCCAGCATGTTGATTTTCATGATCGTATACCTAAAGCCCTGAACAAATGTAACCCACGTGCCATCTACACCGAGGCACCACTGGTGGAAAAAAGGCCTTTGGTCGCGGTTCGCAACTGCCATTAGTCGCGGTTGCGCAACCGCGACCAAATAAGCGCGACTAAAGCCCCCCACCTTTAGTCGCGGCTGCTTAAGAACCGCGACTAACGGCCCGTCCACGTGGGCGCCAGGCGGCCGTCGGGGCGGAGGACCTTTAGTCGCGGTTCTTCTGGCCAACCGCGACTAAAGGCCGCCACAGGTTTAGGGTTTTAGCCCCCCCCCCCTAACCTGTTTTCTGTTTAATTTGTATTGTTTTATTTCTTTTGTGCTTTATTTTAATTTTGAAGGAGTTTCATATATTCTACGGTACTACATACATGCATATGAATGTACAATTTCAAATAAATTTGAAATTAGAACCAAAAAGAATTCAAGAGGAATATACAATATATATTCAATATCATCGGATGACCATATACAATTTTGAACAAGTTTCCATACATGATTTAATCCATATAAAGTTCTACGTCCTCGTAATAGTGTTCTCCTTTAGGATGGAGGACTTCCTGCTGAACCATCCAGCTAGTTCCTCTTGAAGTGGTCGGAAGCGAGCTTCGGACTAAGCATCCACGGAGGTTATTCCTCTGAGCATTGGCATCACTCGGAACCCGCTCAGAGGTGTATCTCCGGATCATCTCACAGACATAGTATCCACATAGATTGGTCTCCGGTGGCTGAATATCCCCAGCATTCTTAGGCTTTAACCTTTTGAATTCTAGCTCTTTTTGAATTCACCGACCTTTGTATCTACTGAACCGTCTCCAAACCCTACGAGGCAACGAAAATTAAATGAACAAGAGAGTTATTAGTTACTTGATATTAGGAAATGAACGAAATAGGCCGATCGATATAGGCGCAAATGAATGAAAATAATTACTTCTGCAGCATTCTTCTCATGTCGCCCCAAAGCTTTGGATCCATATTCAGAGAGTCGTGGGCGAGACATTACGAGGTGTTAACTTTAATTACTAGCAGAATCCAGTGGAACCTGCGGACACGATACATGCACAGACGTCATGCATAACTCATCGATTAGCCGCCACATACCATGCATGGAGTAAACAAAAGAGAATGTGCTCAAGACAGAAACACTCACCCAAAATGGTAAGGAAATAGAATATCACTTTTGAGTTCCTGCTTTGTAAGAAACTGCCACAGGTCTGCCTCCACGTCGGTGGGGTGGCGCCCAACACATGTCCATTAACGATGTGTGGGTCAATGAACCCAACATCATGGATGTTCCTTACTCTGCATTCCTTAATATTCATTCTGCATGTATAATAGCGGACACAACAATATAGTTAGGACATATATATAGTGCAGGCAATATGAGCGAGATGGGGTAGAAATTAATAAATCACTTACGAGCGTAGCAACCGATGATAGATTTGTCGAGCTCGCGCAGATTGAAAAGCTGGAACAATTCACTCAATGCAATTTGTACATAGTAATGTTTGAAGTGATGCTCATGTCTAACTTCCGCATAAATATATTCTTTGGCGTTTTATTTTTATGTAACCCTTGTACCAATTCAGCAGACCTTTCATTTGGTCGTAGATCCTTTTCTGCAGCAGCTCGACGAGAGGCCCATTCTTGACATATGTAATTACTACCTCCTTCACTGGCGCCTCATCAAGGCCTAACAGTTCACGAAGAGTAATACCTAAGTTGGCCGCTTGTTCTCTGGCACTCGTTACAGTCAATCCCTGTGTTGCCGCAGCTTGTATGATCGTATTCACCGCGGTAGAGGATGCAGTCGTTGATGCATGCATGTATCTTCAGAACCTCTAAACCTAGAGGGCAGACAACCTTCTTTGCTTCGTACGTACTGGCGGGCAACTCGTTATCCTTTGGAAACATATTCTTCAACATTTTCAGCAAGTTTTCAAATGCCGAGTCAGCTACACCTGCCTCTGCCTTCCATTTCAGCAAATCCAGTGTGCAGCCCAGCTTTTTCAGACCATCATCGCATCCGGGTACAGCGCCTTTCGTGATCCTCTAACATGCGATCCAAATTCTCCTCTCCTTTTCAGTTTCGCAGCGTCTCCGTGCATCAGCAATGGTCCGACCAAGATCATCAACGGGATCATCACGTGCCTCTTCTTCACCTTCCCTTCACCTTCAAAGATCCTCCATGAAAGTATCACCGAAATGAGCAAGATAGCTTTCATCGATGAAATCATCCCCTTCTTCATCTTCTTCCATTATAACCCCTCTTTCTCCATGCTTGGTCCAACAATTATAGCTTGGCATGAAACCCTTCTGAAGCAGATGCATGTGAACAACTCTTGAGGAAGAGTAACCCTTCTCATTCTTACAGATAACACATGGACAGATAACAAAACCCCCCCGCTTGTTCGCATTAGCCACTACGAGGAAATCTTTCAAACCCGTAGTGAACTCGCTTGAGAGTCGGTTACCGTACATCCATTGCCGATTCATCTGCATTATTATAATATAAAATATATAATTAACCATCATGCATTTGTTAAACTAACTAGCTACAAACAATATAAATTAAACAATGAACTACACACATGCATATTGACACATCAAAGGTTCATCAAGTTGCTAACATGATCGAAGAGTGTGGCTCCAACACTTCATGTCATGTTTGTTTCATGCTCTTGGGGCATTTCATCAAACACCTTATGTGCATAAGAGGAACCAAAAGCAAACCTACACCCACTTGTGAAGAGAATGGCTCCAAATGGCTAAGTGTTGGCTGCTGGATGGGTATATATAGGGAGGGCTTTAGTTGCGGTTGGCACAGCAAACCGTGACTAAAAGGTGCCGAAAACCTTTAGTCGCGGTTGTCTGGCCAACCGCGACTAAAGCCCTCACGTGCACCAGCTGGCCACCGAGCGCCAGGCCCAGGCCTTTGGTCGCGGTTCACCTCGAATCATGACTAAAGGTCCCATTAGTCGCCAGTTCCTACAACCCGCGACTTATGGGGCTGGACGGAAGCCTGTTTTTCCACCAAAGGCACTATAATTGAAAGTACTCAAAGTCTTGACATATATCCTACTACTTGTGCATAAAATTCTCCTCTTTAATTAGTGGCATCATATGAGAAAGATATGTAAACTTAACTTTCATATTTCATGTTTTCAGATGTTTATAATATTATGCTCATTATATATTATACAAATATAAAGGACGAAGCGCAGCAACGCGCCATTAATGATCTAGTGTAGTTTGAAAACATGATCAATGAGCAGTTGAACAACTTGAAGGACAGTGAGAGGTTGGGGAAAGGGTATGAAGTAGGCATATTTGGTCAATCGACCCACCACTACCAGGATAACTGTTTTCCTTGAGAATTTGGTAAACCCTCGTAATCCGTTCCGATGTGTGCACGATACATGTCGAATGCGGGTTGGTTTCAGATTAACCATTCAGGGGTTTTGACATGTTCTGATTTTGTCAATTGATGACAGGTGTGACATTCGAGCGTACTTCTCAATGTGTGCCGTCATGCACGCCAATAAAATTAGCCATCGACAATAAAACAGCATCCTATCATTTTGAATCGGTGAGCAGCTTGAACTATTTCTACCTACTAGTATGCTTTCATTCGGACCACGGACTTCATGTCTTGCTACTTAAAACCGTCCTTGTTAGAAACCAACCAAATGAAACGAAGATACGGACATCGGCCTATGGACGGACTTTCGAGTTGCTACTTGGACGTCCGACTAACTGCCAAGACAATAGAAGGATTGCTCTCAAGGTGGACCATCCAGATTCCTCCTGCACATCCAGGGCAGCCCGGACACTTACACATGGATCACTTTCGTCCGACATATCTCGGGTTGTCCGCCAGACGTCCGGATAGCCCGTGCCAAACAACCTTGTAGCTGGGTTGTCGGGGTTTCATCCTAGATGTCCGGGATCCGCTAGACTGTCCGGGTTGCTACCTGGACTTCTTTGCGATGCTTTGATATCCCTCTCTTTCCTGCCTTTGGGGTTCGAAATCTATAAGGGTTGGACGTCCGGTTGCTACCGGACGTCCGATCAACTGTAAAATCTGTCGACGGCTAGTTCTTTGGGCTATTATATATACCCCTCTACTATCTCTTGGAGGGTTGCCACTTCACTCAAACACATCCAAGAACACCCAAGTGCTCCTCTCACTCTCTCCCACACCAAATCCTAGATCCGGAGAGATTCTTGAGAGTTCTTGAGGAAATTCCACCAAGTGATAAATCCACTCTCTCCATCCTTTTGACCAAAGCAATTCGTGATTTGAGCAAGTTTTGAGTTTTCCCCTTTAGTCTTGTTAATCTTGGAGGTTGGAGACTCCGGGGTGGTAGGATTCTTGATCGTCTCCATCGTATCTACTTTTCCAAACTCTTTTGCCATTGTTTTGGACTCTAACTTGTATGATTTGAATGGAACTTACCCGTCGAAATAATCAAGTGAAGGGGGTCCACACCCTGGCCACAAGGGTGGGGGCGCGCCCACCCCCTGGGGCGCCACCCGACCTTGTGGGCCCATTGGACCTCCACCGACCTCAACTCCAACTCCATATATTCACGTTCGAAAAGAAAAAAATCAGAAAGAAGGATTCATCGCATTTTACGATACGGAGCCGCCTCCAAGCTGTAGGATCAAAAGTATGTCTAGAGGGGGTGATTAGACTACTTGGCAAAATAAAAATCGAGCCTTTTCCGAATTTTAAGTCTTGGCAGATTTTAGCAACTTAGCACTAGTCAAGCAATCAACCTACACATGCAATTCTAAGAGTATAGCAGCGGAATGTAAATCATTGCATATGAAGGTAAAGGGAAGGAGTTTGGAGGGAGCAAACACAATGTAGACATGGAGATTTTTGGCGTGGTTCCGATAGGTGGTGCTATCGTACATCCACGTTGATGGAGACTTCAACCCACGAAGGGTAACGACTGCGCGAGTCCACGGAGGGCTCCACCCACGAAGGGTCCACGAAGAAGATTCCTTGTGTATACCACCATGGCCATCGCCCTAGAAGGACTTGCCTCACTTGGGCAGATCTTCACAAAGTAGGCGATCTCCTTGCCCTTACAAACTCCTTAGTTCAAATCCATAATCTTGACGGAGGCTCCCAAGTGACACCTAACCAATCTAGGAGACACCACTCTCCAAAAGGTTATAGATGGTGTGTTGATGATGAACTCCTTGCTCTTGTGCTTCAAATGATAGTCTCCCCAACACTCAACTCTCTCACACAGACTTGGCTATGGTGGAAAGATGATTTAAGTGGAAAGCAACTTGGGGAAGGCTAGAGATCAAGATTCTTGTGGTTGGATTGAAATGTCTTGGTCTGAACACATGAGTAGGTGGTTCTCTCTCAAAAAAATGAGTAGCGGAAGTGTAGGGACGTTCTGATGGCTCTCACCACGAATGGAGAATGGGTGGAGGGGTATATATAGCCTCCACACAAAATCTAACGTTACACACAAATTCCCAAACTCGGTGAGACCGAATAATGAAACTCGGTCAGACCGATTCAGTTCAAAATGTGAACGTTAGGCTTTTCGGTTGGACCGACAATATCAACTCGGTGGGACCTATGTGCTAGGGTTCACTAGTAGAAAAGGGGTCAAATGTGAGACACATTAGTCCCGTTTGCATTTGAGCCAGCACTAATGTGTCCATTAGTGCCGGTTCAAATGGCTAGGCGGGAGGATATCTTTAGTACCGATTCAGTGCGAACCTTTAGTGCCGGTTCATGCCACGAACCGGTAATAAAGATGCTGGGGCCTGGCCAGCACCTTTAGTACCATTTCGGTATACTTACCGTACCACATACCTATTTCTTTTCGGAGTCTAAAACGTTCTGGAAAGTGTCCCTTATGTATTCCTCCGGGGTTAGAGTCTCAATAATATTAGTTTCAACATTGATAGGATTACCTGAGATATAATGTTTGATTCTTTGACCGTTCACTACCCTCGGACTTGTGCCTTCGAAGTTGTTGATTTTTATGCACTACCAAAAACTGGAATTTTTCTGTGTGCCAAAAACCGACAGGGAAATAAGGAAAACCGTCAGGAATAATATTTCCTGTCGGTCAACCGACAGGAATAGCCATCAGCCATAGCTTGACAGGGATAGCAAAATATGTCTGTCGGGAGGCCGACAGGAAGGTTATTCTTGTCGGGTGGCCGACAGGAAATATAACACCCCTGTCGGGGCTGAACCGCCAGGAATATAGAATTGGATAAAAAAATGATATAATAGTTCTCACAGTTGATCCATTTCACAAGTATTAAGTTACATACATTACATTAATCATAGTTCTACTAAATCACATATATTTCATACACAAATCCGTTTATAATTAGCATACAGTGATCCGGTCACCAAAACAGAAGTGCACATCTAATAACAGATAAGTTCTTCAACTATATGCAAAAATAGAACCTCATGTCACTCAATCATAGTTTGGACTGTAAGCTTCTGTTTCAAATTAGCCACCTGCACCAAATGGACTCATTGAGCTGTTAAAAAAAAGAATAGACTCATTGAAGTTGTACATTTCATGTCAAGTGTCAATTGTTAAAAGTAAGACTGCAAGAACTAGGACCATTATCTCTATGTGATACAAGAAGAACTCATCGACATCACAGTTTCTCAAACTAACTTGGCAAAACCTTGGCTCCATCCCTCTAAAGTTATGACATAGTAACTGAGTGAAACTATAAGGTGGAAAATAGTACAAAGAGTTGACAACAAATGCATCAGCAATGTTATACTGAGAAAATAGCAGTATCTAACCTCAAATACAAGTACAAATTCGTTATTTTTCTACATGTGGCTGAACAATCAGCAAAGAACATGGAGAATCAGGATACAACTCAACCTAATTTGCAAACAACTCAACATAACAGGGAATTAAATATCTAAATTCAGTATTTCAAAGTCGTTTATATGGATTTGTGCTGCACTTTAGACTGGTGTGTACTTCTTACAATTATAAGTCACATAAAGATAACTAGTGAGGGTCAGGGAAGGCTTGTCACCAGTACCATATGCTTGAACATATAATAAGAAAATAGGAAGTTCCAAGAAGCAAGTAGTAAAAAGTTTAATTGAATTAAGATGATATACAGTATGGCCCATGACAGAAGCCCCTTGACATATCTTTATCTTGTTAATTGTTATAACAGAACCTACATTTCTTGTGCATTGCTACTGGTAAAAGGCTTTTAATGTTCAATACACTGGAATAAAAATGTCTAGGTACATATCAGATGTTCTTGAGCATACCGGAGATAGCATGATCTCATAATATCAAAAACTTGTATCGAAATTAATCACTGGATATATTTGGACGCAGGTGTGGAAATAATAGTATAAACTGATAAGAGCATAGGGTATTACACCTCTCTTATAGATGGATCATGAACCTTAAACCTTAATCCTGATCTAGATTAGCTGCAACTAGGAAATGCGATCTGAAATAGGTGCCTGGAAGTTCCATTTCAGCTGTTGGACAGTTGATGACTCAGTCATCTCAATCATCTAATCATGTCAATATATGGAAATATGAATATGTGCAGAAATCAAAATGAATGAAATGTCAATCTGCAAATTAAACCATGGAATGTGAACCATACGTATGGAAAAATCTTTGCAACAACCTTGCCCGTATTCTTCAATCAATAGAGAGTATGTACCTGAAAAAGATTGCTTTTGAGTATGTTTTGTTTCTCCATCAATTTGTTTCTCCATAGATGAAAGCCTCTGTACAAAACAATAGCCAGATTTAAGAAACATGGAGGCTACTTTCTGCAGAAAACATAAAAGGAGCGATCTTATTATTGTTGCTTCTATTTGGAGTATTGTGACGAGTTAAAACAATTAGTAAAAATGCTTTTGCAGCTTAGTACAGTAAGAAAAAAACTAGGAGGCAAGGCCATAAAGCAACAACAGTTTAGGCATTGAGTGATGAATAACAATTCATGCAAGGTTTTTTATCACAACATAACAATGACAGTGAACAGATTCAGTTAAACAACCCTAGAGATTTATTTTTGTGCACGGAACAACTCACCTCTCCAAGAATCAATCATGTTTCCCTTTCCTCCTTGAAATCAAGGAACTGTAGGCTCCACTAGGCCCATCACAGGAGCAGCAGCACCAGCAGCGCCACAACCTCCAAGATGCTATGAGAAATACAGGAACGGATGTTGAACCTTTTAAAAAAATTCGTTCTACAAAAATCAATGTTTCTCTGGATGAAAATATTTGCTTTGCACAAAATTCAGGCAGAAATATTACAGAGAACTTGCATGAACTCTAATGCCAAGAACCCCAACATTCAGGCAGAAACATTACAAAGATCTAATATAAATCTAACTTCTTATGCACCCCTACATAAGTCAGAAAAATTTTAGGAACAGAACATACTAATGCACAGTGAAAAGAAAATTGCGTTCAAACTAAATCCTCTTTCAAGATGGTACATCGGACTTGAACATAAATTGAACATACCATGGTCGACTTGCAGACTTGCGGTTTGGAGGAGATGTCACCCGCGGAGAGGGACGGCACTGCAGTTGGAGCAGGCGATGCGTGACAAGCCATCCAGGGGAGGCCATGCAGAAGGGCGGAGCAGTCGGATGGCGTAGATCGAAGTCGATTTGAAGGAGCCTGCCATAGATCTAGGGGCGGAGAAGTGGGATGCGCATGCTGCGCTAGGAACGGTGCGGAGATGGGCACTGGGAAGATCTCGGATGGGGCGTGGAGGCGCTCTGGTGGAAGGGGAGGGGCGGCGGCCGGGCGGATCTCGCTCGGGTGGAAGGGGAGGGGCGGCGGCCGGGCGGATTTGGAGGTCAGAGGAGACGACGGATTGGGGCCAGGGTGGGCTCGGGAGATTTTGGGGGATTTTTTCCATGGGCGTGGCGCGCTATAAGACACCCAAACAGGCTCTACGACGCGAAAGTAGGCAAATTTTCGCGGCACGCTAGTGGATTTAGAGATGGTTCGCGCGAACCCCATGGTATTTACTCCTGTGGGCCGAGCACCGACAGCAAAAACCAATTTCTCTGTGGGCCGGTTGCGGGCCCGATAGGAAAGCAATTTGGCACATAGAAAAATTACAGTTTCTGGTAGTGATGGCACCAGAACGATAGACCTCCTCGATAATGTAAGGACCTTCCCATTTAGAGAGAAGTTTTCCTGCAAAAAATCTTAAACGAGAGTTGAATAGCAACACATAATCACCTACGTTAAACTCACGCTTTTTTATCCTTTTGTCATGCCATCTTTTAACTTTTTCTTTGAACAGCTTGGCATTCTCATAGGCTTGAGTTCTCCATTCATCAAGTGAGCTAATGTCAAACAACCTCTTCTCACCGGCAAGTTTGAAGTCATAGTTGAGCTCTTTAATAGCCCAATATGCTTTATGTTCAAGTTCAAGAGGTAAGTGACATGCTTTTCCATAAACCATCTTATACGGAGACATACCCATAGGATTTTTATATGCAGTTCTATAGGCCCATAATGCATCATCAAGCTTCTTGGACCAATTCTTTCTAGATCTATTCACAATCTTTTGCAAAATTAATTTGAGCTCTGTAAGTGCATCTAGTGCCCCTTAGTGATTTTGGTGTATTGAAGACTTATATGTTAAGGGACTAATGTGTTTTATGAGTGTACACAGGTCTATAAGTCTATGAGGAGTTTGATATTTACAGAGAAAGTCGACCCCTAAAATTGAAGTTCTTCGACTGGAGACTTTGATATTCTGAAGACTTTCTGAAGACTTTGAAAGTGAAGAAATTGGTGTGACCTTGAAGACTTGGTATTCATTTGAGGAACATGAAGCGGGAAGACTCTTGTTTTCGTAGTTTCATTTTCTCTTTCTTGAGTCATAGGAAACACCGTCTTTGTTAAAGGGGTCGAGGAAATACTAAGGAAAAATTTCCATGTGATGCTCAACTCAAAATCCTACACCTACCAATCCCTTGAGTGAAGCCTTTGGAAATCTCATACAGTTCAGTCAATTTCTTGATGTGAGAGACGAAGTTCTTACATTACACGAGGAATTTGTTCTAACCGAGGAGTTAGGAATTCGCCAGTCGGATTGCCTACACAAAGAGGAACATGATAGCCCCGAGGAATTTGAGAATCAAATTTCCGACCATTCTTTGTCTTCTTGGCGCCACTGTCCCAAAATATCTTATCCACCTAACGGTCATATCATTGAAGGGCATTTATGTCTTATCATGTCGGGCTGCTCCCTAGGCTATAAATAGCCGCCCCTACAACCACTAGCTGGTTGGCTGCTCGAGAGAACTTGACACTTGTCATTTGAGAGCAACCCATCCTCCGAGGACTTTGGCGAAAATCATCGAGTGAGGAAAACCCAAAACCAAACCCCTACAAACCCAAAGTGATTGAGCATCATTGAAGAGATTGATCCTGCGTGGATCCGACGCTTGTTACCTTTGAAGACTGTGCTTCTTCCAGACGGTTAGGCGTCATGGTCTAGAGCATCCAAGAGGAATTGTGGATCGCCGAGTGACCAAGTCTGTGAAGGTTTGGAAGTCGCCTGAAGACTTACCACGAGTGATCGGACGAGGTCTGTGACCTTAGTTCAAGGAGAATACGGTGAGGACTTGGTGTCTGAGCTGCGTGCTCAGCGATCGGGTGTCCGGACTGTGTGTCCTCGAGTTTAAATACTCAGCCGCTCCAACCAGACGTATAACCGAGACATCGAGTTGGAACTGGTCTACCAAATCATTGTCTTCACCAACCTAACTGGTTCTATTTCCTCAACCCTTTCATTTCCTCATTACTGTGTTGAGTGTTCTTTCATATCTATGTTTGAAGACTTTGACTGAAGACTTTCTCAATTTCCTCAGTTCAATTTCTTCAGTCTGTTTGTCTTCATCTTGTGCTATCCTGTGTTTACGCTTTCTGTACTCTTTGATTGTCTTCATTTCATCATGATGACCATGCCCGCATTCTCTTATGCTTACTTCTGAGTACTTATTCCGCTGCAAGTAGTTCTTCACTTAGGAATTTCCTCACCGGATAATTCCTCATTGAAGAATTCATAAAAATCACCTATTCACCCCCCTCTAGTCGATATAACGCACTTTCAAGCTCTCTATTGCTCAATTCTACTTGACCACCAGACTGCGGGTGATAAGGAGATGCCATTCTATTATTAACATCATACTTAGCAAGCATCTTACAGAAAGCACCATGAATAAAATGTGAACCACCATCAGTCATAAGATATCTTGGGACTTCAAACCTCGGAAAAATAACTTCTTTAAGCATCTTAATAGAGGTGTTATGATTAGCACTACTAGTTGGAATAGCTTCTACCCACTTAGTAACGTAATCAACAACAACTAAAATATATGTATATCCATTAGAGGCAGGAAAAGGTCCCATATAATCAAAGCCCCAAACATCAAATGGTTCAATAACAAGAGAATAATTCATAGGCATTTCTTGACGTCTACTAATATTACCAATTCTTTGGCATTCATCACAAGACAAAACAAACTTACGAGCATCTTTGAAGAGAGTAGGCCAATAAAAACCGGATTGCAATGCCTTATGTGCAGTTCTATCTCCAGCGTGGTGTCCCCCATATGGTTCGGAGTGACAGTTGCATAGGATCTATTCCTGTTCATGCTCAGGTACACAACGTCTAATAACACCATCTACTCCTTTTTTATAAAGGTGTGGGTCATCCCAAAAGTAATGTCTTAAATCATAAAACAACTTTTTCTTTTACTGGTATGTGAAACTAGGTGGTATAAATTTAGCAACAATGTAATTAGCATAATCAACATACCAAGGAGCAGTACGAGAAGCGTTAATGACCGCTAATTGTTCATCAGGGAAGCTATCATCAATAGGTAGTGGGTCATCAAGAACATTCTCTAACCTAGACAAGTTGTCTGCAACAGGGTTCTCAGCTCCCTTTCTATCAATAATATGCAAATCAAATTCTTGGAGCAAGAGAACCCATCTAATAAGTCTAGGCTTAGCATCTTTCTTTTCCATAAGATATTTAATAGCAGCATGATCATCATGAATAGTAACTTTGGAATCAACAATGTAAGGTCTAAACTTATCACATGCAAATACGACTGCTAAGAACTCTTTTTCAGTAGTAGCATAATTTCTCTGGGCAGTGTCGAGAGTTTTACTAGCATACTGGATAACATTCAATTTCTTATCAACTCTTTGCCCTAGAACAACACCTACAACATAATCACTAGCATCACACATAATTTCAAAAGGTAAATTCCAATCAGGTGGCTGAACAATAGGTGCAATATCAAAGCTTTCTTAAGTAATTCAAATGCTTCTACACAATCATCATCAAAGACAAAAGGAATATCTTTTTGCAATAAATTAGTCAGAGGCCTAGAGATTTTAGAGAAGTCCTTAATGAACCTCCTATAAAAACCGGCATGACCAAGGAAACTTCTTATACCTTTTATGTCCTTGGGACATGGCATCTTTCAATAGCGTCAACTTTAGCTTTATCAACTTCAATACCTCTCTCAGAAATCTTATGCCCCAAGACAATGCCTTCATTAACCATAAAGTGGCACTTTTCCCAATTCAAGACGAGACTAGTGTCTTCACATATCTGCAAAACTCAATCAAGGTTGCTCAAGCAATCATCAAAAGAGGATCCATAAACGGAGAGATCATCCATGAATACTTCACAAATCTTTTCACAAAAGTCAGAGAATATAGCCATCATGCATCTTTGAAAGGTAGCAGGTGCATTACATAAACCAAAAGGCATACATCTATAACCAAAAGTACCGAAAGGGCAAGTAAAAGTAGTTTTTGATTGATCCCCTGCTGACACGGTTATTTGAGAGAAACCAGAATAACCATCTAGAAAGCAAAAATGTGTATGTTTGGATAGTCTTTCTAGCATTTGGTCAATAAAAGGTAAAGGGTAATGATATTTCTTAGTAGCTTTATTTGATTTACGGAAATCAATTACCATCCTATAGCCTGTAATAATTATTTGCGGGATCAGTTCATCTTTATCATTAGGAACGACAGTAATACCTCCCTTTTTAGGAACACAATGGACAGGGCTTACCCAATCACTATCAGCAACGGGATAAATTATACCTGCCTCAAGGAGCTTTAGTATCTCCTTTCTTACCACTTCTTTCATCTTAGGGTTTAACCGTCGTTGAGGATCTCTAACTGGTTTGGCATCTTCGTCCACTTTAATTTTGTGTTGGCATAGAGTAGGACTAATGCCCTTAAGATCATCCAGAGTATATCCAATAGCAGCATGGTGGTTCTTCAGAGTTTTCAATAATCTTTCTTCTTCTTGCTCTGAAAGGTTAGCACTAATAATAACAGGATATATTTTCTTTTCATCAAGATAAGCATACTTAAGATTATCAGGTAATGGTTTGAGCTCAAACACGGGATCACCCTTGGGTGGAGGGGGATCCCCTAGGATTTCAACAGGCAAGTTGTGTTTCAGAATAGGACCCTGTTGAAGGAACACTTCATCTATTTCCCTTCTTTCATTCATAAACATATCATTCTCATGGTCTAGCAAATATTGTTCTAACGGATCAGTAGGAGGCATGGCAATAGAAGCAAGACCAATAATCTCATCCTTACTAGGCAATTCTCTATCACGGGGTTGTCTACGAAATTTAGAAAAATTAAACTCATGTTTCATATCCCCCAAGCCAATTGTAACAACATCCTTTTCACAATCAATCTTAGCATTAACAGTATTCAAGAAGGGTCTACCAAATATAATGGGACAAAAGTCATCTTGTGGGGAACCGAGAACAAGAAAATTAGCAGGATATTTAATCTTCCCACACAAGACTTCAACATCTCTAACTATCCCTACTGGCTTAATGGTGTCCCTATTGGCAAGCTTAATAGTAACATCAATATCTTCTATTTCAGCGGGTGCAATATCATGCATAATTTCTTTATATAAGTCATAGGATATTGCACTAGCACTAGCACCCGTATCACATAAGCCATGATAACAATGATCTCCTATTTTAACAGAAATAACAGGCATGCCTAGAACAGGTCTATGTATCTTAGCATCTGGTCTAGCAATATTAGCAGCCTGTTCAAAGAAGTAAATAACATGCCCATCTAAATTATCACCCAAGAGATCTTTAACCATAGCAATACTAGGTTCAACTTTGATTTGCTCAAGAGGTGTATACGTTATAGTATTACTCTTATGAACAACAGTTGAGGTTTTAGCATGATCCTTTATCCTAACAGGAAAATGTGGTTTCTCAACATAACTAGTAGGAACAATAGGATCATTATAAGTGATAGTCTTTTCTTCAACTGTAATAGGTGCAACTACTTTTAATTCAATGGGAGGATTATAATTGAACCACTTATCCTTTGGGAGATCAACGTGAGTAGCAAAAGATTCACAAAAAGCAGCTACTATCTCAGAGTCAAGTCCATACTTAGCGCTAAATCCACGAAAAGCATCAGTATTCATAAAAGATTTAACACAATCAAACTTAGGTGTTATACCTGACTCCTTACCATCGTCGGAACCCCAATCTTTAGAGTTGCGTTTAATTCTTTCCAATAAATCCGACTTGAATTCAGTAGTCTTCAGCATATAAGAACCATCACAGGAAGTATCGAGCATGGTGCGATCATTGAGAGAAAGCCGAGCATAAAAGTTTTGAATAATCATTTCTCTTGAGAGCTCATGATTGGGGCATGAATATAACATTGACTTAAGCCTCCCCTAAGCTTGAGCGATGATTTCTCCTTCGCGAGGCCAGAAATTATATATGTAATTACGATCACGATGAACAAGGTGCATATGATAGAACTTATGGTGAAATTCCAACTTCAATCGTTTATAATTCCAAGATCCTGTATCATCACATAGCCTATACCATGTCAATGCATCTCCCTTCAAAGATAAAGGGAAGACCTTCCTTTTGACAACATCATCGGGAATACCTGCAAGCTTAAACAATCCACAAACTTCATCCACAAAGATAAGGTGTAAATCGGGATGCAATGTTCCATCTCCTGCAAAAGGATTAGCTAGCAGTTTCTCTATCATACCCGAAGGAATCTCAAAGTAAATATTTTCAGTAGGTTCAGTAGGTTTAGGAGCAACTCTTTGCTCTACTGGTCGGGGTGAAGATACCCTGAACAAGCCCCTCAAAGGATTAGTTTCCATAGTAACAAGTGACAGAAAATTTCAGCACACTATATAAATGTTTCCTTACCAAGTTCCACTCACCAAAGGCGCTACACTCCCAACAGCGCGCCGAAAAAGAGTCTTGATGACCCACAAGTATAGGGGATCTACCGTAGTCCTTTCAATAAGCAAGAGTGTCGAACCCAACGAGGAGCAGAAGGACATGACAAGCGGTTTTCAGTAAGGTATTCTCTACAAGCACTGAAATTGTAGGTAACAGATAATTTTGTGATAAGATAATTTGTAACGGTTAACAAGCAATGTAAGTAAATAAAGTGCAAAAAGGTGGCCCAATCCTTTTGTAGCAAAGGAAAAGACTGGACAATTTCTTATAATGAGAAAAGAGCTCCCGAGGACACATGCGAATTATAGTCAAGCTAGTTTTCATCACGCTCATATGATTCGCGTTCGGTACTTTGATAATTTTATATGTGGGTGGACTGGTGCTTGGGTACTGCCCTTACTTGGACAAGCATCCCACTTATGATTAACCTCTATTGCAAGCATCCACAACTACAAAAGAAGTATTAAGGTAAACCTAACCACAACATTAAACATATGGATCCAAATCAGCCCCTTACGAAGCAACGCATAAACTAGGATTTAAGCTTCTGTCACTCTAGCAACCCATCATCTACTTATTACTTCCCAATGCCTTCCTCTAGGCCCAAATAATGGTGAAGTGTCATGTAGTCGACGTTCACATAACACCACTAGAGGAGAGACAACATACATGTCATCAAAATATCGAACAAATACCAAATTCACATGACTACTAATAGCAAGACTTCACCCATGTCCTCAGGAACAAAAGTAACTACTTACAAAGCATATTCATGTTCATAATCAGAGGAGTATTAATATGCATTAAGGATCCGAACATATGATATTCCACCAAGTAAACCAATTAGCATCAACTACAAGGAGTAATCAACACTACTAGCAACCCACAGGTACCAATTTGTGGTTTTCATACAAGATTGGATACAAGAGATGACTAGGGTTTTGAGAGGAGATGGTGCTGGTGAAGATGTTGATGGAGATTGATCCCCTCCCGATGAGAGGATCGTTGGTGATGACGATGGTGATGATTTCCCCCTCCGGAAGTTTCCCGGCAGAACAGCTCCATGGAGCCCTAAATTGGTTCCGCCAAGGTTCTGCCTCGTGGTGGCGGAGTTTCGTCCCGTAAGCTTGATTATGATTTTTTTTCCAGGGTAAAAGCCTTCATATAGCAGAAGATGGGCACCGAAGGGCCACCAGGGGGCCCAGGAGACAGGGGGCGCGCCCAGGAAGGGTGGGCGCGCCCCACCCTCCTGGCCAGGGTGTGGGCCCCCTCTGGTAGTTTCTTCGCTCAATAATTCATATTAATTAAAAAATAACTTCTGTGGAGTTTTAGGATTTTTGGAGCTATGCAGAATAGGTTTCCAATATTTGCTCCTTTTCCAGCCAAAATTCCAGCTGCCGACATTCCCCCTCTTCATGGTAAACCTTGTAAAATAAGAGAGAATAGCCACAAGTATTGAGATATAATGTGTAATAACAGCCCATAATGCAATACATATTGATATAAAAGCATGATGCATAATGGACGTATCAGTGGACTAGGTGCATTGGTGCTATCAATTATCTTCTCAATCTGTACTTCATTTGCAACTCGGGGATGTACTTGACAAATATTTTGCCCTTGCAGGTCATTGTCTTTAGTTTCAGCATTGACTTCAGGTTGAGCATTGTCTTCGGGTTGATTTGGTGCAATGATGATTTCTTCTTCAACCTGAGCTTTTGGGGTATGATTTCTCCAATACCCATAAGCTTGATAGATTCACTAGGAGGGACTTCATCTAGCACATTTGGAAGGTGCTCTCTTTGCGAGCCATTAGTCTCATCGAACCCACATCCACAGTTTCAACCACTTTATAGTGAAAGAGGTTGAAGACTCTGTAGGAGTGCGAATCCGTTCCGTATCCAAGTATAAAACCTTCATGTGCTTTCGGTGCAAATTTTGAAGTGTGATGTAGATCCTTGATCCAGCACCTAGCACCAAATACTCTGAAGTAACTGACATTTGGCTTCTTACCAGTTAGTAGCTCACATGATGTCTTCTTTAGAAGCTTGTGAAGATAAACACGGTTGATGACATGGCATGCAGTATCAATGGCTTTAGGCTAGAACTTCCTTGGAGTCTTGTACTCATCAAGCATCATCTGAGCCATCTCAATGAGCGTTCTGTTCTTGCGCTCCACGATGCCATTCTGCTGAGGTGTGTAAGGAGATGAGAACTCATGAGTGATGCCTAGTGTATCAAGATAAGTGTCGAGGCCGGTGTTCTTGAATTCTGTGCTGCTGTCACTTCTGATGTGCTTGATCTTGATGCCATAGTTCGTCATGGCACGATTGGCGAATCGCTTGAAGACATCCTGCACTTCAGTCTTGTAGAAGATTATATGCACCCATGTATATCTTGAGTAATCATCGACGATGACGAAGCCATAGAGATAGGCAGTGGTAGTAAGAGTAGAGTAGTGAGTAGGGCCGAATAAGTCCATGTGAAGCAGCTCGAAGGGACGTGATGTCGTCATGATTGTCTTCGAGGGATGCTTGGCCCTAGTCATCTTTCCAGCTTCACAAGCACCACACAGATGATCCTTCTTGAACTTGACACCCTCGATGCCTACGACATGCTTCTTCTTCGCGAGAGTGTACAAGTTCCTCATGCCAGCATGTACTAGCCTCCGATGCCAGAGCCAACACTCTGAAGCTTTTGCTAGAAGACATACGGCCAACTGTGGTCCTGTTGAGAAATCTACCATGTACATATCATATTTTTGATACCCTTCAAAGACTAGAGATTTTTTAGATTCCATAAGCACAAGGCAACGATATTTTCCAAATATCACAATCATATTCAGATCACAAAGCATTGAGACAGACATTAAGTTGAAACCAAGGGATTCAACAAGCATCACTTTATCCATCTGCTGATCCTTTGAGATTACAACTCTACCTAGACCCAATACCTTGCTTTTACCAAAGGTCAAGAAATGTGATGTGACTTTTGTCGACGGCAGGCGTAGGGTTGAATCCATCAGAAGACTTCGATCACCAGCCATGTGGTTAGTGCATCCACTATCCATAATCCATTCTGAAGCCTTTGGTGTCATATCCTACAGTATAGTTTGGGGGATAGGCTTCACCAAGGGTATTGTGAAGCAGAAACATTTGACGAACAAGTGGAATATGAAAGTTCAGATCTTGGTTAGGATAAATAGGATGATTGTCAAGGAATTCCGGGACGAAGTACATAGTAAGACCATTTGGACATTTTATCTTGCATCCCACAAGATGTTTAAGGTCCCCAGCATAAGCATTAGATGCCTTTAATTTCCGGCTGGAGACCTTTCCTTGCAAAAGAGATTTAAGTTTTCTTAACCACCCACATCTTGGGGTGACTTAGAAGCAATGAGTCTAAGTGCAGCATCCGAGAACTTCGCTTTGGAGCCCTAGCAAATAGCCTTGCAGGAGGTGAATAATACTCGTAAGAATAAGCAGAGAAGTTCTTGGTCTAATGAACATAGCGGTTTGATGAAACACACTCATATTCACAAGTCTGAGTATGATTTCCCTGCAAAACATTGGCGTTAGGGTGACTCTGTTGAGTCCTCTGTCTGTATGAAGCCTTTGGACCATATGAAGCCTTTGGTCTGGGATTTGTCTTCTTCCCAGGTGGTGTCATGATGACATTCACGAGATGATTTTCAAGACAACTTTTGGGTACCAAGATCTTCTTAAGAGGTGGTCCGTTCCTGTAGTTAGTACCAATATACCTGGCAAACACTTCACCATTCTGATTCCTGAATTGTTTATAGTTTGCATCAAAGTCTTCATCAATGATAATTGGGTTAGCACAAGAGTAGCCAGATAAGGTAGATGGATCCACTGAAGGTCCCTTTGCAGCAACCCATGTGGTTTTGGGGTACTACTCAGGCATCCAGTAAGAACCATCAACATGCATTTTCCTCTTGAACCCAACACCCTCTTTCCTAGGGTTTCGGTTCAGAATCTATTTTTTGTGGACATCACGTAGTGTCTGATGCCCTTTGAGACTTTTGTACATTCCTGTCTCAAGCAATGTCTTCAACCTGGCATTCTCATCAGCAATAGTAGTGGCATCCTCTGCAGAGGGGTTAGTTACCATATTAGCAGTTGAAGACATTGCAACAGTAGCAGTAGTAGAACATTCAGCAACAGAGACAACATTATCACGCTCAAAATATTTTAGACATGGTGGTTCAAATCCTTATTGAGCGGAACTGATCTGTTGAGCGCGGACTGACTCGTTGTCCTTTTGAAGATCTTCATATTGAGCCGATCTTAATTTCTCAAGCTCTTGCTTCCTTTGAAGATAATCATAGGAGAGCTTTTCATGAGAAGTTGAGAGCGTTTCATGACGAATTTCAAGTTCCTCATACTTAACATGAAGATTTTTAATGTCTTCAATTAAGGACCGAGTTCGGGTCATTTCCGCGTCCAACATGTCATAGCTTTTGTCTAGTAACTTTTGAATATGTTTCATAGCATTCTGTTGTTCAGTTGCAATTTTAGCAAGTGTTTTGTAGCTAGGTTTAGATTCACATTCAGTGTCATCTTCACTTGATGTTTGAAAGTAAGCATCACGTGAGTTTACCTTGGCACCACTTGCCATGAAGTAGTAGGTGGGAGCAGAGTCATCCTCATCCTTGGCATCAGCGTTGGCAACGAGGCCATTGTCTTCAGTGTTGAAGATGGACTTGGCGACATACGCAAAAGCTAGATCCAGGCTTGCTACTCCAGAATCAAATTCCTCTTCAGAATCCACCTTTGCCTCCTCAGATGCAGACTCCTCCTCTGAATCCATCTCCTTGCCAACAAACGCATGAGCCTTGCTTGATGCTCTCTTCTTGTGTGATGAATACTTGGACGAAGATTTGGAAGAAGACTTTGAGGATTTCTTCTTCTTCTTGTCATCAGAATCATATTCCTTGCTCTTCTTCTTCTTGGTCTCATTGTCCCACTGTGGACACTCAGAGATGTAGTGAACAGGTTTCTTGCACTTGTGGCATGTTCTCTTCTTGTGATCACGAGAGGAAGCTTCATAATTTCTAGAGGTGGATCTTGAAGACTTTCTGAAGTCTTTCTTCTTAGTGAACTTCTAGAACTTCTTCACAAGCATAGCAAGCTCCTTTCCAATGTCTTTAGGATCCCCAGAACTGCAGTCAGATTCTTCTTCAGATGAGGAAACAACCTTTGCCTTCAAAGTGCGAGTTCGGCCATAGTTGGGACCATAGATATCTCTTTTCTCAGATAGTTGGAACTCATGTGTGTTGAGCCTCTCAAGTATGTCAGATGGATCGAAAGTCTTGAGTTCAGGGCACTCTTGAATCATCGGGCTGTGGTGTCAAATGAGCTGTCAAGTGATCTCAGAAGTGTCTTGACGATTTCGTGCTTGGTGATCTCAGTGGCGCCGAGTGCATGAAGCTCATTTGTGATATCAGTGAGGCGATCAAATGTGAGCTGGACTTTCTCATTGTCATTTCTCTTGAGTGGTTGAAGAGATTGCAAAGATCTCTGATCCTTGAATCTCTCTATGTTGAGATGCCTTCGTTGACCTTGGAAAGCCAGTCCCAGACTAGCTTTGCAGTTTCCAGAGCACTCACACGGCCTTACTGTCATTTGGTCAGATGACCATAGATGATGTTCTTGGCAGTTGAGTCCAGTTGAATGAACCTCTTGACATCAGCAGTAGTGACACCTTCACTGACCTTGGGAACGCCGTTCTTGACGACATACCAGAGGTCAACGTCAATGGCTTCAAGATGCATAGGCATCTTATTCTTCCAGTAGGGGTAATCAGTGCCATCGAAGACAGGGCACGCAGCGGAGAACTTGATTATCCCTGCAGTCGACATAGCTAAACTCCAGGTGGTTAAACCGAATCACACAGAACAAGGGAGCACCAGGCTCTGATACCAATTGAAAGTGCTAGTCTTCGACTAGGGGGTGAATAGGCGATTTTTATGGAAGACTTCAAAACATGGGTGCTTTGAAGACAAACAATAGAAATGAACCTATTGATATGCAGCGGAAGGTAGACTACACTAGACAAGCCAGAGTCAAGTAAGCAATGAAGTGAAAGCACGAAGACTATCAGCAGCTAGGTAGTAAGGATCAGGAAGGAAGATAGTATGAATCCAAACAGTAAATAGTCTTCACTCAGTGAAGTCAATCAGATCAGACAAATGGGCAATGACTTCACGAAGACAAACTATAAGTAAAGGGAGGTGAAAGATAGAACTAGTTGCTAGAAGAGGACAAGGATTTGTTGGACCAGCTCCAATTGTTGTGACAACGGTACGTCTGGTTAGGGAGGCTGAGATTCAACTCAGAAGACCGCGTCTTCACCTTATTCCCCTTGAGATAAGAACACTTGGTCCTCGCCCAATCACTCTGGCAAGTCTTCAAGGGAGACATCCAAACCTTCACCAACTTCGTTCACCGGCAATCCACAATGACTCTTGGATGCTTAGAACACGATGCCTAACCGGGTGGAGGATTCACGGTCCTCAAGTGTAATAAGTCTTCAGATCACGTGGACAGAAAGACTTCAGTGTTGCCTAACACTCTTTCGCTCTGGGTTTTTTGGGCCTTGTCCTCGAAAGGGTTTCTCTCTCAAATGCTTCAGAGGTGGGTTGCTCTCAAACGACAAAAGCCATGCACTAACTCTGAGCAGCCACCAATTTATGGTGTAGGGGGTGGGCTATTTATAGCCAGGAGGCAACCCGACCTGATTTGTCCAAAATGACCCTGGGTCACTAAGGAACTGACACGTCTCCAATGGTCAGATTTCAAACACACGCGGCAGCTTGACTTGGGCTACAAGTAAAGTTGACTCATCCAGCTCTGGATAAGATTTGCTCTCATTGTCTTCGCTCGAAGACATAGGATTTGGTTGAGCATCACCTCTGTCACTCTGACTTTGTTCACTTGGACCCCACTTAACAGTACGGTGGTTCCTATGACTCAACAAAGAAGAAAAGGAAACTACGAAACAACTATATCTTTGCACTCCATAGTCTTCATGCGATGTCTTCTCATGTCATAGTCTTCAATGTGAATATCTTCACAGACCACCATTGTCTTCAATGTCTTCACACATTTTTAGGGTTCAACTCTGGTAGGTAAACTGAATCAATATGGGACTAATATCTGTGTTATCCTGCAATTCACAAACACATTACTCCCTCAACCAAGTTTGTCGTCAATACTCCAAAACCAACTAGTGGTGTCACTAGATGCACTTACACAAGATGTTTGGCAGTCCCATGTGGAATATGATCAGTTCGTCGCAGAGGCGTGGCACAGAAACCATACTAGCCAGGGACTTGCAGGCATTCAGGCTATTTAACTCAGCTCCAGACGGAGATGGGGTCATGGGGCGCCCGAGAATTTGGTTGTGTAGCCAAGAAAGTGAAGAAGTTGCAGAAAAAACATGAACTATTAAGGCAACAGTCCATTGGCAGAGGACCATCCGATGAGGAGAAGGCAACTACGCTGAAACTTCGGGAAGCTTTACGGCTAGAGGAAATTTGGATCAAGCAGCGCCCCTGCGTACCTTGGCTTCGTCAAGGCGATCGTAACACGATGTATTATCATGCACAAGCAGCGTATCAGAAGCACATGAACAAGATTGCCAATCTTCGGTGTTCAGATGGGTCTTTTTGTCAGTCTGAAACTGAAGACAGGGCGGAGGTGCGGTCGTTCTATGAGAATTTGTATACTTCCCAAGGTTACAATGATATGAGCGAGCTGCTTTAGTTTGTTCGGGAGCATGTCAATGGGAACATGAATCTATTCCTAGATAAACCCTTTGAGCCAGAGGAGGTTCGTACTGCACTTTTTCAGATGTCATTTTCCAAAGCTCCGGGCATCGACGAGTTTATGACAGGTTTTTTTCCAAAGGCACTGGAACCTTATTCAAGGTGATCTAGTGCCGGCTATACTTGGTTTTTTGAATGGTGGTGACTTACCGGTGGGCTTTAATGCTACGTCGATCACACATATCCCCAAGGTGAGAAACCCGCAGTCTATATCTCAGTACCGACCCATCTCTTTGTGTCCGGTGCCCTACAATATTGGGGCTAAGATGATCACTAACCGCTTGAAAGAGATTATGGATGCAGCTATGGAGTGGAACAAAGGGCATTTGTCCTCGGCCGTTTGATTACTGATAATGTGGTGGTCGCCTTTGAGAGTGTCCATACTATGAGAAGGCGGAAAAAGGGGAAGAATTATACATGTGTTGTCAAATTGGACATGATGAAGGCCTATGACCGTGTTGAATGGCATTATTTGGAGGCTATCATGCTCAAGCTTGGTTTTAGCAGTAATTTTGTGAACTTGGTTATGAGGTGCGTATCTTCGCTCAGGTTCTCTATTAGGGTGAATGGAGAATTATTACCATATTTCACACCTTCATGTGGATTCCGACAAGGGGGTCCAGTATCACCTTTCCTTTTTCTCTTATGTGCAGAAGGTCTCACTTCTCTGCTTAATTATTATGGAGGTCCTAATGTTGGCAGAGGTATAAGAGTGTCCTTTCATGCATCGTGTGTGAGTCATTTGTTACTTGCTGATGATAGTCTCATTTTCATTAGTGCAACACAGGAGAGTGCACACAGGTTGAATGAGATTTGCTCATATACGCTTTATGCTCCGGCCAGTCTGTGAACGGAGACAAGAGTGCAGTGTTCTTCTCACCAAATACTCCAACCGCTAGAAGGCAAGTTTGGAAGCTTGTTCTTGGTATTCAGGTTGAGGCGTTCAATGATAAATACTTGGGTTTACCAACTGCGATTGGACAGATTACTAGTGATACTTTTGATCATATTAGTGAGAGAACAAGAAGTAAGATGAACGGTTGGGCATAGAGACTTCTGGCGTGTGCCGGGAGAGAGACACTTATTAAGTCAGTCGCTCAAGCTATCCCAACATTCAGTATGAGTTGCTTCAAACTAACAAAGAAGGTATGTAAAAGCCTTACATCTAGCATGGCAAAGTTTTGGTGGAGTGGTTCCCTTGATCGCAGATCGTTGTATTGGTTGTCATGGGACAAACTCGCATCTCCAAAGGCCCGAGGAGGCATGGGTTTTTGTGATCTTGAATTGTTTAATTTGGCCCTGCTAGGAAAACACGGATGGAGGTTCATTACTAATCCCAACTCTCTGTGTGCAAGGGTCATGAAGGGACACTATTTTTCTGATTGTGAGTTTATGGAAGCTTCTATTCCACAATCTGCTTCAGAGATCTGGTGAGCTATTGTGGCAGGCAAGGAGGCGCTCACAGCAGGTCTAGTTAAAAGGGTGGGCGATGGCACTACCATCTCTACTTGGGATGATCGCTGGATCCCGGGTCTATCCACCTTGCCCCCAACGGTCGTACCAGGGGGTGCAACTCTTGCTACTGCCGACCAACTTATTGACACCGGAAATTGGACATGGCAGAAAGAGTTGATCAGAAACTTTTTTATCCCACCAGGGGCTGTAGCTATCCTGAACATTCCCCTACGCTTCGGTAGTGGTGGTGATTTTCTTGCTTGGGCCCATGAAAGAAGTGGTATCTACTCTGTCAAAAGTGTGTACCGTGCTCTGGTGACTCGCAAAGAGCATGCTGCTCTAGAGGAAGGGACGACCACCAATACTTCACAGACGGACGAACAGATGTGGAAGCTACTATGGAAGCTCAAAGTTTTGCCGAAGGTGTGTGTATTCTGGTGGCGAGTCGTCCGTGGTATCCTACCAGATGAGTGCACCCTTCAGTGTCGTCATATCAAAGTCATCAGTAGATGCAATATATGCCTTGTGACGGATGGGGATCTGATGCACGCCTTAGTGCATTGCTCTCATGCCAAGTTATTTTGGGAACAAGCACATGCATTGTTCAGCATTCGTAGACCCCGCTTGCACCCAAATACATGGTATCGGGATATTTTATGTGATGGGCAATTCTCTGACAATGAGAGAGCTGTGATGATCTCCGTTATGTGGTCCATATGGCATTCACGAAACAGGGTTACCCAGAGGACGATCAGCTCGACCCATTCACTTCCGTCAAGCATATCAGGGAGGACTTAGCACTGCTTGATATACCCCAGCCTCATGCTTCTATTCTTCCTGGACATGGCTGGATACCGCCGGACGTAGGGGTTGTTAAGATCAATACGGACGTGGCTTTGAGTATTGATTCGGACAAGGTTGGCGCAGAAGGAGTGGCGCGGTCTAGCACTGCTTTACTTGGCGCGTGGAGTAAACCCCACTTGGGGGTATCTGATCCGTTTATTGGTGAGCTGATGGCACTGCGAGATGGGGTGATCTTTGCAAACCTGCGTGGATTCTCACATGTGATCATGGAAACAGATTGCTTGGAGGTTGCTAATCTCTGAAAAACTCGTCACTATAGTCTTTCTGTGGTGGCACCAGTATTAGTAGAAATTAGAGAGCCTGCTTCCTTTTTTTCGTTCTTTTGATATTCAACATGTAAACCGATCAGCCAATGTACCGGCCCATCTTTGTGCAATGCACTCTGACGGTTACCGAAAGTTGGAATGGTTCGAGACCCTCTTTCCTGCTTACCAGCTTGTTAGCTGATGATGCCAGGAGTTCACTCGTTGAATAAAGCTCTTTGATTGGAACGCAAAAAAAAAAAAAAAACAATAGAAGACAAATGTAATATCTTAAGTTTAGTATTTGCCCTCCCGTGGGTACGAAGATTTTTCAGACTCTCATGAAGAGCATAATAACCCTAATTTATCATATTAATCTATACGAACTCCTGAAAGGACTTAACTCCTAAAAAAATATTCCATTTTGATGAGTAAAGCTGCACCTAGCCGATCTCTAAACTAGTTTTAGCTGCTCAAATTGTTTAGGAGAAGTATCCGCCGATTTCTCGTCTCAAATTTAAACAACTAAAACACGTTCTCTTAAAGGATTCCCTCTTTCTCGCACGGCCTCCTCTCTCTTTTGCTTAGATGCATCCATGTCGAAATAGGAAGCGCCCAAGCTATAGTCTGTGGAGGACGAATTTTGCCTACTTTCTCGACTACTTCATCGCACGCTTACGTCGCACATGGTGGTCCTCTATAAAATTACTTTTGTGGAGCATCTATCCTAGGTCCTAGCTACCTCATGTACATCATCTAGTGTTGAGAAGTTGTCGTCAACCGCTTGGAAGGAAGAAGAAGATGAAAATAGCCTTACATGTGTGGTCTAGTTCATTTGGGGAGTTAAGTTTGAGAGTTCGGTTATGTTTGAGTTTTCTTTAATTCCTCGAATTCAAGGAGTTGGGGTTTGAGGAGTTAAATTTTAATAGTTTGGTTAGAGATGCCTTGAGATGTACTATTTTCCACCATATCATCACTATATATGTGAATCATTCATGCATGGATACTCAGGCCCCGTTCGGATCTCCTCCCGCTTCTAGCTTCCCAAGAAGCCGACGAGAAGCCCGTCGAACGGTTCAGCTCCTGGAAGCTGGATTCTGGGGAACGAGCAACCTCTAGTGAAATTTGCGGGAGCAGCTTCAGAAAAACGAGAAGCGGGAGTTGCAGGAAATTACACCTGATTGCCCTCCTGAAGTGGCTCTTGAACCGTTTTCTCTCGCGAGCGAGCTCTCTGACCGATGCTCGAATCGTTTTCTCCGCCGAGGAGCTGCTCGTCCAGCCGAACGCTCGCCCAGCTCCCGCGAGAAGCCAGCTCGCCAAGCTCCTGCGAGAAGCTGGCCACTTCGGGAAGCAGGATCACTTTCGAACGGGGCATCACTCCGTTTCACAATACTCCTATCTTGTGAAGATCATCGTCTAAATAAATAAGACACAAGCTTTACACACCTATCTTGTGAAGCTCATCGCCCAAATTGGAATATTTGTAGCATGGCTTGACCTGCGTGCATTGGAATGAAGATTATCGTCCATCTCACTCTATCATGAAGTTAGAGTCACTGGACAACGATGCGATGGGTGGCGATGATGACGTTGGTAGCAGTTCATTTGAGTTTTCTTCTTTCGCGTGTCAGACTTTGATGGTGTGGCCGTTCAGGTTTATGGTGCCTCCGGTCCATATCATATGACATACTGAACTACTTGTATTGCTCATATTAGGCATAGCCAGTATTAGTCATTATCTTTCTACCAATTGTAAGAGTCCAAAACAATACTGCCTTATGGGCGATTTGGCGGGAAATGAATAAGTGCACTTAGGGAGCATTGGAGCAAGATCGCGTCCGCGCACGAGATTGTCACCGCAATCAGACGAGCAATGGTGCTATGAAGCCTTGTTGAAGCAAAATGCATCGAGTTCCCTTTTAGGGGAACCACCGTGAGAGATTGTTTTCTCTAGCAGCCAATAGGGCTATAGTTTTCTTTATGTTGAGTTCCTTCCTTTTTCATCCTTGATCTTAGGGTCATCATCATGTTATCTTAAGTCGCTTCTTCCTAATCATCAATCAAACCAACAATTTGCTGGATGTTTCAAAAGAAAAAAGAACGTACTGCAGTATGGATAGGATTTGAACCGAATGACGTAGAAACTCTTTGTCACCATGACCGCAATCCTTGATTTTTGAGCAATACAAGAGTTTCTCCACAAAGAAAGTATATGGTGCCCTGGGTCTAGCTTGTCACTGTACATTTTCCTTAGCTTCAGGAAAACGAAAAAAAAGTACTATAAAGGAAAAACAAAACTGCTTACGCTGGTTGTATGTGATGGGCTTTCACCTCTCGTGGGCTCACTCTCTCCGGAAAGGAGTTTTGGGCTTCAAACTAACTGGCTGCGAGACTCTCTACAGCGCTTCTCTTCAGTGTCACTCCACATCGTGGGCTGCTGCTTCGACTCCCCTTTCCCCGTGAGCGAGTGTAACCTAGGCGAGATGAGTAGCCGCCGCCGCCCACGCTCGCCGACGCCGGTGCCGCCGGTGCAGCCGCTGGAGGACGACAACCTGCTCTCTGAAATCCTCCTCCGACTCCCCCCAGACCCGTCCTCCCTCCTTCGCGCCTCCCTCGTCGCCAAGCGCTGGCTCAGCCTCGTATCCGCCCCCGGCTTCTCCCGCCGCTTCCGCCTCCACCACCACCATAACCCGCCCCTCCTCGGTTTCTTCGAGGGCTCGCACTTCAAACCTACAATGGATCCGCCTAATCGTGTCCCGGAAAGTCACTTCTCCTACGAGCACACCGACGACGACGGCTACGGCTGCTTCAGACCCTTGGGATGGCGCCATGGCCTCCAACTTATCTTCCATGAATCGGAGTCGGAGAAGCTGGTCCTGGTGCGGGACCCCTTCAACGGCGACAAACACCGCCTACCCGTTCCCCAGGGGTTCGATGGGGAGGAGACCCGACCAGCGGGCGGTGTTTCGCGCTGCGGAGACATCCAACACTTCCAGGTTGTCTTGGTAGACACAGAGACAAACCAACATCATACACGGGCAATCGCCCGCGTCTACTCATCGGAGACTGGCATATGGGGAAATCTCATGGCCACACCGCTTCCACCCATGCCTTCGAGTTCTATGGAAGAACATCCCACCATGATTGGAATATGGTTTACCATCAGTGTGCTAGTTGGGCATTCCATTTACTGGTTGCTCACCGATACATCGGCAGAAACTAGCACATTGGATGGTATCCTTGAGTTTGATTTGGAGAGGCAGATTTTAGCTGTGATACCGGTGCCCATGGATATTGCCAATAATTGTATTAGCCGATTCCAGGTTATGCGGGCAGAGGGTGGTGGCCTTGGTATTTTCTTTCTATCAAATTTCAGTGCCCAATTATGGAAGATGGAGACTGATTCCATTGGTGTTGCTTCGTGGGTGCTGGGAAGAACTATTGAACTAGATAAGCTACTTCCCATGAATCCAAAGAAGAAGAAGAGAGGGCCACCCCTAATGATACGAGGGTTTGCTGAGTACAATAATGTGTTGTTCATACGGTCACCTGCTGGCTTCTTCACGCTTCAGCTTGAGTCACTGGAGTTCAAGGAAGTTTTCAAATCCGACATCTATTATCTATTTGAAAGTGTCTATGCTGCAGGTAATAGCATATGCATATACATTTTGTGTGTGAAAAACCCAGGATATTACTTAGAATTGGTTGATTGAATGGCGCTCACATCCTTTTGTGTTGAGCTAAACAATTTAAAGTAGTGGCATATAAATTGTTTCTTTTGCTACTTGATGATCTTTTCAACATATATCAATACTATTCTAGCGTGCTCTTTCTGGATGTTTATGTGGTGGCATTTTATGTGATGGTTATGATTTGATAAAACATCTTTTAGTGGGTATATTTTATTTTACCCGATATAGCATGGAGTGAGCTGAATCATAATTTGGGGTAACTTCTCCCTGCCGATCAGCTAATAGTTTGAGTGTGTATTCTTCATTTCTATGACACTAGTGAGTATATACTGTTTTGAGAATATTTTTCCTTATATGATAGTAGACGGGGTTTTGTTTATCTGTTCATGATGAGTGTTTTCTCCAAATTACCTATGTGATTTGATCCAAATATCTCATCCATGCCCTATTGTATCTATTTTATCTCTTTTTTTTGCGGGTTGTATCTATTTTATCTCATATGAATAGTAGAATCAGTGCATAGCTGCAGTGCAGATGTTTCTCGAGCTGAGATACATAATGGTTAGAATGCCCACTTGTAGGCCCGAGCATTGGTGGTGGACATGATGGAGCTGAACTTTTGCATAATACGTAAGATGATTGGTCAGATGGATATGCTACTGTGATGTATTAGCTGAGTAAGTAAGCTTATATTTAAGTAGTAGTAGAATGGAATATTTTCCCTTTCATTTGCTTCGTTGATATTTTCTACTCCTTCCAGTACATAGTAGTTGTTGCTCAAACGGATGTGTCTAGATGCATTTCAGTGCTAGATACATCCGTGCGAGCGACAATTCATATGGCTCGTAGAGAGTATTTGCTTTTATTGGTCGCAACATTGCATTTGGTGTTTTTGCTGCTAGGAATCTATGAAGTCCAGGTGCTATTTGTATCTTGTCCCCTCTACACAAGTAGTAATTGATAGCATAGTTTGAAATCGCGGGCGAAATGACCGCTATCGCGCCGCTATCTCCGCGTGAAATCTGCCCCGCGATTTACTTCCTTCCCAGAATCGTGGGAGATCGCGCCACAATCGCCGGAGATCATGCTGTTTCTTCCTTAACGATCGTGGCAAACTTTCCTTCCGCTATTTCCCTTTGCCCGCGATTTTAATCTTTGATTGATACCCAACAATACCTGAGCATTTGGCGTCGAACTTCGTTTGTTAACTCGGGCCAATATAAATTGCCAGTTCATATCGCTGCGGATTTGGTGTTGTTGTAAAATGTAGTGATCGTTGCAATTTTTGTACAACCTTAGCCTTGTTGGCGGTTTGCTCAAATATTTTATCACCTTATCTTTGTTTGTCACTCGAACTCACATATGTAAATCTCCCTCTTTTTTAAATGTTGATATTTCCTAGAGTTACGGACTGTCAATTGTATGATCAAAGAGTCCACATTCATTGAGGTTTTAATCCAATACCATTAAAGGGCTAGTGTAGTCAGCTACAACTTGATAAATAAGGAAACAAATAATACCATGGTTACTTGGTTAGTCCCTTTGGCGAGGGGACTAACGGAACTAAGCCTAATGGAGGTATTTGAACAACTAAATCTTAGCTTCTGATGTAGCCAAAGGATTAGAATGTGTCAACAATAGAAGCTGAAGGCTTTCGGTAAAAAAAAACAAGAACTTGAAGTTGTGCCACTTGAAATTAACTGTTCTGTTGGTTTTTTCCAAGTAGCTTATGATTCAACTTTGGAGCTTCTGGTGATGGAATGTTTATTGTTTAATCACATACAGAAGTTGTGAGACATAAGGAATAGTACAAACTTGTTTGAACAGTGACATTGATTATTGCTCCACAGGTATTATGAAGAGGTGCAGAGATGGCTTGTTGGGGGCATAGGTTCTTCCGTTCCGTTTGACCGAGATGCAGAAATGGCTTGTTGGGTGTCCTTTTGGTGTGCTTCACACGGAAATTGATTCTCTTGATTCTACTTGGGGCACGCTGGTGAACTGAGAAGTGGACTTGTAGGGATTTAAGTGCGTAGTTTGCATCTCCGCATCTATTATTATGTCAAACTTTTATCTGGTACTGGCTAATGAATGTTGAATTTCGAACTGCAACTACTTGCCTGGTATCATTTCATTTCCCTTTTCTTTTATACGTGCTGGCTGATGGACTGGGTATCGTCTCAAGTAAGTATTTCATGAGTTCTTTCTGATCATTCCGGTGGAAAAAAGGTTAGCCTCGCATATTCAGAAATATGACGCCTCACGCTTGGTTATTGTGATCCTGACCGGGATAGGCAAATCTCAGTTGCCTATGCGCATTTTGATAAGAGTCTTTACTCTGAGATTCACATATTTCTGAATGAGTGGTGTTCATGTAGCAAAGCACATTTTGTAGTTGATGCTAGCTGCGTCTTAACATCCTTTTTATTCTTTCAAAAGAACCAGTTACTGTTGCTGTGACACCGGTTGCCTGTGCAATGTGATCCACGCACCATGGTCGACGACTTGATGGCCTGGAGCTTGACGGTGACTCTAGTTGTTGTACTTGTACCATTAGTTGATACTACCTCTGTATCAAAATATTAGTGCTAGTTCGAATATTTGGTTTAAAGAAAATGTTCAAGATATTCATCTGACAAAATAAGAACGCTCCATATAATCGGAAAAAAATAGTTCGGTTTGTCATGCATGCTACTCCATTCCTAAATATAATTAAGATCTTTTATAGATTTCAATACAGGCTACATACAGATGTATATTGATGCGTTTTAGAGTGTATGTTCACTCATTTTACTCCGTATATAGTCTATATTGAAATCTCTAAAAAAACCTTATATTCTGGAAAAGAAGGAGTACATCTTTGTATCCGATATTTTAGTTCAGGAATCGAGAGATCTACCATGTAATTTTAAGTGGTTTTCAGATTAAGAATTTGCTTTGAGCTGTCATCTAACAATGACATAATCATTCCAACATACTGTAGCAAAGATTCCTCATGTTAAACCATCTGGCTGGTGCTATTTGTACACACAGCGGGATAAAAATTCTCAATTGATAAATAAAATAAAGTTACATCAACAGTACAAAATCGACTTTGCCCATCACTTTTTGTGCAATGGGTAATTCCAGCATGTTGATTTTCATGATCGTATACCTAAAGCCCTGAACAAATGTAACCCACGTGCCATCTACACCGAGGCACTATAATTGAAAGTACTCAAAGTCTTCACATATATCCTACTACTTCTGTGCATAAAATTCTCCTCTTTAATTAGTGGCATCATATGAGAAAGATATGTAAACTTAACTTTCATATTTCATGTTTTCAGATGTTTATAATATTATGCTTATTATATATTATACAAATATAAAGGATGAGCGCAGCAACGCGCGCCATTAATGATCTAGTGTAGTTTGAAAACATGATCAATGAGCAGTTGAACAACTTGAAGGACAGTGAGAGGTTGGGGAAAGGGTATGAAGTAGGCATATTTGGTCAGTCGACCCACCACTACCAGGATAACTGTTTTCCCTTGAGAATTTGGTAAACCCTCTACGTAATCCGTTCCGATGTGTGCCTGATACATGTCAGGAATGCGGGTTGGTTTCAGTTAACCATTCAGGGGTTTTGACATGTTCTGATTTTTGTCAATTGATGACAGGTGTGACATTCAGAGACGTACTTCTCAATGTGTGCCGTCATGCACGGCCAATAAAATTAGCCATCCTGACAATAAAACTGCATCCTGTCATTTTGAATCGGTGAGCAGCTTGAACTATTTCTACCTACTAGTATGCTTTCATTCGGACCCTGGACTTCATGTCTTGCTACTTAAAAACCGTCCTTGTTAGAAACCAACCGAAATGAAACGAAGATACGGACATCTGGCCTATGGACGGACTTTCCAGGTTGCTACTTGGACGTCCGACTAACTGGCCAAGACAATAGAAGGATTGCTCTCAAGGTGGACCATCCAGGATTCCTCCCAGACATCCAGGGGCAGCCCGGACACTTACACATGGATCACTTTCGTCCGACATATCTCAGGTTGTCCGGCCAGATGTCCGGATAGCCCGTGCCAAACAACCTTGTAGCTGGGTTGTCAGGGTTTCATGCTAGATGTCCGGGGATCCGCTAGACTGTCCGGGTTGCTACCTGGACTTCTTGGCGATGCTTTGATATCCCCTCTCTTTCCTGCCTTTGCGGTTCGAAATCTATAGGGGTTGGACGTCCGGGTTGCTACCCGGACGTCCAGTCAACACAGAAAATCTGTCAGACGGCTAGTTCTTTGGGCTATTATATATACCCCTCTACTATCTCTTGGAGGGGTTGCCACTTCACTCAAACACATCCAAGAACACCCAAGTTCTCCCTCTCACTCTCTCCCACACCAAATCCTAGATCCGGGAGAGATTCTTGAGAGTTCTTGAGGGAAATTCCACCAAGTGATAAATCCACTCTCTCCATCCTTTTGACCAAAGCAATTCGTGATTTGAGCAAGTTTTGAGTTTTCCCCCTTTAGTCTTGTTAATCTTGGAGGTTGGAGACTCCAGGGTGGTAGGATTCTTGATACGTCTCCATCGTATCTACTTTTCCAAACTCTTTTGCCATTGTTTTGGACTCTAACTTGTATGATTTGAATGGAACTTACCCGGCGAAATAATCAAGTGAAGGGGGTCCACACCCTGGCCACAAGGGTGGGGGCGCGCCCACCCCCTGGGGCGCCACCCGACCTTGTGGGCCCATTGGACCTCCACCGACCTCAACTCCAACTCCATATATTCACGTTCGAAAAGAAAAAAATCAGAAAGAAGGATTCATCGCATTTTACGATACGGAGCCGCCTCCAAGCTGTAGGATCAAAAGTATGTCTAGAGGGGGTGATTAGACTACTTGGCAAAATAAAAATCGAGCCTTTTCCGAATTTTAAGTCTTGGCAGATTTTAGCAACTTAGCACTAGTCAAGCAATCAACCTACACATGCAATTCTAAGAGTATAGCAGCGGAATGTAAATCATTGCATATGAAGGTAAAGGGGAGGAGTTTGGAGGGAGCAAACACAATGTAGACATGGAGATTTTTGGCGTGGTTCCGATAGGTGGTGCTATCGTACATCCACGTTGATGGAGACTTCAACCCACGAAGGGTAACGGCTGCGCGAGTCCACGGAGGGCTCCACCCACGAAGGGTCCACGAAGAAGATTCCTTGTGTATACCACCATGGCCATCGCCCTAGAAGGACTTGCCTCACTTGGGCAGATCTTCACGAAGTAGGCGATCTCCTTGCCCTTACAAACTCCTTAGTTCAAATCCACAATCTTGACGGAGGCTCCCAAGTGACACCTAACCAATCTAGGAGACACCACTCTCCAAAAGGTTATAGATGGTGTGTTGATGATGAACTCCTTGCTCTTGTGCTTCAAATGATAGTCTCCCCAATGGTCAACTCTCTCACACAGATTTGGCTATGATGGAAAGATGATTTGTGTGGAAAACAACTTGGGGAAGGCTAGAGATCAAGATTCTTGTGGTTGGATTGAAATGTCTTGGTCTCAACACATGAGTAGGTGGTTCTCTCTCAAAAAATGAGTAGTGGAAGTGTAGGGACGTTCTGATGGCTCTCACCAGGAATGAAGAATGGGTGGAGGGGTATATATAGCCTCCACACAAAATCTAACGTTACACACAAATTCCCAAACTCGGTGAGACCGAATAATGAAACTCGGTCAGACCGATTCAGTTCAAAATGTGAACGTTAGGCTTTTCGGTTGGACCGACAATATCAACTCGGCGGGACCTATGTGCTAGGGTTCACTAGTAGAAAAAGGGTCAAATGTGAGACACATTAGTCCCGTTTGCATTTGAGCCGGCACTAATGTGTCCATTAGTGCCGGTTCAAATGGCTAGGTGGGAGGATATCTTTAGTACCGGTTCAGTGCGAACCTTTAGTACCGGCTCATGCCACAAACCGGTAGTAAAGATGCTGGGGCCCGGCCAGCACCTTTAGTACCGGTTCGTGGAACGAACCGGTAGTAAAGAGGTTGTGGCAGGCTATTTTTAGTCCCACCTCGTTCTCCTAGCAAGATTTTTACCACCTTAAATATGTTACTTCTCAAACTATCACAAGCATTTGGTCTTCATTGAACTCTATGTGTATAATTTGTGGACTCAATATGAGTCTTCACCGGTTTCTAAACCGTTGAGGACTCATATTAACAATTCAGATTGTACATAAAAAGATCATTGATAATCAATGTATTTTTGACGTATAATTTTACATGTTTACGCTCTCACTCTCTCCACTCACTCGGTCTCCCCCTCAATCCCCCGCGCCGGTCCTCCCCCGCCGGCCGCCATTGACTTCAAAACTGGACGCACTTCGTGTACAAACTGGACAATCTCTTTCAGAGTATTAGGGTTTCGGACGAGAACTCATCTGTTACACGGGCACTTCATTTTTTTAAACTTATTTGAACTCCAGACTTTTTTTGAGCCGGCATTATGCAGCATTCGAAGCGACGTCATCAATTTCCAACACGTTCTGACATCATTTGCTGTTTTTCAGTCACCGATTTGTTTAGATCAGAGCTAAATGACCGTGAAATTGAAAATCACTACAAAACGAACTCTGAAAATGTTGAAGGTATCATCATTTCACCTGCATAGCATGTGCGAAAGAGTAGAGAGGGTCACGGCAAAAACTGGACGCATTTTGTGTACAAACTAGACAATCTCTTTTGGAGTATCAGGGTTTCAGACGAGAACTCATCTGTTACACGGACACTTCAATTTTTTTAAACTTATTTGAACTACAGACTTTTTTTGCGTTCAGTATGCATCATTCAAAGCGACGTCATCAATTTCGAACACGTTCTGACATCATTTGCTGTTTTTCAGTCATTTACCAATTTGTTTAAAGAGCTAAATGACCGTGAAACAGTAAATCACAACAAAATGAACTCTGAAAATGTTGAAACTTGGCATGGTATCATCATTTCACCCGCATAGCATGTGCTAAAGAGTAGAGAGTGTCACGGCAAAAACTGGACGCACTTCGTGTACAAGCTGGACAATCTCTTTCGGAGTATCAGAGTTTCGGACGAGAACTCATCTGTTACACGGGCACTTCATTTTTTAGAACTTATTTGAACTCCAGACTTCTTTTGAGCCGACATTATGCAGCATTCGAAGCGACGTCATCAATTTCCAACACGTTCTGACATCATTTGCTATTTTTCAGTCATTTACCGATTTGTTTAGAGAGCTAAATGACCGTAAAATTGAAAATCACTACAAAATGAAGCATTATGCAGCATTCGAAGCAACTCATCTGTTACACGGGCACTTCAGTATGCAGCATTGAAAGCGACGTCATCATTTACCAATTTATTTAGAGAGCTAAAGCAAAAATATTCACAAAGAAACTAAATACAGCAAAAAAAACTACTCAGAAATAAATAGAAGAAAATAAATAATGCAGAAAAGAAAAAAAACTATATAAAAATTGTTGGGGCGCTGTCCAGTGGGCCTGCTAGACCTAGGGTGTGCAAATTCAGGCCCAGAAGGGCCGGCAGGCTCACAGGGTAGCGCGCCCTAGTTATGCTCAGAAGCCTGCTATATAGAGGAGTTCGAAGGAGCAGCCACGGCTGGATTTATAAACCAGTGCGGCTGCCCTTCGCTCGGCGAGGTGGGACTAAACAAAGTGCACCGTGGGTGGCAGCGCACAACCATTAGTACCGGTTGGTGGCTCCAACCGGTACTAATGGGTTGCCTTTGGTACCGGTTGGGGTAATGAACCGGTACTAAAGGCGGCCGTTTCCCGCCGCTTGGCCTGGCCAAAATCGGCCTTTAATACTGGTTGGTGGCTCCAACCGGTACTAAAGGCCCCTCCTATATATATGGCACTTACGAAAAATTCTGTTTCATCGACCGCCACTTATTCTCCAACTTCGCGCGACATCGCCGCCGCCGCGCCATCACCCTCGCCGCCATCGCCGCTTCGCCGCCCGTCGTCGCCGTCCCGTCGTCGCCGTCTCGCGACGCCCGTATTACGTCGCCGCCTCGATTACGCTTGTCGATCGCTTCGCCCGCCGCCCGTCGTCGCGCCGTCCCGTTATCATTGCCGTCTCGCGCCGCCGCCCGTACGCCGCCGCCCCCCACTCGTACACACACACATACACACAAACATACACACACACAGTACACACACACACACACATACACACACACACACTACACATACAGTACTACACACACATATTTTTTTACTTATTTTCTGTTTTCTATTGTTTAGATTAATGTTAGATAAATTACGAGATAAGAATGTTAGAATGTTAATGTTAGAAGAATTAGATAGAAATGTTGTTAAATATTAATGTCAATTTTAGCTAGATGAATTAGCTAGATATTAATTAGGTATATATATGAGATTTGAACTAGTTGAATTAATATAACTAGTTTATTTTAGTAAGAAAATTAATAGAACTAGTTTATTTTAGTAAGGAAATTTAGGTATATGAGATTATTTGAACTAGTTGAATTAATATAACTAGTTTATTTTTAGTAAATGCTTAGTTGAACTAGTTGAATTAATAGAACTAGTTTATTTTAGAAAGAAAATTTAGGTATATGAGATTTGATGATCACATTAAAATATTACTATATATAGCTACTCTATATATTTTAGTAAGTAAATTAATAGAAGTAGTTTGTTTTAGTAAATTCCTGGCTGAATTAATAGAACTATTTTATTTTAGTAAGAAAATTAATAGAACATGTTTATTTTTAGTAAATGCATAGTTGAATTATTTGAATTAACAGAACTAGTTGAATTAATAGAAGTAGTTGAATTAGTTGAATTAATAGAATTAGTAAGTGTTTAATGTTTCACCTATATGAACATAGGAAATGTCATCTGACGATGAAAAAGATTTCATTATGTGCGAATACTGTGAAGACCAGCGCGGCCTGTGCGACAGAAATTTCCTTGTTGATGATAGGCGATTCAACATCAAGCTAGATGAGACCTTCGAATTCGATACAGTAAGTCACAACGACAAGTCTTTTTTCGTAATTAAGCAGGACTTATATATGCTTCATTTGCTTCAACTTATAATTTTTAATTTTCACTATTCTACTAGCGCATCCTCTGCCATGCAAGAATTTTTGTTTTGGATAAGATAGGTTTTAGTGCTATGGAAACTATGGAGGTAAAGAGAGTTTACCTGAAAACCGAGCATGGTTATACTTTTAACGTCAAAGTATACAATGCAGACATGTACTCCTATTTTGAATGCAAAACTTGGCAAGCACTATGCAAGGCTTATGCATTTCAGCCTGATATGGTTATCACCTTTGATATTCGTCCGGAAGATGATATTGAAGGTAATAGAGACATCTGGGTCAATGTGCAGACGCCTCCAGTTCTACCATTATGTGAGTTTCTCAACCATATTTATGTCTTTGATATTGTTTATTCAAAAATAGTTGACAACTAATTTCTATTGACAGCTTATTTCCATTCAAGCAAACATGTCCGGCGCTTGGTAGACAGGACTTACTACTGTCCTGGAGCTGAACTAAACTGCGAGGAGATAAGTCATTATGTTTCATGGCTTGAGGATCTTCATACTGTCAAGACAAATTTTCTTCCTGCACTTAGAAATGTTAGTACTCAAAACGTGCGACCAATAGTGATCGTATTGAAGTACGGTTACATCTATTTAGGAATAATGGTAAGATTTTTACTATTTGTCCTCAGTGCATCTTTTGCATACATAATTTTTTTGCTAAACTTTCATTGCTAAGTATATTAATTACTATATGATGTTCTTCAACAGGGACTCCCGATGACAGTTGTGCCTTAGTGGATCGAGAATAAAGGTCGCATGTCAATTGTTAGCTTACGACCAAGATATCCTACATTGCACATGAGTGCATTCAGGATTTCTAAAAGCGATGAATGCTTAATAGTGAAATATTGGAGCAAAATTGTTAACAATCGTAGAGAAGTACTAGGGGGCAGCAATGAGAAGCGCGGCCCACGATTAGGAGACAGGTTCATATGCATGCTCCAGTATGATGAATCAGGAGAGCTATACATGTTCTATGTTATTTTACCTGAGAGAGAGAGAGAGAGAGAGAGAGAGAGAGAGAGAGAGAGAGAGAGAGAGAGAGAGAGAGAGAGAGCAGGAGTGATTTAGCTAGTTCATGCTCTTAGTACTTGTCCTCTCATGTCCGTGTTCTTCGTCCTGAACTTAATCCAAAGTGTGATTTGCTTTTGTGGTGTTACGAACGCTTATAATATCATGACCATGTTGAACTCGATGATATCTTTGCTTCTGATACAAGTGAATGTTTCTTGTTTAAGCTAGTGTTGGTGGTGATTAGATAGTGGTAATGACTATGATGATTAAATAGTGGTAATGACGACTATGATGATTTTTAGCTAGCTAGTATACTGTTGTTGATGATATGATGCAAGAGTTTTTATATTAATATGATGATGATGAGTTATTATATCATTTATGAAAGAAACCGCAGATTAGTTCAGCTGGATGAATCCTAGCTAAGTGATCAAGTATATGCCATATCCATATTATACTTGATCACTTCTTCTTCGTCTTCTTGACCCTGTAATATGGATATGGATCCTAGCTAAGTAGACTTGGAAGAAGACGAAGAAGAAGACGACGAAGGAGAAGAAGACTCTGGCCATGGTATTCTTGACCCTTTCTTTTCTCTTCTTGCCCTCACCAGCCTCCTTTGGTTCAAGAGTGAACTCAATGGTTTCCTGTGTTGAGGCTCTGGCTTTGGACATGGGCACTCTCTTGGCAGGAGCTTTCTTGTGCAGACCAGGATTGGTTGAAGCTGTTGTGCCAAACACTTTCTTGACAACCTTCTTTTTGGAGCCGACCTACTCCTCAATAGCAACATAATCTTCATCCTCAGAATCTGAGTTTCTTTTTCCTCCTCTACCTAGTAGCATCCTTAGGCAGGTTGCTAGGAGTACTTCTGCTCCCATCCTCATAGCTGTGAGAGGGACTAGTGCCCTCACTCAAGTTGACATTTTCCTCAGACTTATTATGGCTATCACTTTGATCTGACATAGCTGATACTGCAAGCTGACCCGGTAAATAGATATAGATGAGGTAGAGTGGATGAGCATCACAAAGTGCAAAGTTTTTGCAAATCAATTGAGTCAAAAACTTAGTTTTATTTTCTACAGAAAGCATTTCGGAGCTACCGATTTGTTAAACTCGGTGACACCGAAGCAACATTTTATGTCTAAACTAGTGATCTCGGTCAGACCGAGGCACAGTTCGGTGACACCAATATTGCTAGGGTTTCACAAAGTTCTGACCTCGGTCACACCGATTTGTATGTTTCGGTCAGACCGAAAATGAAAAGTGCAATGGCCTAAGCCAAATCGGTGAGACCAATTTCTACAACTCGGTCGGTCTGAGATGAGTCACTACAAACAAAAGACACATTCGTGACATTTTGGGCCGAACGAAATTTTTTCTGTCATACATATGACACTTCTATGACGATAATTATGACAAAACCCGATATCATCATAGATGTGGTGGGCTCCTACTTCTATGACAAAAAATCATAACAGAAAATGGGCTTTTCGTCCTGGGCGGGCCGGAGATGCAGCTGCATGACATTCTTTGGGCCGTCCATGACGGAAAAACCGTGGTAGAAGCGAGGGGGAGGAAAATTTCGGGGAGTTGCCGGTTACGGTGGGGAGGTCGGGGGCCGAGCGATGCGCGTTTCTCTCGTACACGTGCGGGGCATTGGCTCTAACTGAACCCGAGCGAGGCGTTGGGCTCTAACTGAACCCGAGCGATTGCAATGCAGGCTACATGTTACTGAACCCGAGCGATCGATCGATGGCTGTTAACTGAACCCGATGGAGCGATTCCTTTGCTACTGCTGCTAACTGAAGCCGATCGATTGGATGAATAATGGCGTTGCGGAAGGGCGCGGGGTTGGATGAGCGGTGACCGGTGGCGTTGCCTCTGGATGAACAGGACCCCATGGTGTGGAGGGCTAGATGAACAGTAGACGGTGGAGGGGTGCCCGTGGAGGGGTGGTTGAACAGGACCCTGTGGTGTGGAGGGCTGGATGAACAGTAGATGGTTGAGGGCTGGATGAACAGTAGACGGTGGAGGGGTGGTTGAACAGTAGCCGGTGGAGTAGCGCGCGGTGGAGGCTGGATGAACAGGAGCCCGTGGAGGCTGGAGGAGGTCGACGGTAGCCCGCGGAGGCTGGAGGAGGTCGACGGTGGAGATGAACAGTATCCCGTGGAGTCCCATTTTGCGGTACGCCACACCCCTTCCGATGAACAGGACCCCGTTTGATCAGAAGCGCCCAACACAAGTCTGTTTCGTCCGTTTTGCGGTACGCCACACCCCTCCCGATCAACAGGACCCCCCGTTTCGACCGTATGAGGTCCGTTTCGTCCTTTTTGCGGTATGCCACACCCCTCCCGATTAACAGGACCCCCGTTTCGACCGTAGGAAGTCTGTTTCGTCCGTTTTGCGGTACGCCACACCCCTCCCGATCAACAGGACCCCCTTTTCGACCGTAGGAGGTCCCTTTCCTCCGTTTTGCGGTATGCCACACCCCTCCCGATCAACAAGAACCCCTTCCAAACGTAGGAGGTCCGTTTCCTTCGTTGTGCGGTACGCCAGGCCTCGTTTCCATCGCCTGTTTCGTCCAAGCCCTCCCGATGATCACGACCACGCATTCCGTTTCGACCCAGCCGGTTGGCTCCCCATGAACACGACGACGACACTGTTTCTCCGTTCCGACCCAGCCATGTACACGAGCCCTCGCCGTACGTATGCACGAGTAGGCGTTCGAGACCCCGCCCGTATGTACACATATGTGGCCGTATTTTCTTTCTTGCACCCTGGCCGCTGTACGTACGTGTACATGCTACGTGCACGTCTCTACTACGACACGTGCGCGTCTCTACAATGACCAGTATGTACGTACACATTCACGACCAGAATGACAATGCTATGTACGCTTCGACTAGGTGGGTCCCGACTGTCAGGCACTTCCTTGCGTGCGAAAATGTAGCTGGTGGGTCCCTGCAGTCAGAGGGGCGAATCGTTTTTTTTACCCGGACGCACTTCCTTGCGTGCGAAGATGTAGCTGGTGGGTCCCAGCAGTCAGGGGGGCGATTCATTTTTTTTGCCCGGACGCACTTCCTTGCGTGCGAAGATGTAGCTGGTGGGTCCCAGCAGTCAGGGGGAAATGTTTTTTTCGTGAAATACGGTGGGCCGTCCGGTGGGTCCCTGCTGTCAGGTGGAGGAATAATTATTTTGCACATAATAAGGAGGCACTTCCTTGATGCGGCCGTGGACCCAGCTGTCAGCCTCTCCACGTACAGTCCACATCCGATGGAAGCCGTTCCTTGACCACGTTGACCACGCTGCGCCGAGAGCACCAGGGCGTGGACGATGGCGAGGCCTAGGAAGGGGGCGATGCGGAGCCGGGGAAGATGCGACAGTGGATGCCCATGCATAGAGGAGTACGAGGGTTCACTGGTTCGCTGCGGTGTGAGGCTGCCATCACCGCAGAATAACAGGGGGTGTGGGTGAGTAGAGGGATGGCCTGGCCAGCGGTGGGAGTATTAGGGGGCGGTGACGCCTTCGCCGCATCGCAGATGACCACGGGAGGCAGGAGCACGAGGCAAGACCGGCGCTGGTTTGGGTGGCTGGAGCAAGAAGACCAGAGGTTGAAGAAGCACTACGGCCGTTGGATGGACATCGTACGGTCACTGGAGCTAGAATCGTGCATATTGACTAAGTTGACAAAGGCCTCTGTCCCCGTCAACTTAGTAGGCCCACAAGTCAGCCTGCCACTATACTGGGTCCCAGCTAATAGGGGGAGTATTCATTTTTTTGTGCATAATAAGGAGGCACTTCCTTGCCTGCGAAGTTATAGCTGGTGGGTCCGAGCTGTCAGCGGCGGTAACTTTTGTTCGCGAAATACGGAGGCCCTTTCGGTGGGTCCCCGATGTCAGGTGGAGGGATCATTATTTTGCGCGTAATAAGGAGGCATTTCCTTGCGTGCGGCCGTGGACCCAGCTGTCAGCCTCTCCACGTACAGTCCACTTCAGATGCATGTTGGTTGTTGACCACGTTGACCAGGCCGCGCCGAGAGCACCAGGGCGGTGGACGACGGCGAGGTCTAGGAAGGGAACGACACGGAGGCAGGGAAGACTCGATAGTTGTTTCCCACGCGGAGGGGAGTACGACTGTACGAGGGTTTACTGGTTCGTCTGCCGTCGCCGGAGAATAACAACAGGTGTGGGTGAGTACAGGGATGGCTAGGCCAGCGATGGGAGTACGGTGGGGCGGTGAGGGCTGCGCGGCAGCACAGCCGGCCGCGGGGAGGAGGGAGCAGGCAGTCCCGCCGGCGCTTGTTTGAGCGGCTGGAGCAGGAAGAGCAGAGATTGAAGAAGCACGACGGCCGTTGGATGGACATCGTACGGTCACTGGAGCTAGAATCGTTCATATTGACTAAGTTGACAAAGCCCTCTGTCCCCGTCAACTTAGTATGCCCACAAGTCAGCCTCCCACCATGGTGGGTCCTAGCTAGCAGGGGGAGTATTCATTTTTCTTTGCGTAATAAGGAGGCACTTCCGGTGGGTCCGAGCTGACATGGGGGGGAACGTTTTTTTTGCGAAATACGGTGGTCCGTCCGATGGGTCCCAGCAATCAGGGGCAAACGTTTTTTTCACGAAATACGATGGCCCGTCCAGTGGGTCCCAGCAGTCAGGGGGGAAACGTTTTTTCCGCAAAATACTGGTGGCCCGTCCGGTGGGTTGCTGCTGTCAGGTGGAGGAATAATTATTTTGCGCGTAATAAGGAGGCACTTCCTTGCGGCTGCCATGGACCCAGCTGTCAGCCTCTCCACGTACAGTACTCTTTCGATGGAGGTCGGTCATTGACCACATTGACCACGCCGCGCCGAGAGCACCACGGCGGTGGACGACGGCGAGTCCTAGGAAGGGGACGACGCGGAGCCGGGGAAGACGCGGCAGTGGATGCCCACACGAAGAGGAGCACGAGGGTTCACTGGTTCGGCTGCGGTGTGAGGCTGCCGTCGCCGCAGAATAACAGGGGGAGTGGGTGAGTGGAGGGATGGCCTGGCCAGCGGTGGGAGTAGTATGGGGACGGTGAGGCCTCCGCGGCAGCACAGCCGGCCACGGGAGGCAGGAGCATGCGGCACGACCGGCGCTGCTTTGGGCGGCTGGGGCAAGAAGACCAGAGGTTGAAGAAACACTACGGCCATTGGATGGACATCGTTGACCATGCCGCGCCGAGAGCACCAGGGCGGTGGACGACGGCGAGGCCTACAAAGGGAACGACACGGAGCCGGGGAAGACACGGCAGTGGTTGCCCATGGGGTGGAGAGTACGATGGTTGACTGGTTCGGCTGCCATCGCCGGAAAATAACAGGAGGTGTGGGTGAGTAGAGGGATAGACAGGCCAGGGATGCGAGTATGATGGGGCTGTGAGGCCTGGCCGGCAGCACTACCGGCCACGGGAGGCGGGAGCAGGCGGTTCCGACGGCGCTGGTTTGGGCGGCTGGGGCAGGAAGATCAGAGACTGAAGAAGCACGATTGCCGTTAGATTGACATCTAACGGTCTGACGCTGGTAGAGTCGATTTTTGACCAAGTTTCTTTTTTGCGAAACCTTATGTACGCATGAACTTGGTAGGCCCACAAGTCGGCCTCCAAATCTATGGGAGACAACATAAAGCCCATTTGCTATTTTTTATAATTTGCAGCCCATTTGCTAATTGTTAAGTAATTTATTACATCACATTTTCTGCCCAGGACCACGGTCAAAAAGTTCAACCTTATTTTGCATATTTCGGAGGAGTCCGAACTGTTGCAATCCCGAAATGATAAACATTTTTTTAAGAACTTATTAATTTGCCAAAAAAATCGTTTTGTTTTTGTGAGCAAATAAGACGTGGGACAATTGAGTTGGTTTAAGGGAAAATCAGTGGTAAAAAATTAGCGCTGGGTGGGAAAAAACAACAAAAATAAGGATGTAAATATGAAAAGGGAATTTCATGTGTTTTGAATATAATGATACGTGTATATGAACTAGTAAAACTATAGGTAGATATTAGAAAACGGATGTAGGACATGCGTTTCAAGAGAAAAATAGAACTGTGTTGTGTGTTTGATTCAGTAAAAAAAACTGCCTGCGAATGTTGTAAGACATAATATAACTAACACTGGCAGGCCAGAGGCCAGTAGATACCTTCTGGATCTTTGTGCCCCGTTGTCGTCATGGGCTGGGCCTAATAAAAATAAAACCAACCCAGGGCAGTCTGCAGCCCAGTTGAAAGTTGCTCGACCTAAACAAACAATATACGTGCTCAATAAACGAGAGAATTCTGCAAGTACAGACTGATAACTGGGATGCAGCACGGATATTGTTTCTTTATCGTGATAATAAGTGCATGCACTTGTTTCAAAAAAATTGGAGAACTGGGAATTCGAATGGCGGGTGCTTATGCTACCCATCAAATAAAAATCAGGTGCCTGAAAATTCGTTTCGAAACAAATGATTTAGCTTTATATCCACGCTGACCCTCGGCTTGATGGTTGGAAGCAAATGCAAGTTCATACCAAATGATCATTAACAACAATACCAACTTGCGGACGACAAGGTAGTAAAACTACCAATACCTAACTAACTTATAATCTTTTTACTCCTGGCCCTAGTGTTCGTTTGGTAGAAAATCTTGCAGAGGACCAGTTCCCGCTCCTTCTCTTGCTCCAGGTCCCCGAGGTGGTACTGGTGTATCACCCAGTTGGTCCTCTGCTGGTCGAAGTTCTTGTTGGTGTGCAGCACCAGAACCTTTTGTGCTGCCCGTCTGCCGGCCGTTGACCATCACCGGCAAGGTATTGCCGGTCTTGTGCCACATCGCGTGCATGCGGCACTCCGACTGTATATTGCAACGCGTCCACGTGCCCCTTTTGAACGCCCTGGAATTGCGCTGGAAGAATTGCTTCCTTAGGCCACTCAGTGTTATACTTGCAGTATTGTGGAATACAGGTTTTAGTGTACGTAGTTGGCATTTTCATAACATCTTTGGCATGTTGCATTCACTTGTTCACTTTTTATTAACTGTCAAATTGTAATTGCTTCACCAGGTCTGCGTCTAAAAAGAAAAATAGAGCTATAAACAAAGGAATATATTTGTGCAAGTAGACGGCCGATCGGTGTCTTACCTGGAAGTTTCTCAGGTTGGGTGTAGCATATGTTGTGCTCGTTGTCGATGGTTGGTATGAACAAATCGATGAGAGACTGAAATCTCGCGCTGTCAGCACTCACTTTGGCCTCAAGGTGCTCGATCAGCTCCTGATCCGTGGGATCGAACTTGACGCCAGCCGGCAGCACCGGCCAATCCTTCTTCAACTTGCATCGGTAATTCTAGTTATATGGTAGTCAATGTATGATCAATCGACTGTTTTAAGTGAATGATGAAAGATTTCGACAGATAAGTGGTACTCCAAATCTGAAGTCCAGAATACCCGAACACGCCGCCGGGATTCTTGTGTCACCTCATGCGCAGCGTGTTGTCACGTCAATTCAATGTGTGGACATGATGAATAATTTGTCCGACGTATACTAGTAGTGCTACTGTACTACTTACTAGTCGTATTTAGTGTCACAATTTATACATAGGTTTAACTAACAAGTACGCACTTGAAGCCTAACTGAGCGGTTGAACTGATGCTTTCTGTTGTTGCTAAAAATCGTCTTCTTTAGTTCAAAATTTTTTGCAAATATTTTTGTCGAAACGGGGCGTGTAATATATCGTTGGAAAGCTCTTGACATCCACATTACAATCTTATAATTTATTTTGCAAAATCATTATGGTTTAACCGAAAACGTGAATCGTATTTTGGACTCAATTTTCAAACCGTTTGTCGGAATTGATCAAATAAGATGGCTTTGGAAAGCTGGTGAAAATCCGCATCTTCCATATATGTATTAGTTTTTCTAATTCTATATGATTTAAAAGTAATTTGAAAAACGATGAAATTCTGGGCGAAACGTATTTTTGCTATTTTTTGCAAACGGTTTGTCGGATTGACGCAAATGATAAGGCGTTGGAAAGCTATGGAAAATACGCAACTTTTGCGTATAGAAAGATTTTTCGAATTCCTCAAGGTTTAAATACGAATTCAAATACGGTTAAAAATGGTTTTGAACGCGGTTTTTCTAAAAAGTTTATCGAAATGGGGCAAATAATATATCGTTGGATAGCTATCAAAAATGCGAAACTTAGTCATGTTGAACGTTTTCTCTACTTCGCAACTGTTTAAGAGTAATTTGGAATACGGCATGACGGATCCTGCTGTTTTCTCGTCTGAAAAACAGAGTAGTCGTACTGATATATGTGTATGTTTGTACTGAGCTATTGTTTAGAGTAATTTTGAATGGTTCTGAAAAAGGGTACTTGTACCGATGTTTGCACGGGTTTGTACTAAGCGTGTTTTCACTAACTGGACTTTGCTCTGTTTTGCTCGTAAGTTTTCAATGGTTTATTGTATCGTCGCCCCTGTACTTGCATGGTTTATATCATCGAACTGAATGATATTTTTTTGAAAAAGAAAATGTTTTTTTCTTTTTTGAATTAAACTTTTTTTACAATGACGCTCTGGACTTTTCTTATTTTACGACTTGTACTTTTCTCATTTGGATTGCATGGGGTTTCTTTTTGCTTGAGCTTTACAAGTTGAATTTCTGTCATTTCTTTTATTCCGAACGGACCACCATTTTTAACTCGTACTGATTAATATTTTTAATTCAACCATTTTTTCCTTTCTAGAACGAACGAATATATGTTTGAGAAAAAGAGTACTTGAACGGATGTATGTATGGTTTTGTACTGAGCGTGTTTTCACATATTGAGCGTGTTTTGTGACGATATTCTAGACTTCTCTTATTTTGAACTCAGCTCCTTGAGCGGCCGGCCCCAAAACAAGAAGTTGTACTGTTGAGCCCAGCTCCTTGAGCGACCGACCACAAAACAGAGTAGTCGTATTGATCTCAGTGCGGGTTTGAACTGACGTTGTTGTACTTGATTTTACCGTCACAAAGTGCTAAAAAAATCATTGAACTTTTTTTTATCCCTTGAATTTTTGTGTTGCGTACTTTCCTGGTTGTAATGCGTGAACGTTAAGGTGGTTTCTTATTGTAATTAAACTTTGGGCATATTTAAAACTTATGTGTTTTTTCCCAAACTTATTTGGGACGTCATGTTGAACTTATTAGTTATTTTATTAATCATGAATCTCTCACGTTTCCTTTTGCAGCTGCTTTTTGCTTCAACTATACTGCTATAACATTTTCTTTCTCAAACTTACTGTCTCTCAAGTAAGGACTGATGCTATGTTTTTTTGAACTGGTATCAAATTTCTCAATGGACATATTGAACTTTTTCCGCGTTTCATTTATGTGTTGATGATATAACACCTGTTGAACTGCTACACCAGAGCTAAAAAATCTATCCATGTGAACTATTTATTTTTACATTTAACTTTTATCAATCAACATACATCATTTTCCTTCCTGTTCATACACGTATTGCAGACATTACATACACATACACAACTCCACGATCATACACAATTTTCTCCTATAGCTTCTCCTCGCTTCCCTTAACACAAACAATCATTTGGAGAGAAAAGCACAATGGTTTTAGATACAAAAATCACCTCCACGTCTACTAGCTGGACTGGTGTTTGCTTTTTTTACTTCCATGGTCATGCACAAGTTCATACAACTCATGATCAAACGCACTAGGATTTGTAGCCGTCATAAAGGAAAGCATGAGAATTATTCAAAAAAACACAGAAAAGTGAATATCATATTTTTATTTAGCGAGTGATATGTAACTAGAGTGCAAAGCTGGCAAGCAAATGCACAATACTGTTGACTAACACGCGGAGTTGATGTACGCGTGCCTTGTAGCGTAGGGTTGTACTGACACACTCAGCATCAGGAAATTTCCATTTCGCACAAGATCGAACTGCACCAGTTCATGATGCGAAGGCCGGCTGCCTGGCTCCGTCGTCGTTGAACTGAACCCCGCACCCCTGTCGAACTGCTGAAACACTTTAGTGTGTGTTAGATAAAGTTCCAAACTAGTACTACCTGAAAATCCCATCCCAAAATATGCATGTAAATCTTGAGAGTTGGAAGTAATCTAAATAGAGCCATCTCAAAACGTTGAACTGATACATACATGCAGGAACGAAACAGGTAAAAGCACATGTTTTGCTAGAACAAGTTGAACTGGATATCTTTCATTTTGAACTTTGAAAGAAGCTACAACTTTCTGTTGCCCAAATGTGTATATAATTTCAAGTTTTCCAAGCACATACCTTCTGTTCTTGTTTGTTGACGGGCATGCCGCCCCTACTCCTGTGGACTGATGGCACCGACGAAGTGGAGCTGAAGGAGCGAGGATCACGAGCAACCTATGGACTAAAACTCACTGTGAATAGTTCGACACCAACGCCATGTTTTTGGAATGGCAATGACAGTCAACATCTTATATCCCCCTATTTTTGATAAAATAGCTGAACTTATTTACCAATAAAATAGCTGAACTTATATGAATTGATGGAGTAAACAGTAAGATAGTTTTTGGATTTCTTGCACTCCATCAATTGATTGAAAACAGAATAGGTTCATTTTAGCAAGTTAAGATTCAGAAAATAAATCAATCAAAGCACACAGATGTAATCCTTAACAGCCATCATCAAACTAAACTTGATTTGTAATTTCTTCAGAAACTAGAACAAATAGAGGACAGCCGAGCGACGAGCAGGGATCCTCCTTATAGTGAAGAAATAGGGGTTGACGGGGATGGCGGTGGACATCCATAACTAGAGGATCCTGAAGGACTCAAATTTTATTATTAGTTCATTATAGTAATCCTAAGATGTTAGTCTTTTTAGTACACCGCAAGCTACCACATATGTACTAACTATAGTGATGTATTTGTACTGCCCAAAAAACACACCTGCAAGATGAACTGAAGGGGAGCTACACCACCTGCAAGATGAACTGAAAATGCCGACTAAGGCGACCTGAAGAATCACGAGATGTTGAACTGAATATAGCCAAGAGAAGGAGATGAACGTACGGGGGGAGGTGGGGAAAAGCGGACACCTCGCGAGCTGCAATGTAGAACGGCTTAGCGTTGTGTTGCTGAACGACCCAGGGTGGCGGTTGTGAACAGCCGGGGCGCTGCAGCGATAGAGCCCCACCAGCGGGAGGAGGCAGCCATCAATCATCTTTCAGGAGAGCAGCACCAACCAACCACTTCAACCATGTCATACCGTCTACTATTTCCTTGCTAAGGTGCATGGTAATGACTAGCCATTTCCAAGATGCAGAATCTTGTGCAGTGCTTAACAGACAATAATTCAGAATTCTTTTACAGTGCCTGATTGTGTCCTTCTCCCTACAAAGGAAAATGCAGTCAATTTTTTCCACACTTCTCAATCAACAACAGTAGACATGAGACAAGCAGTGCAAATTTATCCTTAACCCAAGGAACTCAAGTAAGGAACTAAGTCAAACATGTTTAAGTTTGACTAACTCTATATTAGCATCTAGATCAGAAAAGCAAAAAATAATACCTGCACAATTTCACTTAGATTATCCTCCCTGTGCAACACCTCACACGCCTTCATTCTAATAGCAATGAAGTCTGAATCAAACTTCTCGTAGGACTCGAGTGCGTACAAGGATGAGGTCACATGACATCAATACTGGAGTCACTAGGGGAACATATGAGAAGCAAGACATCAGGATGGATCTAAGATACAAATGAGCATTGTCGTAGATGAACATGAGCGTAGCACGAATGTAACAAAAGGGATCCCAACCAACACATGACATAATATATAGTTGGGATATAACCTGCTAGTATTCTAGTTGGAAATGAGCCTTCACTGATGGAAAATGCTTCCTTTGAGCAAGCTTTTTATTTAATCCTCAGAAGACCTGCAAACAACAAGCACAAAAAAACCTGTCCTCTGCCATGCGTTCCTTCAAGCAGTGCACACGCACAATGGGAATGAGCAAATAACACACACAAAAATCATGTACGGCGAGCGAGGCTGCTTGCAAGGTCAGAGCAACCGAGCAGCACAGGAGGGAGTTGGCGCGGCTGGAGTGTGGGGCGCGTGGCAGGTCTCCGTTCGTCGGAGGGTCGTCGCGGGGCTGGTCACCGGAGGGAGCGCGGGGCATTCGTAGCCGGGCCAGTGGGTTGGGGCGGGTGAATTCCTGGGCCACGGTGGTTTTAGTGCAGGAGCTAGGCGTCCATGGAGGACGAGACGGCGGTCGGCAAGACATTGAACGGCCTGGGGTTGAGGCGTTGAACTGCCTGTACGCGACAACGGAGCGATAGCGGCTAGTCGATCCAGTGCAGGACGACAGCGGCGGCGCCGGTTGGGTTTTGGGGCTGTGGCAGGATCTGGGGAGGGGCGCCAGCCGCGACCGAAGGTTGGGGGCGGTCGTCGCGGCGGGAGGTGGGCGTGGCCATCGGGGCGAGAGGTGGGGGCGACCGTTGGGGCGGGGGGTGGGCGCGGCCGTCGGGGCGGGAGGTGGAGGTGGCCGTTGCGGCGGGAGGTGGAGGCGGCCAGTCGCCGGCCAGTGGAGGAAGGAGGCGGTGCAGTGGAAGAGAAGTGGGGATCGAGAGGGAGGTGGGTGGGTTGGGTGGGTTGGGTGTGTGTGTGTGTGTGTGTGTGTGTGTTTTGCGGTCGGTACCGGTTCGGGCTGGGGGGCTGGATTCGTCGGATTGTGTCACGCGTCGCGCCTTATAGGGGGCGAGGATAACAGAATAATATTCTGTTACCGGTAACAGAATAGTCCAGCCCTATATATATACAGACGGTCTATTCTGCTAATATTAGCAGAATAACTATTCTGCACACCACTTCCGCACTGCACGCTCAAACAGAAGCGCACTGCATCAATTTGACGACGAGCACTGCAATAGAGACTAGTGAACTTCTCGTCGGAAAAAACTGCATGTGTTATTTTTTCGGTACTGTTTTCACTCTAATTTTTTAACCGTTTATCGGAATGAGGCATGTAATATACCATTCAAAAGCTATGGATTAGGCGCAACATCGACATGTTGAACACTTTTCGAGATTCCACACGGTTTAAGAGCAGTTTTGAAAATAGTGTGGCGGATGACGAGTGACAGCGAGAGTTTTTTTCGCGTTTTTTTTCTAAACCGCTTGTCGGAATGAAGCGAATGATACGCCGTTGGATAGATATCGTCGAGGCGCATCTTTTTCGTATATAAATCTTTCTCTAATTCGTTACGGTTTAAGAGCAGTTTTAAATTTACTAAATCGCGGAACTCTGTTTTTCAATTTTTTTGAAATTTTCGGTACCGTTTTCGCTCCAGTTTTTGAACCGTTTGTCGAAACGAGGCGTGTGATACGCCGTTGGAGAGCTGCGGACAAGGCACAACTTTCATATGTTGAAATGGTTTTGAGATTTCTTACTGTTTTTAGTTAATTTCGAAAATCGTGCGGCTGACTTCGAGAGGCAGCGGCTGTTTTTTCATGAAATTTTTACGAACGGCTGGTCGGAATGATTCAAATCATACGCCGTTGGAAAGATATCGACGAGACACAACTTTTTCATGTAGAACACTCTCTCTAATCCCTTACGGTTTAAGAGCAGTTTCGATTTTACCGAAAAGCGGACACTCTGTTTTTCGCAACACCCAAATGGACGTGGGTATTTCATCCGACTGAAAACCGTACTGCAACGAACGAAAAATCGCACTGCATCACACGGGTAAGAGAACTGCATGGTTTCATTTTTGTGGGACGTAAATTTTTGAAGACGAGGAAGAAAACCGCACTGCTTTTATACGGAAAACCGCACTACATCAGAGAGTCAAGGGAACTTCATGATTTTTTTGTCGGGCGTAAATTTTCTCAGATGAGCTTTCGTGAGGTTTTTGTTGTCATTTTTTTATGAACAACAGAAGAACGCACTACTTCGGACGGAAAACCACACTGCATTAGACAGTCAAGCGAACTTCATGATTTCTTTTGTTGGACGTAAATTTTCTCGAACGAGTTTTTTGTTTCCTTTAAAAAAAATTATGGACGAGAGTGGACCGCAGAGATGAGTGCAAATGAACCTCAACATAATAATAATGTATAGTGTGCTGCACATAATTTCATCTAAACTACATGGTTAATGTTAGTGAGCTATATGGATGAGGCAACCGGACTGCATCAAAAAATATTACCTCCCACCAATATTCTTTTGGATCTTTTAGCAAACAAGTGAACCACACATAACAAAAATAAAGTACTGCACGACCGAGCTAACCAAGCTGCACGCACACCTTATGTTTTTGCCCCACTGTTGATGCTCATGGACACAATACATCCATCTGTTGTTTTACACAGCCACACTCATACATACACCGAAAATTAGCACTAGCCAGATAAAAAAATCAGCACCAACAGCCAGCCAAATTACAATTTGAGAACAGCCGAACTGCAATAGATCGCATTACAAGTACATGTACAAAAAATAAATCACAAGGACACCAGTGAAGGACTGCATGTCACGGCCAGCGGGAGTGCAATTCTACTTCTCTCAACTTCTCGGAATCCCTGAAGAAAAGCAAACCCGCACAAGATGAAATAGTGCACTGCAAAACAGTAAGCCACACACCATTGAGCAAAACAGTTTTTTTGCAATGTACACATGAAACAAATTACAAACATATCGTCTCACCACCAGTAGCATCCTCTAGATATTCCAGAACTCGATGGATACACCAAACTGCTTGCAATCAGAAACGCACCGTTCGGGGGTTCACGCCAAACTGCATACCCGTAGGAACTCCCCTTTGGGCTCGATTGATCCAAAGATGCAGGAACGGATTTTGGCAGCATGGTCAGTGGGAGAGGGGGCTCCGGCGACGGGTGCATTCCACCATGCGTGGGTACCAACCACTGCGAGCAGGATCCAGGAGGCCAACGACATCGATGACCCTCCGTGCGGCTGGATCCAGGAGGCCGACAACACGAGGCTGAGGTAGAGGAGCAAGGCGACGGCCAGGCGAGGTTGTTGTGGCTGGGTCGAGGACGCTGACGGTGTCCCCCGAGAGGACCTGGAAGGAGAGTACCGGTCACCGGCGTGGGGATTGGGCGGTCCACGGCGGAGCGGCGGGGGCGGAACCGCGCCGACAGCTGCGCAGGGTGCCTGGGGGCGGCGCTTCTCGATCCATGCCGGTAGCGCGCGTGACGCCTAGGGTCGGTGGTGGCGGATCCGGCGGCGGGGGAAGCCGCGAGGGGAGCCGTGCTGGGCTGATCCGACGAGGAATGAAGAATCAGGGAGGAAGGTGGTGGCGGGGTAGTGGCCCAGTGGGCTTCGCCGGAGGAAGATGGCGGGGTTGGGGGAAGCTGGTGGGGCGGTGGCGCGGGGGAACGAGGCGGCTCGGCAGCGCGACATAGGCAGGTGGGGCGGCGGCGGGAGTGGGCGGCGCGAGGTAGGCAGGTAGGGGGCGGCGCGGGCTAGGCAGATGGCGGCGGCGCGAGGTAGGCAGATGGGGCGGCGGCGCGGACGGGTGGGGAGTGGGCGCTGGAAGTGGGAGGTTGTGGGGGAGAGAGAGAGAGGATTCAGGGGTGAGGGGGGTACGAGAAGATAAGGTGAGCAGTTCGCTGGGGTCTTTTTGCGGTTAGTTTGTAGCTACGGGTCAGCTGGATACTGTTATCTCCATCATCATTATCAGTACATCCTACGCAGGTGAGTTAGGATGCACTTGATCCCAGTAAGGTATCTATCCTTCAAAGCAGAGGAGTGCTTCAAACTAACAACAAGACATAATATCCAACAAAAGAGGGTCGTACTACAGCAGCAGAATACATGGCTCGCCTAGATATCAGCACGGATCAAGTTGTGCATATTTGCTGTTGGCATGAACCACATCGCCGCATGTCGGGTTTGCAAAAGCCATCCATCGCATGGAAGCTTGATGCCTTTCACACATCAAGATTACCCGCAACAAGCCGTGTCGATTTAATCTCTGGATATGGTGATTCATGAAACCCATGGTATGATGTGTAAACACAGCCCCCCTCGCGAATGGAAGTTGCATAGCACAGTAATCATCGCCGGTGATATGATCGATGATTGGTTGGATGATCGGATAATTGAGCCCGAGGAACAAGGAGTGGTTGCCGAGGCTGTAACCCCGCATCCAGTTGAATACGCCTGGCCCAACGGAGCAGGGATCTTTCTCGAACACGAAGCAGCCATAGCCATCAATGTCACGAACGCCCCACGCATTGTACTGCATGTGGTTTGATTTAATGGTTTGGTCAATTTGGTACGTGCGAATGAGCATCAGATGACCGCCGTCAGCTGAACGAGCGATAAACCACCACCCATCGGCTGGTACCAGGTCCTGGAATCATGAATGCCAGCGCATTTGCGTCTGGTGCAACAATTCAAATTGGAGACGAAAAGGACAAAAATAAACAATCATGTTCAGAGTATGTGTGAAATTAAGATTATTATAACAGTGACACATATCATAGACAGAGAATTGCAATGCCGTGGTCATAATCATACCCCAAGTTAAAAAAAATAAGCCAATGGCTTTCATATTCTAGCAACATGTCATGGTTCAAACATCATGTAACAGTGAGAGGAAAATAGCTATGACAGCTCCTACTCATATTCTACCATAGCACTTACTACTACTGTTCTCATATCAACTCTAAGCAATAACATGCGTTGTTATAAAAATCTTGTAAACAAGAGTAACATATAGCAATCATGATGTTATGCTCATAATATGTATTCTAACAATCATTAGATGCCAATTGTTCTCATATCAACTCTAACAATAACATGTGTGGTCATAAAAATCTAGGAAATGAGAGGAACACATAGCAATGATGTGGTTATATACATGCTATGCATTCTAAATTTGTAACAAATGAAGAGGCAGTCGTATTCATAAGGTAAAGATGAGATGAGATAGAACAATTACACGACGATAGATTCCACCAGTATAGGTAGCCAATCTGTGCGTCGACCGCGTAAACGATGTCATCATGCACTATAGCATCGATGTAAATGTTGCCTCAACAGGATTGATGATGAGCCATACCATGTATGGCGACCGGATTCTAGATAGACTAATCCCATGTTGAACAAGGCAATGAGCTTGTAATCCATGTAGTCTTCTGATGGTGTGGGCACTTCACAGATTACAACTTTCTGCAAACAGAGGTCGAGCCAAAAGCTTGACGCGTCTCGTGCGTAGTAGGCAGGAGTGTCTGGCGGGCCGCGAGGCTCGATGTCTGCGGTATCCAATGATGGAAGGGTGATCTCTCGCTGGTTGTAGATATCCACGAGACGCCACGAACTACCAGTGTGGTGGATGAGGACGATCCAGTTAGCCTTCATGCCCGCCCAGTAGTGGCCGCGCATGAAGGACAGGTGGACGGGTAGTGGTAGCATGTCGAGGGGCACCACGGCAACCTCCGTAGGATCGTCAAGTCGGTGTCTGGGCCACCTGCGAGGATCGAGCATCAGCAAGCAGGGTGTCTTGAAAAGAGCCGGCCGGTTGCAGATGAGTAGATGGTACAAAGACACCGAGCATGCGGCCAGACGGACGGTGTTGAGTAGGTCCATACAACTACAGATCTGCTCCAAGAGAACATCGGGGAGGGAATTCCAATTGCGGCTCTGCGTCTCAGTCGGTTCTGCCATTCGGGGTTCTCGGTGCCTGCGAGCTAGCGGGGAAGTGGATTCGGGTGGGCAAGCGAAGAAGCTTCTCCTCGTCTGGCCGAGCAGTGAGCGGGGGGATATGGTACACACGAGCTACCAAGGAAGATGGCACGGGCGGGCGAGCAGTGAGCGGGGGTAAATGGTGTGCGGCCTACGATGGGGAAGAGAGGAGGAAGAAGAAGAGAGGAGGAAGAAGAGTGGAAGACGGGGAAGAAAGTGCATTAAATCTCAATTCTACTAGTACTACTACCAGGATATACCGTCCTTCGTAGTGTAAATAGTTACACCGATGACATGTGGGTCTACCACAAGAGGGCCCATATGTCGCTTAATGGAGGACAGAGGTGCGTGGCGTATTTGCGAAGCGTGCTCTCATGGCAAACATGATGGCAGATCTTGGGTAAGGCTGATTTAGTAACAACAACACGCTGGTTTAGCTTATTAATTACGTGTCCCATCTGCTGCAGCGTGTATTGTCACTTCACTGCGAATACTAGTTGAATAGTTCTCTCGACCGAGATGGGGAATAATGGATCGCGAGGACTTCCTTTCTACAAGATCCCTATGCCTCTCGCCACTTCACTCATTTTGCTCCGTACCTAGTCACTTGTTGAAATCTGTAGAAAGACAAATACTCCGTATTTGGGAACAGAGGGAGGCTTTTACTCCGTACTATTTGGGAACAGAGGGAGTATCACCATATCGAGGGAACAGAAGAAGCTTGAAATATGAACATGTCAATGGCAGGGAGTAAGCCCCATGCATGCATGCATGCATGCATGCAACATGCAACACTCACATGTACACATGGACGCACGCAACACTCACGCACCCATGCGGCACACAGCACACGACGCAACACACACAGCTCACGCTCAAGTGCTCAACCTACTCCCTACGTCCGTGAAAGACTGTACATTTAGAGATTTACACATTGACCAGGGCATAATTAACGCCCAAAAGTAGCAGACTTATGTGTGCATGCGACCATTGAGATAAGAAGATTAAATGAAGGCCGTTGCATGCTGTAATTAAGGATAGACATGTAGCCTATACCTACAGCACAAGTTGGTGCATTAGTCAATCAATATTGATTTAGATTAAAGGCTAAATGCATTGGAAGTGTAGATGTACATTATGTACCACACTCTTTGTTTTGTAGACGATGTACACTCTTTGTTGGAAGACCGAGGGAGGACACGTGCATGCACTCACATACACAGCCAGGGCGGTTCGCGCGCAAGGGTTGGACTCGTGTCGCGCCTGCGTAAAGTTTTGTTTAACTGATTTCTTTGCTCTGCCAACTGACAGGTGGGACCCAGAAACCAGGTGACAATTTAACCAGTCAACAAAGTGCCACGTCGACTATGTGGCCGGTCAGTAGGGTGCAATACAGTGCTCTACGATGAGCTAGTGATCGTATAATCGCCGCAAAACTATATATAGTGACCCTAAAGAGCGTATTGTTACATACGCTGACCGCCAGTGTATTTTTCTCGTTTCAAATTAAGCCATATTAATAGGAAAGGACGCAGTATGGACTACTAATAGTACTAGTACTCCTTTGATGTGTCCCGTCAACTCGCCGAACGAGGATAAGCTTACTACGCCTCTCCCTCGCCCACGCGCGCGGTGGTTCGCAGGACGAGGAGAGGGTTTTGACTACAGCCCCTCCTCTCCTCGCCTCGCCTCACCCTCGCGGTGGACGTGCAGCAGTTCAATAGGTGTCAGATTGCCAGAAGCATATTGTACTGTAGTATCATCATTGGTGGACCTTCCGAAGAGGCGAAGATCCAAGTGCAAGGTTCACACGAGTACGAACTGTTGAACCTCCCGAAGAGGCAAACACCCAAGCGCAAGGTTTTATAGGAGTTGTCGTCCTAGTAGGAGTGTACTACAACTATAGCGAACGATGCTACTGTATGATGCCACCACGTCACGTATATCCAAAGCTGTGCCACCTTTTTTTCTCAAAGAGCGTGTTGGAGCCCGTGCAACAACCACACAAGTTGCACGTACACATAGCACATTTACTAGTAATAAATTCTAAAGGACAAATGCCAGTATGGAACACAAGTTCATCTCCAATTCATGCGATAAATTTGTGCACGACTAGTCTACATATATTCACAGCGCTACCGTTCACAATTACCGTACTCCACTTACACGTTATAGATGGGCTACATGCATGTCCTCCTCCAGGTTCCAGTCCCAGGTGTTCTTCATGGATGGCACGATCCATAGCAGTGGGCAACAGGAATCATTGTCTCAGCTTTCTAGTCCGGTTCCACACGATGGAGACTCATCCAAGCTGAAGCGGCATAAATCAGGATAGCGTGTCCCAAATGTGTCGCTCATCCGTGATGCGCAATGAAGACACAACCATGCTTCATGAACGGCAGGCCTTCTGTGTCGTGCACGGAAGGTGGCATCCGCTTCACAATGGGGTAGCTGTCCCCGATGAAAAGCTAGTACTCTCCGAGAGTGTTCCTCGGCACCCACGTAGCATCACGGGGGTCGAACTCGGCACCGTTCATCTGGTAAACGCGGCATCCCAGATCTGGACACATGGTGACGTACATAGTCAAGGTCCATGCATAATAATGTTGTGCTCAAATATGGCGGTTAGTAATACTGTGCAGCAAATAGTACTACTCCGGTATAGAGGAAGTAAAATAACCGGCTTATTATATATAGCCACTCTTGGCTACATGGATGAGATAGTAAGACATGGAAAAACAAAAATGGTGGCAGCTAGTGGGTTCAAGTCTTGAAGGGCCAAGCTAGATATACGCGTCCTCCAAGGTAAAAAGTACTCCTAGTAGTACTACTAAGTATACTACGAGTACAACAATGAAAGAGAAGGCAAGAGGGTTAAAAAAATGAAATACCTGGGTAGATGGTGACGGTCCGATCGTGGTAGATTGTGTGATCATGTTGCACATCAGTTGTACCATGGGTAACGACTGCTAAGATAGTTGATCCCAATATACCAAAGTCAGCTACAAGGTTCCAGGTTAGACCGAATCACGGATGCAAATGCACATCCAGGATCAGCGATCTTATTTTGATCGGGGGATGACTGGTCCCTGCAAAATAATGGAGTACCATTAGGGATGCAAATGATGGTTTGTGCATTCTGTTTGTAATCTCCCGTACCGTAGGATGGCAACCAGATGAAACAAGTCCCCTGGCTTGTCACCACGAAGATGGGGCCTAGATGGCGCCGGCTTCGAACGTGTAGGGGTACAAATCTGCCGTCGCCAACATGCGCCAGCCCTCTGCCGTTCTCGCGTCTTGCATTGTTGGCAATCCTTATGTCGAACACCGCGATGAGACAAGAATCGCCGAGCCGCGTCGCTTTGTCGGCGGGTCCGCAATTGCTATCTTCTTCAATCTCATGTAGGCATCATCATATGTATTCAAGCCCAGCCAGTCCGGAAGGCCGATCCCAATGGTGGAGAAGGGTTCACGGAACGGCCGCCTTCGCTGTGGATGTTGTGCAAAATGATGGTGGTATCCGGCCGAAGGTATGCAAGCCAATCTTCGTTGGCACCGACCCAGACCTATATATAAGACGGTGGGCAGCGGAGAAATTACGGGAAGGAAATGGAATAACTAAGTACTACAAGATCAAACTCCATTACTGACCTGCTCATCGGACAAAATCCGACTACCTCTCAACGTCGGCAACTCTAGAGGAGTCAACGTGCAACCATGGCCAGGGAGCGGTGGACTGTTCGAAGGATTGTCCCATAGAAGAACCTTCTCCGCGAGGACGCATGGAAGACCAACAAGCATGGCCTTTTCCCAAGCCTGTTTAAGCAGCGTCTTGAAAAAGTTGGTGCATGAAGCACCGAGTCTTGCAACAGTGAGGACGTCGGAGCGGCGTGCGATTTCTCCCATAGGATCATCGTCTAAGGTCTCCCAGCCCCGATGAGGAGGAGAACCGCCTGGCGAATCCATGGGAGCAGCGACGAACTGCCTTCTCTTCGGGGGGAGGGGAACTGACGAGGAGGAGATAAGAGCGTAGTAACCGTAGGGCCTCGTCCCTTCCAACTGTAGATCGTTCCTCGGCGAAGGGGTGAGGCTATTATTTACTACTAGTACTAGCATTATGGAACGTTATGGGATTGCATTATACTGTAAATAATAGCACTAATAAGAAATTTTTGGCACTAGGTAGTAGTTTTTGGCGTGGATTAAGAAATTTTGGGTATGTTTTTGCCATTTTTTGTACACGCCAACTAGCGTCAGAAAACGTCTTACATTATGTGATGGAGGAGTACGTACTTTTACTGTAGCAGTACAAGTACTACTTTTCTCCACTAGTAGTGCGATGTACTATACTTCTAGTCTAGTCTAGTATAGTGCACCAGTTTTGAACTCTTGAATCTCAGGGCCAAGGAGCTACAGTTGGAAGTGGAGGGTACTACTGTTCTCTAGAACCATCGCTGTACTATCAATGCAGGGGAAGTACACCTGCATAGTGGACTAGTGGGTACTCTCGGTGCTATATTCAGCCGCTCCTCTCACGTAGGAGTAGCTGGCCAACTCAGCCGCTCCTCTCACGCACACACTAGCAGCCTGTTTATCAGCGACGGTTACTGCGGGGGCAGAACATTTGAGTTATTTGATACAGCGAGATTAGGCTTTTCGCTTCCATTTGTGGAGGTGTAATGGATCTCATCGAACCTTGTTAGTAGTTCCTTCTTTATGAATGAGATGAAGCAAAGCTTTTGCCTCTGTTTAAAAAAAACACGTCAAGTGGAATTTCTTTTATAGTAGAGCCGATAATGGAGTGAAGTCCATGAGTGCAACACCACAAGCTACAGAGTAGTAGTACAACACTTTACGTACAGAGCCATATTGCAGAGTTCCCAATGCCCCGCCAGGCTTTTCCAGCTCCTCGGGCTTAATTGGGAGGCACTAGTTTAAATATGCTACTAGCTGATGAGGAAGCTGCAACCGAGGTGCGGCTAGGGCGAGCACGCGAGCCACAGGATGCCGGGAAGGAAAACCCATTCACGTGGCTAGGCTGTCCAGTGCACCCAGACTATGGGGCCGCACGTCCATTCGACTTCAAAACTCAAACTACCCGTGTAAAATATGGCTCACAGCGAAGTGTAGTAGTACTATTTTGGAAAAAAGGCCGCCATGCGTTCGGCCGGGATCGAACCCACAAAACGAGGTATACACTCCCGCGACCACTAGTAGTACTCGTTGGTGTACAACGCAACCTAGAATCGCCTTTTGTCACTAGTAGTACGTACATTGTTCCTTACAGGAAACCCCTAATAATGCAAGAAACCACTAAAATGCCAAGAAACTGCTACCACTTGCATATGTGGCAGACTTAAGATAAGACTACCTTATCAACCATTGTACATGCTCTTACCAACAAAAATCCTCGAGTGACCTCCTACCTCCGGCCCGTCCACCTAGTCATCCTCGGCCATGGGACGCAGCTACCGCCGCCGGCAGAAGGCGAGGTCAAAACCGCCGGCAGTGCAGAGCCCATGTTGTGGCAGCCCGGATGCCAGCTCCGTCTGGTGCTCGTGGCCGCTAGCTAGCCAAGATAGCTCCGTCCAGCTGCTTGTCTACAAGGTTTGCTAGCTAGATTGGCACGGCAGCATGGTGGCTTGCTCAAGACGCCAAGCCCAGCCAGCCATCCGCTCGAGCGAAGGCCAGCGGCGGCTTGCTCGCTCGTGAGTCACCTCGGCCAGCCTGCCAACCAAGGGAGGCCAGCCACGGCGTCCGCCCGTCCGGCGGAGCGGCGGCCAACTCGCTCATCACCGGCACCACCGACAAACACGCATCAGTACTGTTTGAAGTAATCTTCAGGAAAAATAATGATTTGAGGGCGAATAACAGGATAGAAGGTCAGATGTGGGTCTCGTGTCAACGGTCAAACAAAATGTGTTGGTTTAAGCTGCCTCGTCAGCACGGACATGTGGGCCAACCCTGTCATAAATGGGTTTAAACAAACCTAATCGGTAGGAGTACTAGGTAGTAGTTTTTGGCGTGGATTAAGAAATTTTGGGTATGTTTTTGCTATTTTTTGTACAATAGATTCTTTCTAGGACTGGTTGAAAGTGGTAGTTTTTTGTTAAATACTCTACATATTGTAAGTAGGAGTGAAAGTTAAGCTTTGGAAGCCAATAAGCAAGGCTAGTTACATAGTGCATATGTGTACATGATTGAAAGTAAATATCAACCATGAGTGACTAATATCTTGATGGAAAACTGGAAACTATGGAATACTAGGAAAAAATGCATGGTTGGAAATATTAGCAATGTTCATGTCCGTTGCAACGAATCATAATTAGAATAATACTTATTCACAAACTTGGTACAAAACACTCTAATTTTGATATACATATGTTTCAATTAGAATATATTCCTTGGGCTGCTTTGGTGAGGTCAGGGAGGGATGTGGTTGGTTTTATGATACTAATTATGGGTTTTTCTGCAAATTGGTAGACAAGTGGGATGTTGGTGAGAAAAGGCAACAACTTACCTCATAATCGTTAGATGTAGATCTAATGGTCGAAACGACGGATGGCGTACACACCAGATCACCAACTTAGTCTTGTGTAGGAGTATTAGCAAGATCCGTGCATTGCACGGAACATCAAGATGCATTTTTTTATAAAACACTTGTTGTGATTGACCCTTGCGGGAGTAAACCCATGTGTAAAAACTAATGATATCTCGAGAAATATGAGATAAGGTGAGAGGAGTGGGGTGTGGTGGTGGTTGGTGGTCGGACTAAGCGGAGGCATGGGGATTGACGACGCCGGCAGCAGCCACCAGGCCAGTTTGTTCCAGAGGCTTCCTTTCTTAATTGCTCAACAATGAGGTTTGTTGGAGATAGGGATGAACGAGGGAAGGCCTTGTCTGCAAATGTGGAGAGGGGTGCGGGTATATTTTAGTTTAATTTCCATCCGTCAGATATAGATCGGATGGTCTATATTGCAAGATGGCACACGTACCATCATCACCACCTCGGTTTTTTATAAGAGAAGAAATATAAGTATGGAGATACAAACGTATTATCGATACTTGCTTCCGTAAACTAGCATCTACATTCTATTCAACGCCTCGGCATGTGGGGCCTTAGCACAATGACTTCTCGACTGTGTAAAACAAAGATTTTCCCGTCGCCGACAAGGAGGGGGTGACGGCGGCACGCTTTTTGGCTTGCTCTAGTCCTAGTAGTCATACTAGGTGGTCTAAGCACGTGTAGATTTATTCTTCTTCACGTCCCGTGTTCGACGTACTGCCACGACTGTTGATGAATAGACGGTAAGTTATTCACGGGGAAACCCTTGATGAGCGTGTTTGCGAGAGAGAGAGAGAGAGAGAGAGTGTGCGTGTGTGATATGTTAGAGACAGAGGCAATGATAGTAGATTCTTTGTGTATATGTGTGTGGAGGATAGAGAGAGAGACATGTACATGGGGCTTTGTGTTGTGTAATGTGGAGACACATATACATAATTAGAGAGTGAGTGTGTGAGATACACATGCGGACATGGGGAGAGATGAGGATCTAGATAAATGGGTGTTTGTGCATGTTTGTGTGTGTTTGTGCACGCGTTTGTGAGTGAGAGGGAGAGAGTGTACGTGGAGTAGAGAGACCACTGATGATGTAAACCTAGTATAAGGGAAGGGGAATGGTGTGACATGTGTAGTAGCGGATAGCACGGTGCAGGCTGGGGAGCAGAATATTTGGAAGAGACATCGAGTGTGTGTGTGGGAGGGGTGAGAGCGAGAGAAAGAGAGAGCTAGAGAGAAGAGAGAGAGAGAGAGAGAGAGAGAGAGAGAGAGAGAGAGAGAGAGAGAGAGGAGAGAGGGGGCGAGAGGGGTCATTTGTGTCCATAAATGGTGTATAGATATGGAGACAATGTTGATGTTGTCCGAAATTGGCCTATGAACGGAGACGCAAGGGAAGCGAGTCATCGTGTGTGTGATAGGGACTTCATGAGAGATCTAGAATAGATGGTGTAGAGAACAATGTGCGAAATCGAGAACGATTATACATTAGGGAGCTATGCAAAGAGTCACGACATATATGTATGCAGGGAAGGAGCTGGGGCGGGTCCGCATGTGGGAGAGATAGAAAGAGGAGAGTGGTGCACAAGGAGACAAAGTGTGCTTGTTTGCAGTGGGGGTGGTGTGTGAGGTGAGTGCGCGAGAACCACATAACTAGGGGGATAGACGTTTGGGGACGACGTTTTGTGTGTATGGGAAATATACACTCTACATAGTGCGTGTGCTTGGGTAAGAGAGATAGCGGGAGACCTAGAGAGTGAGGGAAGAGACGTGTGCATGCCTGAGAGACAAAGTGATAGAGACCTATGTTGGGGTCTGGACTTTACAAGAGAGAGGGGTGTTAATGTGCTCGTGTGTTGGTGTTTGGGGGAGAGAATGACTTCTCTATGTGTGTGTGTGTGTGTGTGGTGGTGGTGGTGGTGGTGGGGGGGGGGTGACTTGGATAAAGAGTGAGGTGTCTATATTTGAGGGACTTTAGCGTAATTGAGATGTTGTGCACTCATGGTTGATCCATTTGTTTCACAGTTTGTACTATGAGATAACGATACTTTTGAACATGTGTGATATACCTTGATGTACCAGAATTACAAACCTAAGATTGCAATTTTGGAATTCGACTCCATCATTAGCTTTTGTAATTCATTTAAACGGAGGTACATTTTTTAAGCCGGGATTTCGTGATTTCAAATTCATATATCAAACCTAGAGATATACACATACGGGCATGTTCAAACTTTATAATCATCCACTTTATTCATACACATACACATTTTTTCTTTTGTCATTATATTTAGGATAAACACATTTGTAATTTCATTTGAATTGGACCGTATGATGGTATTTGCTTGTAGTAGCTCAATGATCCATATTTGAATTGAATGGAAAATCTAAGTTTCGAGTTGGAGACATTGATTTTCAAAACTTGCACATTTTTTTTGCGTGCAAAACAAACAAATTGTCGGCGATGATATCATAGTCAGCCGTACGAGAGCAGAATACTTATAATTTTAGGCGCCAAAAGCTTTCAAACTTCCCGCTCACATCGAAATATCACGCGCTCGAAAGTTTAGACCTGCGATATTCCTGTTTTACCCCTGCCACATGAACGGAAAAGGGCTGCTTTGGTAACTCCATTGTTTTCCCCTCTTTGCCCCCAACATTCTTCCCCAGAGCCCCCCTTCCCCTCCCCGACCCCCCCCCCACCACGGCAAGCCGCCGAATCTAGTCCTCCGCCGCAGCGGTGGACCTCACACCCTGCCGGATCTACCTTCCGCACCTTGGAACCACCAACTGCCAACTCACCACTTCACCGGAGCCGCTTCAGCGACTGGCTTGTCCACCGCTCCAGATCTCCTTGACCGCCATCATGGTCCACCGCACTGGATCTGCTTAACCGGCGCCCTCACCACAACGTAGGCCCTTCACTGACTCCCTCGTCCGCCCCTTCGCTGGCCCTTCATACAAGCCCTCGTCCGACGCAACAGATCCGCCTCACCGAAAGCACTATACAATGCGCCCGCCGAAGCCTTCGTCCACTGCACCGGACCCGCTCCACGGACGCCATATTCAACTCCACCGGCCCTGCTTTACCGACGCCGCAGACTCATCAGGTTATTTCGATTTGTACTCCTTCGGTTTTTCTCTTTATCGTGCAACTGTTCACTTACCACAGATGAGCTCTCTTGTATGTCGACATGCGCCGCAACCGTAGCACCGGAGCAGCTTCAGCGATGGCGACAGTCGGACCAAACTCAACCGCAACACGAGAAGTATCGACGGTCCTTAGCTATCAAGTATGACAATGATACCCATACGCTGCCGAGAATCAGGTACTATTATCCAACGGCAGGCGCCTACGTTCACTTTCGTAGCATAAGCACCGCATCTTTGAATTTCTTCAGGGCATCATTCAGTTTTTCATGAGACGCGTTATTCGCTTGCACCGTAGGGCCATACTTACGGCGAAGGAACGTGTTACATGTGTTAAATTACATACCAAAGCACATATAGTTAATATGCTTTAGTTTGGTTACGATGCCACCGTTGGTTCCATCGATCGCTTAATGTTCTCTACGCTTAATTACACATCAGCAAACTAGCATGTGGTTCCGCTGCTTTTGTTCGCTTTTACCCTACATTTTCTCGATGCTAGCTATTACATCACTACTCCGAGCCTCTGTTCAGTACTTGTTTGTGTGTTCTTGATCTTCCCAAGTTGCATGACTAATTTGATGCTTCTATTAATTATGGAGCTGCCAACCCCATCAAGCAAAATATTTGTTCTTTTGGTGCTGGCACCTCGAACAAGCATAAAAATCGAGGGAAGCAGATATATTGTCGTGTATGAACACACCCTTCTTTCATTAGTTTAGATGAACCATTGATGATCAATTCGGACCAGTGCATGCGATTAAAATTAATTTTACCTAAATAGATAGTGCAGAATAAACTACAACAACTAGATTTGCAACCACGGGATGCTGACGATATCTTCAAAGAACATTGCAACAGCAACTAGGCTTCACAGCAACATATGGTAAGCCAGTGTGTTTTAGTACATGTTAAATATAATGCGAGTGGGCCGCTTTCTTGGCTTGTGCCCTCAACGTGTAATCCTACCGAATTACAAATAGTTCAGTTGTCTGCTTTGTTGTATTGCTTGATTCGAATGCTTGTTTGTTGTTACGTTATACCCGAGTTGGCCAATATGTCAGCAGTGCCTGCTGTACTGTTGTAAAGAAATGCATGCCTATTTCATTTGAGTCCTTAACTTTTCCTCTCAACTTCATCACAAGACTGTCTTCGTAGTTTATATGAGGCCACACTGTTAAGTGCTTTCTTAGATTATTTCAACTGCTTAGATGCCTTGGCAACTTAAATATAGCGGTTGTACATTCCCTTTCAACTTTCATCTTACCATTTTAATTTCTTTTTGGCTGATGCTGCTTCGAACCATTTAAATATAGTTTGCCATGCTCGGCAATAATTCGTCCGTCGTTTACCATGTAAGCTTACTGCTTGGATCATACGATAACTATCTCTTACTTATGTCCAGCGGAAACCTTGTCATTAGAGTATTGTACTTGCATGTTGTGTCATGTCTCTGAGTGGATTATGTTGCAAGACCCCCTATGTTGTCCGGAATTCCATGTTGTCCATGTGTTGTAATGATCCAAATTTTTTAGGTGAGGTAATCCTTAGTACTTGTATGATTGACATAAGGTGAACTGTTTTTTGTGTGAGCATATTGTATTGGATGAAATAACTGTTTGAATCAGAGTGTATCCAACCTACTGAATTCGAAGATCACGGCATTTCTAAATCATAATCATATATAAAGGTGGAGTAAATCTTTGTTGTGGTTTTGAAGAAATAAATAACAAAACGTATAATTATCTATGGATATTTGTAATCGAATACAAACTGGATTTGAATTTAGTTTGCCAGGTCCCAGGGCAAACGTGAATGCTAATTCTCCCAAGTTTTGAACGAAGTGGCTAAACACCCACTATAATTTGTGGGCTGCCCAAAGCAAGTGTTTGCGAGATGGAAATTACTGTCTACCCGTGACACTTGACATCCTTATCGACCGGATTTACACTGCTGTCGATAGGGGTAGACTAGTAACTTCTATCAGACGTGACACGACGGCCTCTGAGCCCATTCAGACACGGTGGGCGCCAAACGTGGGCGGCAAAACACATTTGATTCAAGCTCGTCCGAAAGACATGTGTCTCTTCCTCCATTTCCCCATTCATACACGGTGGGCGGCAAAACAAACTCTCCTCGTGCGAAATCGATGTAGGCTAATATTTTAAATAGGGCCAGATGTGTAACTTCCATCAGACGAGACACAACCGCCCTACCTGTCAGCCCGTTCATACACCGTGGGCGCCAACCGTGGGTGGCAAAACACCCTCTCCTCACCCGAAATAGTTACCGGCAAATATTTGGGAGATGCGAGATTACCGTCCTATCCCAAACCGACGCGATGTCTGAAATTTTAAACGGGGGATAAGTTCGTATCTTTCCCCCATTTTAGAGAAGCGCATCCCAAAGTTTGAGATCTCCCCCTCCCCTCCATTTCCCCATTCATACACCATCGGCGGCACGACAACCTCCGCACTGCGGCCAGCCTGCTCCGTCCGCCACCCCATCCTCCACCTTGCCGGAGCCGCTACCCCTACCCCGTCGTCCACTGCAAGAGATGGACGTCTCTCATCCACGGCGCTGGACCAGGATCCTTTCATCGCCTCCTCTCGCTTCATCGGCGCCATCGTCCACCTTTCAGTTGCCGCTCCTACGACCGCCTCGTCCACAGCAACAGGATATATCCCCCGACCCGGCCGTCTGCCGTCTAAAGTCTTCTTCCCCGCCGCCGACAGCCATAGCACCCTCAACACCCTCAACGTATCAGCATAGGCCTACACGGTGTCGCAAGAGAGGTGGTACTCTTCCATATGTGCTTAAGTTATTGATCTCACCCGAAAATAGATCGTAATTTGTTTATCGTACTTTTCTTGTCCGTACCAAATCGTAGTGGCTAGTTGAAAGCAAACATTGGTTGCGAAGTAGCTTTGTCCGGTTTGCACCTTCAGATCCGCCATGGCACGGGCACTATACTCGTAAAGCTTATGGTTTGCCCCCTTTATATTCACTACCATCATCGTAGGTGCTTCGTGTCGTGCTAGCACTGCTCCTCAAGACCTCAACCCAAAGCTTATGTGTTCAAATACGAATCTGATATGATGCTCATATCACTAAAACAGAGAACGTTTAATTGGTCACCTAATGTTCCTATATTCGTTTCAAAAAGCATGTGTGCCACCCACTGGTCCAGCTAGTTCCACTTTCCATATTTTTCTCTTGATGTTTAGGGTTTTCCCCTTTTATCTACTCTACTATGACCTCCGTAGGTGCTTTCTGTCGTACTAGCATTACTCCACCCTTCAAGCTAAACAACACAACACTCAGAATTCAAAAGCTTAGTGTTTTAAATATGATTGTGATATGATACTGATATTGGTTAACCGACATAATTGGTTAGCTAAAGGTCCCACTTGAGTTTCCAAATGCATGTCGCGACATATAGAGAGACAACATAATTGCATTTCTTTGTCACTTGTTAACCGTACTTTCTTGTCCATACCAAATCTTAGTTGTTATTTCAAAGCAAACATCGGTTGCTAACTACCCTTTGCACGGTTTACAGCTTCAGATCTGCCATCCCACTGCCATGGTCAACATTGTACTGATCATGCTTATGTTTCCCCATTTTATGATGACCACAATCAGCCTACGTGGTTTGTGTCGTAATAGCACTACTCCACCCATCGAGCTAAACAAGCTTAGTTGTACAAATTCATATATGATATTATTGTTGATATTAGTAAAACTGAGAGATGTTTAATTGGTTAGCTAAATGTTCCTACTTTAGTTTCGAAATGCATGTGAGCCACATATGGAGAGATCGGAAAGAATAGTATTTCTCTGTGCGCTCTGGTTCATCATGGGTGGCCAACCGACATTGTATTGAAACACTTGTAATATCTTCAATCTGCTTGCTCTTCTGCTCTTCTTTAAGATGATACTCTTCTCTTGCGGTCGACTGGTCAGGTCGAGTTGTTCTCCCTTAGTATATTTTGAATCTGTCAGGTCAGGTCGACTTGTATTTCTTTACTATATGTTGAAGCTATCATCTACGAAGTGTCATCACTTCTGGAGCTCTCATATTTTGAGTAGTAGGCCACATTATATTAATGCGCACAACAAATTACAGCATGCATGGCATCTTTTAAAAGAATTGCAGAGATAGCACAAAGGGGTTTACTGAGGAGGCGAGATTGGATTAGAATCACTTCGCATTACAAAGAAAATCTCACTTGTTTTATGTTTTCATGCATGTCGATATTGAACATTATCAAAATGAATATGAGAATGGGCGCACGAGAGGAATATTGCGGAACGATCCACTGGCTAACAAACTTGGCATGGTGGAGGATGGCCTATCTTATTCACCCATCAAGGTGCTTACTCTAACTTTGCAAAGTTGTATTGGTCGCACATATTTTGCATCTGACCTCTTGCATTTCTTCTACTTTGTTACACCATCTACTTAGTTTAAGCATCATATATGAGTATATGCCATAACTATCCATTTTCTGTACCTATTCCATGTGTCGTCACACTATGTTTTTCCAGTCAAATGTTGTTCTTTCGTGATAGATGTACAAAAGGAAGAGGGTGAGTGTAGATCCTCAAGGAGTACAAACTAGGTATTTGGAAAAGGTAGTGGTACCTGTTAAATCAGATAGATCGGCAGCCACAGAAAACACAGGCCCAACTGTACCACACTTTACCCCAACTCCAGTGGCCAAACCCCTATTAGAACTGCTGGGAGCCCAGCGTCAGGTAGTGTCTATGATATCAATTCAAAATTTGAACTCCTAAATTTCTGCTTGTGCCTTACCTTCTCTCTTGTATGAAAATTAATTTCAGATGAATCTCCTTGCTCAAAGGATCATACGATCTCAAAACAATAATGGGCTCTGCATTGCTCTTGTCAGTACATCTCTCCCTTTTGCCTTGTAACGCTCTACTTAATTAATTGCTATTTGATTATGTATCATCGATCGCACTTTTGAGCTTCATTATCCTCTGTTTCTTCCAATATTATTTGATCTATATTTACTCTTTGCAAAATGTAGAATAATGGCAACACTTATAAAGAATTTTCTTTGGGGAATTTATTGAATTATCCTTCCATCAACATGGAGAAGGGCTTTGTCCAGCCCGTGTTAACATGTAATGTAAGTTCATCCTTCTCAAGCCTTCAAACTTTGTTCTAGTATATATTTGGATAGGCATCATTGCCTCCACTGCTGTTTGCTTTGTTGTTTACATCTGATTGGATGTTTGCAACAACTACCAGTTTCAAATTGTAGTTGTAAAAACATGTTCCTTATGCAGAACAGATCCATTTATTTGCTTATATAATTGTGAAACCTGTTACGTGTCTCCTTGTTTCTCTTTCAGAGTCGTATCTCTTACGCCAGGCAGAACTTTAGGGAAGATAGTGAGCCAAACCATCTTGAGGACAGCGAGATGACCCCAAGGTCCTGTCTTGATGAAGACAGTGAGTTGAAGCTACTCACCAGCAGGTGTGAGACAATCTCTGTGCAGTCGCTGCCTGAATCAGTTCGACTTCTTCAGTCTCAACTTAAAGCGGAAAGGCTTGCTTCAGCTCAGCTCCGACTTGAAGTCAAAGATGCAACGAAGATGTCAGAGGACTGCCGTGCGCACCATCATGCCTTAAATCTAGTGTTGATGCATCTATCGTTGACACAACTGAGGTCTACTCAGCTTCTTCAGCTATTTGGGGGCCCGACCTGGCCAGGCCTAGTGCCTTCTGAAATGCTCTCAGTTTTGTATATTCTTTTGTCGGCGCGTTTATTTGCACTGGTGGCGAACTTTGATGCCCAGTGGATGTAATATGTGTGATAGCCGTGATAGCCTAGCGTAAGTTGCTTGCTTATTTATTTCCTTGTTGTCTTGTTTATTTGTTTGCTTGTATTCATTGTAGTTCTTTTTCCGCGGTTTGCTAGTGGCTGCAGTAACCTATTTTTTAAAACTAGGCCACAATAACCATGGGCTAATATTTACTGTAGTAACACTGGGCCTCCTACGGGTCAGAAAGCGATGGGCCTTCTACGGGCCATAGAAACGATGGGCCTTCTACGGGCCGAGAAACAATGGGCCTTCTACGGGCCATAGAAACAATGGGCCTTCTACGGGCCAGATCAACAATGGGCCTTATACAGCAAGATGATCGATTGGCAAACATGGGCCTATAACAGCCACATTATGGCCGTAAACGGGATAGAGTTGGAATCGTCCGTTCATGGGCCGACCATAACGGGCCAGCGTTAATAGGCCGTATTTCATGACGCTATGAAAACGGCCCAACGTGTTAACGGACCACAAACGGACCGACTGTAACCACATGCTGAATTTGGCCCATAAGCAGAAAATGACAGTAATTGGCCGTAAGTAAACGAATGCTGGAAATGAGCCCAAAATAATCGGGCTCGAGAAGGTCGAAAGATAACATGGGCTGAAACGCCCAACGGAATAACGGCCCTTAATGGGTATAAAGTGATACATTTGTTCATTACGGGCCGGTTTCACCATGGGCCGTTAATGGGTGTAAAGTAATACATTTATTCATTACGGGCGGTTTACCACGGGCCGTTAATAGGCCAAGAGTTACATAGGGCCTCATATGGGCGAAAGAAGTCATGGGCCATACATGGGCCGAAGAAAACGGGCTGGAATCATATTGGATGGCCCGGATGACGCCATCGGGCCTAATTCGGATAGGGCGAACGGGCCTTGGGTTAGCGGGCTGTAAATGGGCTATATGCGAACAGGCCGTTAACAGGATTTACATGGGCCGGCCGGCCACCTTTTGACAAAGTCAAACGGGCCGGCCTTTTCACAGGAATGGGCCTCTGTTGGGCTGTGCCACGTGTCGACGTATCATAGGCGCCTTCTGTCCAATGAGTGGATGACATTTGTCCCAACGATGAGCCGACACGTGTTTCCTCCAGCCAATGATGATTTTACACGTGGAAAATCCCCATTGGTCGGGGCTGTTAACGGGTTACGGATCCAAAACCCGACCCGATAGCTTAACGGCGTTCCATTACGGTGGTTGCCACGTGTCGGTCACCCTTGACGAAAGCACTTCTGTGACGCGCGATTTATCGTCATGGAAGTGGACACTTCCGTGATGATAATTTTGGTAATGTCATGGAACACTTCTATGACAACACAGGTATGACTATCTTGATTCTGTAATAAATTTGTCATGGATGTACATGCATGACAAAAAACGCGACCTACTGTGACAAACACGTATCATCACGGAAGTGTATTTTTTTGGAGTGAGTTCGGCAGAAACCTAACCCTAAATTTTCGAATCAAATCTAATTCAAAGGAAGTTTTTGCTGGATAGGATAATCTCAAACTTGTCAAGAATCATGGCATTGTCTTTGTGCTAAGAATCGGAGTGAGAAAGCACAAAGGATCGAACTCATACCCTAACTTGGCGATGGCTCGCTATGGCGACAACGGCGGCGGTGATTTCCGTTGACGGCAGAGGAGACCAGCGGCAGGAGGTCGCTGGCTATGAGGAGACGATCCGGAGACCTGAGTCGGCAGAGCAGGATACGCGCGGGCGAAGGGTTTTCGGAGGTTTTCCCAAAATTTGACCCGTGGGTATATATATCCTGACCCTGTCGGTGTGACCGAGTGGAATGACTCGGTGGCACCGAGATGCGGAATCACAAGCGGTTACTGCAACTCATTGTGACCGAATTGTTCAAATCAGTTGCACCGAGATTGAAAACCTGGATCAACTCAATGAATTTGGTATGACCGAAAGGAATGAATCGGTCAGACCAAAATGCATAGAGAGGTTTTGGAAGTTTAAGTCTATGACGAATCGGTGACTCCGAGTGCTCCTCACCCAGAGGGTTCGAATCTGACTTGATCAAACTTTGTGATGTACGATGAATAGAGTTTGAGACGAGAAAAGCATAGATAGCTAGAGGGAGTTCTTAGGCATTCTTGTCCATCCATTTGGCAAAATAAAAAGAGCCAAACAATCAAAGCAACAAATGTACGTCCTCGAATGAGAAAAATATGCAATCAACATGCTCACACAATAAAATGGAAAATAGAACATGTGGCAAAGCATGCACAATCACTCTGGCATGTATCAAGCAATTGGTGATGTCTAGGTCATCTATATATGAGTATATTGACTTACGAGTCAAATGAGAACATGTGATCATAGGTCATACTCATAGTTTAAGCACAAGTGGCGTTACCACTTTTACATAAAGCATTGTCGTGTTCACACCATTAGAGTTGCTTTAGCCCAATTCTTAGAGTAAAGCTCCCCCTAGATGTGATATCCCCCCTAAGAGGGATGCACTAACGTTGGGTTTTGTCGATGATGACTTCATGTAGGTATTGAAGATGTGGATGCTCATTGTCGATGTAGATCATTTGAAGCTATCCATTGGAGTGAGTTGCACTTTCAATACCTACATGGGTTAGTCCCACAAGGAACAAACAAGGATATTCATAGACATATAGTGAAGTACACACCGAATGATGTCCATGAAAGCATTAGATTACCTTGTCCCTTGTCTTACCAACAAGAGGGTTTGTGACTCCTTGAACTAGTGCAAGATGTGGAAGTAGTTTGCACTTGTCCTTGACAAAATGAATATGAGTGAAGCATGTTGATAGAGTCACCCTCAAGAACTCTCTAGTTCTTCTTCTTTGGGATCCACATCAACTTGATGCGAATCCTAGGGGTTGTAGTCGTACTTGATGAAGTAGAACTTGATGTAGACTTGGGAACCCTCTTGACCAAGGCCTTTGGAGCTTCCTCAAATGCATCAATCTCCTCTTGAAGATTGTCCTTGCCCTTTTGCTTGTGGTCTTGTGGTGGAAGATCATCTTGAGCTTGTGTCCCCTTCAAGGAAGTAGGATCATACTTGTCTTGTTGAGGAACAAACTTCATCTTGGGGTATTGATCTTCTTCCCACTCAACTCCATTGGCATTGAAATTTTGTTCAAAACAAACACCTTGATTCTTCCGGTGCCTTCCTTGCTTGCGTACAATTTCCTCAAATTGTTTACTTCCGGCAAGGCTCTTGTAAACACCTTTTTCTATAATTCCCTTGGGGCCTTTAGCCATGATCCATCTTCCAATTCCTTTATTTGGTTACTCAAATATGTCATAGGAGTTGGTTGGCACAAGTGCTAGGCCGGCAATACCTTCATCTTGTGTATATTCGGAGTCGGAGTGATAACTTCTCTCGGAGTGGTGGTCGGAGTCGAAACTGGATACCCATTCACCAACATGAGCTTGATGTCTTAGTTTTGTGTAGCTCCTTGATGACTTGTCCTTCCTTTCCGAATCCTTGCTTCTGCGAGAGGTTCTTCGTTCATAGGGATCATCTCTACTCCTTCTCTCTCTTGGAGGTGATTATTCCCTTTTGCTTCTTCTTTTAGGCGAGTCTTCTCTTCTTTTGTAGGGAGCCGTACACTCATTGGAGTAGTGTCTGAGTCTTCCACAATTGAAGCAATTTCGCTCACGACTAGAAGATCTTTTGTCATTGTAGGCCCTTGACTTCGAACTCCATTCCTTGCTTCTACTCTTGTAGAACTTGTTGAAGTTCTTCACCATTAAGCTCAACTCTTCATTGAAGGCTTGTTTCTCACTTGATGATGTAGGAGCATCACATGAGGCTTTGTAAGCACCACTAGACTTGTTGTGAAGTTCTTCTTTATCCATGAGTGACATCTCATGAGCAACAATTCTTCCAATGACTTCGGTTGGCTTGAGATCTTTATAATTTGGCATCATTTGGACCAAAGTGCACACGGTATCATATTTTCCATCCAAGGCTCTTAGGATCTTCTTGATGATGAATCTGTCGGTCATCTCATCATTTCCTAAGCCGGCAATCTCATTTGTGATGAGAGCGAGACTAGAGTACATTTCAGCGACATCTTCACCATCCTTCATTTTGAACTTGTCAAGCTGACTTTGAAGCACATCCAACTTGGATTCCTTGACGGATTCGGTACCTTCATCCATATCAATCAAAGTATCCCAAATTTCCTTTGCATTCTCAAGATGGCTGATTTTTGTTGAATTCTACAGGGCACAATCCATTGAAGAGGATATCACAAGCTTGAGCATTGTATTGCAACATCTTCAATTCTTCTGCGGTAGCTTCACGATTTGGTTCTCTCCCATCAAAGAATTCACCTTGCAAGCCAATAAACAAAATGGCCGTGGCGGGGTTATGTCCAAGAATACGCATTTTCATCTTATGCTTCCAACTAGCAAAATTAGTACCATCAGAGTAAGGACCTCTACGGTGGTATTTTCCCTCGCTAGACGCCATACTCTCCTAGGTTGTGAAACCAAGGCTATGATCACCAAAGCTCTAGAAATCAAGGCAAATGGAAACCAAGACTCTGGTACCACTTGTAGGACCAAAAGTATGTCTAGAGGGGGGGGGGGGTTGATTAGACTACTTGACCAAATAAAAATCTATCCGTTTTCCAAATTTTAAGTCTTGGCAGATTTTAGCAACTTAGCACTAGTCAAGCAATCAACCTACACATGCAATTCTAAGAGTATAGCAGCGGAATGTAAATCATTGCATATGAAGGTAAAGGGGAGGAGTTTGGAGGGAGCAATAGCAATGTAGAAACGGAGATTTTTGGCGTGGTTCTGATAGGTGGTGCTATCATACATCCACGTCGATGGAGACTTCAACTCACGAAGGGTAACGGCTGCGCGAGTCCATGGAGGGCTCCACCCACGAAGGGTACACAAAGAAGCAACCTTGTCTATCCCACCACGACCATTGCCCACGAAGGACTTGCCTCACTTGGGTAGATCTTCATGAAGTAGGCGATCTCCTTGCCCTTAAAAACTCCTTGGTTCAACTCCACAATCTTGACGGAGGCTCCCAAGTGACACCTAACAAATCTAGGAGACACCACTCTCCAAAAGGTAATAAATGGTGTGTTGATGATGAACTCCTTACTCTTGTGCTTCAAATGATAGTCTCCCCAACACTCAACTCTCTCTCTCACAGATTTGGCTATGGTGGAAAAATGATTTGAGTGGAAAGCAACTTGGGGAAGGCTAGAGATCAAGATTCTTGTGGTTGGATTGGAATGTCTTGGTCTCAACACATGAGTAGGTGGTTCTCTCTCAGAAAATGAGTAGTGGAAGTGTAGGATCATTTTGATGGCTCTCTCCACAAATGGAGAATGGATGGAGGGCTATATATAGCCTCCACAAAAAATCTAACCGTTACACACAAATTCCCAAACTCGGTGAGACCAAATAGTGAAACTCGGTCAAACCGAACATTAGGATTTTCGGTGGGACCGACAATATCAACTTGGTGGGACCGATGTGCTAGGGTTAGGGCATAGCTTCATCTCGGTGAGACCGATCACATGAACTCGGTGAGACTGATTTCAGTAATAGGCAACCAGAGAGTTGGTCAGGCAAACTCGGTGGGACCGACCGCTCATTTCGGTGAGATCGAAACGTTATGAAAAGGAAACAGAGAGTTGGCATTGCGAACTCGGTGGGACCGATTGCTCATTTCGGTTAGACCGAAACGTTACGAAGGGAAATAGAGAGTTTGCAATCCCATCTCGGTGAGACCGAGATCCCCATAGGTGAGACCGAACTGATTAGGGTTTCTGGCAGTGGCTATGACAAATGAACTCGGTGGCATCGAATAGATCAAATCGGTGGGGCCGACTTTGACTTTAGGTTTAGGACATATGTGGAAATGAGAAAGTGGGTGAGGGATTTTGGAGCATATCACTAAGCATTTTGAGCAAGTAAGCCATTAAGCAACACCTCATCCCCTTTAATAGTATTGGCTTTTCCTATGGACTCAATGTGATCTTGGATCACTAAAATGAAAGTGTAGAGTCTTGAGTTTTTGCCAATATGTGTCCTTAGCATTTGAGGGGTCCACATCTCTAGTCCATGCCATGCCAATCATTGAACTTTCTGAAATGATCATTTTGAAAGAGTATTAGTTCAATGAGCTATATGTTGTTAAGAATTACCAAAACCACCCAGGGATTAGTTGCACTTTCAATCTCCCCCTTTTTGGTAATTGATGACAACATATAGATCAAAGCTTCGACAAATGATAATAAGACTGAAATACATCGTTGCTTTGAGAAGTATGTGATAAGAAAGAGATCCCCCTAAAGTTGTGCATTATTTAAAATTTTCTTTTTAATGCAAATGCACAATCGATTAGGATCACTAGTCATCAACCCGTACTACTACGCGGGCCAGCTATTTTTGCAAAATTCATAAAATACTTGAAGGCACTATTAGAATTTGCAAGTTTGTAGTTTGAATAGAGTCTGGTCCACCAATTTTGTTTCCATTTTTTTACCTTCGTTCTTAAGTAGTTTCTATCTTGTCTTCATATATTCGTACACCGATTAAAACTAATAAAACTTGAATGCTAACTGAAGATGTGTAAATTTGACTAAGTTATAAGCTAAATGCGTGAAGCAGATCATGGTTAAATTAGTTAGGAAACACTATCACAGTTGTGGCGCATTGCCTCACTCCCTTTCTCAATTCCTCTCCAACTGCGTCTTCTGAGTCATCCACCGGGAACAATTCAAATATCTTATTTGTTCAAAACTATAGGAATATAACATATGACATGGCGATCACGTATTTGTGTTTTATTCCAAATTTATCCAGTTCCTATGAGGCCCTAATTCTTCTTAGTCAAACATATTGAAATAACTGAAAAACATGATATGTTAACCGGGTGGTGCAACAAATTCAACAATGAGGGCAATATGTCATTGCCATATTTGACTATATTTGAGCATGTAAATTGAATGTTGCAGGCAGAATAGATATCATATGCGTGAGAAGAAACGTATACCCAAGTATAGACAAAGATATATTACGACACCTTGAGAATACAAAAATTAGAAGGCCACAAAATAAATAAAACTAAGTTAACAGGAATATAATATATAGCCATAGACTTTAATAGGTGAAAATTACATACTGAACATATGCATCGTTTAGTAGAAGAAGAAAAATTCTAGGACGGAAGGAAAGAATAGAGACATAACAATATTATGCAAGGAAAAACAAGATGCACACATTACAACTGGATATTTTAGATCTTCCCAAATATTTGATCCTCCTGCTGCCAAATTTCATAATTACAACCCACATCCAATGGTATCACTATTAAAAACATCTAACCGAGAACCACATATCAAAGCAGAATCGTCATGTTATAAACATCATACAATTTTTTATGAAATAGTACTGCACTATTTAGTCCACATCCATTAGAATTTACCTCATGTTCGCTAGTAGGTGCCATCCTATGCAAAGTGGACATATCAGCGAAAGTAGGAAGGCAGTGGTCGTACTGAACCATTGTTTGCAATCATATGGAAGTACATGTGATGATCGATGCAGTGGGAGCCAAAGTAGCACGGACAACAAAGCGCAGACCTTTCTGTACATAATCGATGCAACATCATCCATCATGTAGTTGGTGGTTTGGGCCTTGGGTGTGTAGCAAACGGAAAACACCTATGGCAGCAAAAATGAGGACACGACAGGGGATAGATAATTGTTGAGCCCTATGTACGCGACAACAACAACTCAAGATTTAAAGTCATACTCTGCACATATGTATTCTTGATCCACATATAATAATGTCATTGTTGTGTTCATTGACTGGTACACGCCTATAAATTTCCTTTAAAGATCATTATTGGTAAATATAAATATTTCAAATCAAAAGAATATCAGCAGAACTGAGAGTCAAAAACAAATATTGTAAGGCCAACTTCTTTTTGGGCGGACTAAAATCAGGAACTCCAACATATGAGAAGTAGTAGCTTCAAAGATAACTATAAGATTAATTAGTAGGTTAATGATATTTATGCACTCAAATCTATGAACCATGACCGGCCTACTACAACTACATAAATATTTATTGATTTTATTATACTTGATTGAAATCTGTGTATAGCCAACATGAGAGCAAACATATACTGATAGCCTAATAGGTTTCCAATTGTAACTAAGTCAACATTAGCTATTCCAAATGTGCATGATTTCCCAGTGCATCTGGACATTTTTCTGTTCAAGTTATGAAACCAACGAAAGAATTCAGCATTAAAGTAACAAACTTAACATGAACGACTTGGAGACAAATTATATACATAAAAATTATCTAAAGCATCTACGTCAAGGATACAGAACTACTTTCCTGACATATCAATCTTCCATCTGATTTGATTCAAACGACTTTGACGCACCTCCTACACTTCAGATTGATAGTGGTAACCACCTGATCTATTGTATAAAGGTGTGACCTGCAACAAAATCTAATGGTATCCAGGACGTGAACAACCTTGCCGCCAGTCGACAGTTGGCTCCAGTTTTTTTGCTTAGCAGCGTGACCAACAGAGGCAACCGCCTGATCTACTACAAACGTATGTTGGGACACCTCCTGCACTGCATCTACCACCGTGGAATAATTCATTAACTAAAAACGTTTGACTAATGCATGTTCCGATCTTGGAAGGTAGGGAGATTGAACGGATAAAAAGCTACATCAATAATTGTGTGTTCCCACTTGAGAAGATGCAGAACACCCAGCTGGTTCCCCCTAATTCCCTAGAGTGCATGATTTTGTCTTGAACTGTGTTAATAGATGGGAATCTACAACATGTTCTGTGACTAATTGAACGGGCTGTAGAACAGAACACATATTCAAGGATTGTGGATTACTTGCCTGCTTTGTGAGGATAGGAGTGACAAACCGTGGCGCATCAATCTTCCTTCTGATTTGATTCAAGCGACTTTGATGCACCTCCTTCTACAATTCAGATTGAACGGGACATCTTGGATTGCAGTTTGTTCGGGACATGGCAGCCAAGGGGATTGAAAGGAACCTTTCCTCAGATGGGCTGCTGCATAGTTGGAGTAGTGGAGATTGTAAAGGCCGTTGAAGAAGGGGATTGGGAAGAGGGTAGTTGTATTGGATGGGAGGAGAAAGAGAAAAGGATTAGGAGGAGCAGCGCTAGATATCTTGAGTGGAGGAATTGGATCGGCCTAGGAAGGAGACCTAATCGGGAGATGCATTCTTTTTTTTATCTAAAGATGCCTTAACGTGGGACGGCTACCAAGGACTCTTGAGGCACTGCATCTGACGGTGGAAAATAATTAACTTGAAGATGAAACGGTAATTTTTCTTAGTATTTGAGGATTAACGTGGAGGCTCGTATGGTGCTTTCAATTAGTAAATATAAGATGGGTTACTCTTCCATGTCACATACATCTTGGTGGATCTCTCAGAATGATAGAATATGGAATATGCACTCATCACCAAGATAAAGTGTGAATGAACATACATAAGAGATAGAGAATATTATCATCCAAGCACAAACATTTAAGTATGATATGACCAAACACATGACCATACAAGTATCTCCCACACATACCATAAAGTATCATCCAAGCAAGCAAACAAATAAGTAGCAAAAGAGGCAAAAAGAAGCAAAGATCTCTCTCTCTCTCTCTCTCTCTCTCTCTCTCAGCCTATGATCTATACACTTTCTCCCCCTTTGGCAACAAGTTACCAAAAAGCTTGAAAATGCATAGTGCTATGCGGCTCTCTAAGCTTGATCTTCGGGAGGTGGCGTGGAGAGGAGTCCTGGACCAAATGCTTCTGAGGAGGTTGTAGGCGCTGGTGGAGCATATCACTAAGCATTTTGAGCAAGTAAGCCATTAAGCAACACCTCATGCCCTTTTAATAATATTGGCTTTTCCTATGGACTCAATGTGTTCTTGGATCACTAAAGTGAAAATGTAGAGTCTTGAGCTTTTTCCAATATGTGTCCTTAGCATTTTGAGGGGTCCACATCTCTAGTCCATGCCATGCCAATCACTGAACTTTCTGAAATGATCAACTTGAAAGAGTATTAGTTCAATGAGCTATATGTTCTTAAGAATTACCAAAACCACCCATGGATTAGTTGCACTTTCACAAGCCCTGTTCTTCCTCGGGAGGGCAGATCTGGAGTCCGTTCGAGGCCCCGGAGAGGGGAATTTGTTGCCATCGTCATCATCAATCATCCTTCATCACCAATTTCATGATGCTCACCGCCGTGCGTGAGTAATCCAATCGTAGGCTTGCTGGACGGTGATGGGTTGGATGAGATTTACCATGTAATCGAGTTAGTTTTGTTAGAGTTTGATCCCTAGTATCCACTATGTTCTAAAATTGATGTTGCTATCACTTTGCTATGCTTAATTCTTGTCACTAGGGCCCGAGTGGCATGATTTCAGATTTGAACCCTTTATGTTTTCATGAATATATTTGTGTTCTTGATCCTATCTTGCAAGTTATAGTCACCTACTATGTGTTATGATCCGGCAACCCCGGAGTGACAATAGTCGGGACACTTCCCGGTGATGACCGTAGTTTGAGGAGTTCATGTATTCACTAAGTGCTAATGCTTTGGTCCGGTACTCTATTAACAGGAGGCCTTAATATCACTTAGTTTCCAATAGGACCCAGTTGCCACGGGAGGGTAGGACGAAACATGTCATGCAAGTTCTTTTCCATAAGCACGTATGACTATATTCGGAATACATGCCTACATTATATTGATGAATTGGAGCTAGTTCTGTGTCATCCTCTGTTATAACTGTTGCTTGATGAATGTCAACCGACATAATTATCCATCATTGATCCATTGCCTACGATCTCGTTTCATATTGATCTTTGCTACTTTACTTTTCGTTGCCACTGTTACGATTGCTACAAAATTGCTACTATTACTTTTGCCACTGTCACCGTTACTTCCATACTACTTTTCTTCTGAACACTTTGCTGAAGGTATTAAGTCTTTCAGGTGTGGTTGAATTGATAGCTCAGCTGTTAATACTTGAGAATATTCCTTTGCTCCCCTTGTGTCGAATCAATAAATTTGGTTTGGATACTCTACCCTCGAAAACCGTTGCGATCCCCTATATTTGTGGGTTCTCCGGTGAGAAATTGACTTGTGGTTTGCAATGGAAAGTTTGTGAAGGGTTTGGATTCCACCTCAAGGTCTACCACTAGTTGTTGAGAATAGTTTTGATGATGATATCTTAAGAATAAATAGGATTAGTCGGGGTAACACTCACCCCTTCAACGGTGACTAGTTTCCCTCCAAGAAAGTGAACATTGGCATAGATCCTCGTCTCTGGAGTTCCACTTATCCCTAACTTGAGCTCTTACTTCTTGTTTAATCTGGTCCCTTAACCTTTCACTTGTTAGCATATTGTGCTATCATCTATTGTTAGAACTTGACTCATCATAGGAATTGTTCGACTCATATTTATATTATGCCCTTACCTAAAATTGCTAGTAAGTAATTAAAATTTGCTATTGTACCTATTCACCCCTCTTCTAGGTCCATCTTGATCCTTTCAGTAGGAGGCTAGCAGGCGATGTAGGTTGTTGGCATGATGGCTTGTGTGGAATAACTATTGTGGCATGCAATATTTGGGTCACAACAATTACTTTGTAGTCGGCTCCGCGACATGTTTAATACTATTTTTTATTCCGTCGTGGTTGACCGGAAGATGTTGTGGTATTGTCCAGGTGGTTAGGTTATTGCTAACCAGACTAACACAAGCTTAACACATCTTTCCTTCCAAGCTCATCGTCAAAACTACAATCATCTACGATGGATCAAGCGAGCATGGCTTGGCTTGCCTACCTAGTTGCATTCGTCATTTTGGATTTTCGTCTGTGTCTATCCATCGATATGGTCGCTCATGATGATGGCACTAGCGACGCCTCTTTTCAGTTTTCATCTTTTTGGCAATGTTCAAGAAAGCATATTTAAGCGATGCTTAAGCGCTGAGCAATGGCAAAATGCTTCGCATTCTCCTTAAGTGTTGGATTAAGTGTTTTTTTAATTTTTCTATTTTTGAATTAGTTTTGCTTGTATGCTTGAGCAATGATGGCAATGTGCCACTTATCTTGTTATTAGGGTCTGTTCATGGCAGGACCCCGACTCAATGCCACACTGATCTAGCATGTAACACCTCATATCACTTTGCGGCCTCACGCACGGTATTCCCACGGGTGTCGCCTTACCAGGCCCGGGACCGTTTGCGCCATTTGGCACACGTATATGATAGTGCCGCTAGCATCCATATGACAAGGAACCCGGGCTGACATGGCTAGTCGTGAATCCAAGGTGGCTCTAACTTACAGGGACAAGCATACATGACCCAGCAACGAACGTGTCGGTCATCAGCGAGTGAATCCGGGCTGTAGCAACTGGGCTAGCAGGACTCCGGTAAACCGGGCTGTAGCAGGCTAACATGACTCCGGTAGTCACCCGTGACATTTCCACATAGGGACAGACACAGGAACGAAGAAGGACACATGCCGGCCAACCTAAGTGTTCCGGAGCAGTAGCAAGCTACCAGGGCTCAGTGGAAGCACTCGGAGACATTTCCCGATAAGAGAGGCTACCAAGGATAAACAACTAGATAGTCAGATCCCACACATACCAAGCATTTCAATCATACACACAGTATGCTCGATATGTGCAAATACAACATGGCATCACAAGATGACTCTAGAACTCAAGTACTTTATTTAAAGCTCCAGAGAGCATACATAACATTCACACAGATACGGGTCACACGACCCAGCATTCAAGTCATACAAACATAGAAGCCAACAGCGGAAGTAACATGTCTGAATACAGTTATCTAGAAAATAAAAGAGGCTTGAGGAAGCCTAGCTATCCTACAAAGGTCCATCGTGTGCTCAGGATCACCACCTGGGCTTCAGCCTACTCGTCGACATCAAGGTCTACGAAGAACCCATCAGAAGGGGTTGCAGCATCTTCTGTAAAACGTAAATTAAGCAAACATGAGTACAAAGGTACTCAGCAAGACTTACATCGAATCCTACATATATGCACATTATCAAGAAGGGATGGTGGGGTTATTGCAGTAAGCCACCTTTGACTCTTGGCTAAGCTATCTTATGAGACTCCATCTTGTAATTGTTTTGCGCACTCGAGTCCACTACACACCACTTCAATACACTACCGCGGATCCACCTCCGTCATCCTACGGAACAGCCATCCTCGGCACTCACACTTATCTTGAGGCTTTTAGAAGTTTCCATTTACTTGTCTATGAACTGTATAGGCAACCAAGTAGTCCTTTACCACAGACATGGCTATTCGAATAGATGATGTTAACCCTGCAGGGGTGTACTTCGTCATACACACTTCCACCACTTATCGTCGTTTACGCGACATGTACTCGGCAACCTTCAAGCGGAAGCCCAACGTGGGTGTCGGCCAGAGCCTACCTAAGCACTCAAGTCTCTAGTCCAGGTTTATCGCCTATCCAGGTTCCATCCCTAGGGAGTCCTGCTGAGGTTTCCACATACGGCCCCAAACCATGTGTGAAGGGTTCCCGAGATACCAAACGGGCATCCGGTACACCGTGCCACGTACCTACCGCATCACAGCCCACCCCGAGGGTCAGCGCTGCCCATGGCCTCCAGTATACTACAAACACCAGAAACTACTTGCAACTCCTGGACAGAGGACTAGGGTGGTTAAGAAGCCGAGAGGGTCCATTGGTTTCGGGCCCAATGCATGGTAGTAGCTGATTCTTAAATCACACATACAGATCTCAGTGCTTAAGGACGGTTCCAATGGAACAACCCACCATGTACACCTACATGGTCTCTCATCGATACCTTTACCAAATCGTGTTCAACATCACTCTCATTACCGACATGATCATTTCACTCTAGCCCAACACCCAGATGAACCAGACCTGACACGACTCTAAGCATAGCAGGCATAGCAAGGTAGGAAACACATTCACATGGCTCAATCAACTCCTACACATGCTAGTCGGTTTCATCTAGTTACTGTGGCAAAGACAGGTCATGCAGAGGAAATGGGTTCAACTACCATAGCACACAGCAGTTTGAATCGCATTATCTTAAATGCAGTAAAAGAGAGCAGAAACGAGAACATGGGATCGTATCGATATGATCAAATGGTTGGTTGCTTGCCTTGCGGATCCGTAGATTGATACTGGTCTTCGTATGAGTTCTCGCGGTATTCTTCCGGGGCAGAACCTACCGCAGAGAGCACCGATATACAATCAATACCAAGCAATGTGCAACAATATGATGCATGCATGAGACATGGCAAAATTAGTGTATTGGGCTAATGCAACTATGACCAGATGAGTTTGAGCCATTTTGAACCAAATATTCAAATTCCAAACGCATATATGATCTTAAATAGTGCTTCATCATGTTTTGCACTAAACATCAAGTTAACTTGTCTAAACATGCATGAAACCAGTATAGATGGATAGATTGGATTTTTCTAATCTTTTTTCATATATAACACTTTGTATTTGGAGTTACAGATTATTTTCTATGAATTTTTGAAGTTTGCACTATTTACTGGAATTTCCTGAATAAAAATAAATCCAGAAAAGTGAGTTATTGCGTCAGCATTGCGCCAGTAGGTCAACAGGGGCGTCCAGGTCAAACCTGACCAATGGGACCCACTGGTCAGTGTCTCTATTAATTAACTAAGTTAATTAGTATTAGTTTAGTACTAACCTAGGTTTGACCAAGTGGCAGGGCCGACATGTCAGTGACCCAGGGGAGTCAAACCCCTGGTCAAACCACGCTGACTCGCCGGTGTTTAGCCGCCGGCGACGTCCAGACGCAGCGGAGGCTGCGAGTTTTGCCCTCCGGCGACCAAATGAACGGCAGGGACCATCTACGTGAAGCTGGGAGTGAGCCGCGTCCAGTGGTGGTGGTGGTGGTTGAGCTCCAGGTCGCCGGAAACGACGCTGGCGACGAGTTGTGCGGCTGCTGGAGTTCGGGCGAGGTCGAACTCGTTGCTGTGGTAATCTTGGAGGCTCAAGGCTAGCTCCTACGTGGTCTACATGGTGCTGTGAAGTCATTGGACATGGTGGTGTGCCCGTTGGGTGGCCGGAGCATTGTCGGTGACGAGCTCAGGCGGCGGCGCGTGTGGTGAAGCTCGTTGCGATCGAAGCAATGGACGACAACGAGAACGGGAAGGATGGGGAGAGGCAGAAGCTCACGGCGATCACGATGAGCTAGTCGGCACGGTCGGGGACGAGTTGGAGCTTCGGTGACGGCGAAGGGTATCTCCGGCGACGGCGGAGTCGGGCGAGGTTGATGCAGTGGCTTCGGGGCGAACGAGCGTCTGGGGCTCGTCTTGCTCGATGGAGAGGAGGATGACGGAGCACCTAGACACGACGAGGCAGCGCAGAGACGGCGGTGGCCACGTCTACGACGGCGAGGCGGTTGCGGCTGCTTCGGCCATGGCGGAGGGAAGCGAGGGAGAGGCGTTGGGGGAGAGTGAGCGTGTCCAGGCGGTCCAGGGGGCGACGTGGAGGTCGACCAGCGCGTCCAGGGGCTGAGCGGCAAGCAGGTGGCGCCGTGGCGAGCTCGCGCTCGTCGGCATCACCGCCACCTGCTGCTGGCGGGGGCAAGCAGTGGTCGGCATGGGCCAAGACAATCTTTGAGCCGCCAGTGGGCTGGGTGGTGGGTTGCGGCCAGGTAAGTCCTTTTTCCTTTTATTTATGTTTTCTATTATTTCTGCAAGTTTGTGGCCTTTCTAAAAATACTTAGGCACCTTCAAAAATCACCAAACTGCTCATGGCCACTGTTTGGAATGTATCCAACATGGAACATTCCAGTTTAGGATTATTTGGACATTTCAAATATTTTATAGTATTTAAAAGCCCAAATTCAAATATCATATGATTTAATCCAGTGACCTTAGGATGTCCTGGGAATTTGTGCACCATTTTTGTCAGAGGTTTAATACCAAGGCAAAGATGATGAACATTTAGAAGGGCATTTCAGGTTCATTGAAAATAATTTTAGTAAACCCTAGTTGGTTTCAGGGGGTGCTGGGGGTTCTGTCATCCCCATTTCCAAGTTTCTGATGAAAGTAAACATGATGCCATCACTCTAATGCATGAACTAGATAGGGTGTGACAGTTCGAAAATTATTTACTTCAAATTATGGCCACATGATCTCTATTAGGCTATGTCTATTTGAACTGAACCACATTGAGGTATTATTTTGCCTGCTATGTGATGTGAATTGCATTTTATATGTTATTCAGCAACCTATGTGCCATGTTTTTTGTTTTCCTATGTACATTATTCAAAAAGTGTAATTTATCCAACTTTTAAAAATGCTTAAGCAATTGATCGAAGCCGCGGCTTTCGCTTCGCTTGTGCTCTCCACATTTTGAACATTATTTTTTATGTGTGGACTTTGTGGTGGATGGCTGTGTTGGAAATATGAGCAATTTACCATATGATTTTATTAAGAGAAATAGTAAATAAAACATGGCTATTATAGTAGAGATGAAACAAGTCATGTAATTTAAAAGATAGAAGGCAAAAAGCATCTGCACATATGAACTAGAACAGAACATATGTAGAACAGAAGCTAGAACAAGAAAAGCTAGAGCGAAAAACTGTAGCATGATCTTAAACAGAGAGAACACGAAGACGTACGAAACAACGGCAGAAGCACCGGTCTTGGGGTCGATGTCCTCGCCATCCATGTCATTGAAGAGGTTGTCGACGTCGGGGAAGAAGTCGTCGTTGGGGAAGTGGTGGTCGGTGTCCGGAGCGTCCATGATGAACCAGTCAGTAGTCGCCCAGAGCGCTCCCCAAAAACCTTATCACCCTTCTCCTATACAGGACTCAAAGAGGTGGAGTTTCGGAGGCCTACTATCCTGATCCGCGGTGCACACCACAAGCCGGGATGGGGAAGATCGTAGCAGCAGCTCAAAGATTGGAACTCGATGGCGATAGGGAGACGATCTTCTGGTGTGTCACTCTGGAGAGGAGCGACCTCTCTTTTATAGGCACAGGAGCAGGAGGCAAATAGGCTGCGACGGGAGCTGAAGCAAAGGAGGGAGACAAAACGAACAGGCAGCAACCGAAGGGTTCATCGTATGTATTAAATATCCACTACAACAAAAACTTTCCAGCTCCCGAGTGACCTTTCATATACTCATCGTGCGTGGCAAAAATTTAGACATCGGGTTGGCTCATTCCCGCAACCCGTGGTGTGTCGTGGAGAGGTGTGGCACGGCGAGGCAGGCAACAGAGGAGGAGCGCGCATGAATGTCCCTCTTGTTCTCATGCTCATACATGTGGGGAAACAACCTCCCTTATAAGGATGACCAACTCCTACCAAACGAGCAATGTGGGACTAAACTTTAGTTCCACCTCTTGCCTTGCACGAATGGGCTGAGTAGGCCTCCAGGATTTATTAGGAACTTCTGAAATTAATAGTTGGGCTGGCCCAAAATAGACTAAAATTCCAGCAACCCCCACCAGATTCTAGAGGTACACAAAATTTGCCTTTGGTTCCAAAACACTGTTTTATATACCGGTACTGTAGTGGGGACTGTTAAGTTGAACTTCCACCTAGAACTCTATACTACACTAGTAAGAAACTTGAACAGTGGACTAGGCCCTGAACTGCAAGTTTTCTGCGAATCTAGCTTCACAGAAAGTCTTAACCGATACTAGGCTACCGTGGGTCTTCCTCGTGGGTGGAGCTTATGCGTCATACTCCCAGAACTTTCATGAGTTTATTAGGGAGAACCCTACTCTCATAGATTGCTACGTTTAACAATCAGAATCATATCACTTCTAGGGAAACGCCTAGCAGCATCACTGGTTTTTGGCCTAGCAGTAGCGCGGGCTACCACACTACTTCTACGGCGCTACAGCTAAAGGTTAGCAGTAGGTTCACCCGCGCTACTGCTACAACTACTTAGTAGTAGCACTTCTTGTAGGAAGCGCTACTGCTAGTTACTTGTAGCGTGTTTCTCTACCCGCGCTAGTACTATTATATATTCTGCATTCTATTTATTTTTTATTTTATGTTGTATTCATACACCATTATACAAGTTTCCATACAGTAGCAATTTAGAGATTGTTTTTACATGATAATGAGTTATTAAATCACTGGGTGAAAGAACCATGGATCATGGATTAGTTTGAAGTGGATGGATCCTAAGTGACCAAGTCATGCATTATCATGATAATCCATGACCTGATCACTTAGGATTCATCCACTTGAAACTAATCCACGGTTATTTCATCGAATGATATAATAACTCATCATCATCATCATCATCCATCATCATCCATCATCATCATCATCATCATCATCATAATCATCATCATAATCATCATCATCATCTTCATCATTAACAACTTATCATCATAATACATCATTGTCATGTAACAACTCCTCATGATCATCATTTTCTTCAATGAGACATCATATAGCAAGTTGGTCACTAGTCATAATCGCAACTCCTCCTCATCATCATGAACTTTAACACATTATAGCACATAATAACACATTGCACCTAGGACCTACTCCTCCCTCATAGGACCTACTACACTCTCTTAGGTAAAATAGCATAAAACAAGATAGGCCCTGACTCTCCATTATGGAGAATGGAGATTATCCCGTCTCCAATTCTTGCGCTTCGCACAATGTTGCTTCCAAGTAGCTCCCTACGATTGACCATACATTTTTCCCAATCTTTGATTGTCATGTCTTCATCGGTTTTAGAAATCCGGTATGAATAGCAGTGATGCGTAGGATGACCTGGCCATAAGTTCATAACATCAAGGCGACCTTTCGGAAACATCAGATGAGGCACACAATCCGTCGGGATTTTCTGTTGAAAAACATAGCAATGTAGTTGAGTTTTAGAAGAATTTATGCAAAAGATGCACGGATGTCGTAATAGTAACAAAACTTACCATGACATCTCCATGGATGTTACCATAGTTCAACACGTGCACTAGTGACCCGTATTGACCATAATATGCAGGAGTTTGATAATAGATATTGTAATTCTCAAGATCATTAATAAATGAGATCAGATGATTTTTCTCCTGATAAGTTAATTCCAAGCCATCGGTGTATTAGGTTCTTTCTACCATCTTTCACACATTCTTTGAAGAATGAAAATAAGCTATCAATGTAAATAAGTTGTCAACTATTTTGAAATAAATAATATAAATTACTTAATAACTATGTTTGAGAAACTCACATAGCGGTAGAATTGGAAGCGTATCAACAAGGACCCAAATGTCCATATTTTCTCCGCCGATGTCAGGATCACCAAGATCCATGGTGACAAGCATACCCTCATGAAAATCATACGCCTTGCAAAGTGCTTCCCAATTCGGGCAACCAAAATGGGTTATGCTCTCAGAATTGTATAGATTTACATCAAAATCCATACCATGATGGGTCCTCAGGTGAATTATCTTTATTTCCATACTTTCTTGATCTTCAAAATCCATCCTCTCCAAGACATAGCGTCTTGCATGGCATGGGATAAGCTAGTCAAATTGTAAAATACAAAAATTACACGTTGAAGAAGTAGAAGTCGTGCTTAATTATGAAAAAAAACACTTGTCGTCGTTGCGTAACGTTTCAACATCGAAGGTCTCCTGGAGCTTAATGCTGAAGCGCCGACCTTCTACCAGGTGAGGCCCGTCGCACTGACCACGGTCGTTGCCGCACCAGTCGCACTCCACCGGTAGACTATCGTCATCCTACGACGACATCGACGACATTTCCTATGTTCATAATTCAAAGATTAAACTTGTATAATTAAACATATGTACTACTAAAACTAAATTAGATCATTATTATTCATCACGGGTTGACTATCGGTCTGTCGAGTATTTTCTTGAAAACTCTCAGCTCACGTGGTGTATATATTTGACCGTCGATGATGGTAGCTCGTCCTTTCGTTGCCGAGTGCATTACACCAAATTGTCTAGCACATGGGAACGAAGGAGAAGCTACCCCCACGACAACAGTCGGGATTCTTCGTCCTCTCATATATGATGGAGACTCTCCCTCACTGATTCCTCTTTGACATTTGCGACCGTCGGTGATGGTCATTCTTCTCCTCCTTAACGTGCATTAACAAAACGTCTATCACGAGAAGGAAGAGGACGAATGACCCCCACGACAACAGTCAGCATTCTTCTTCTCTCATATATGGTGGAGTCTCAACAGACTTAAAGTGAACTCGAAATGTAATTTAATTATCTTCCTAAAAAATCTGGGGAACTCAATATTTCCTACATATTCTAGCACAAGTCATGCTTAAATTCACCGAAAAATTCGGCATGACCTTTGCTAAAAAAGGACATATCGAGCGCCTGAAATTTGCCGGAGCGGAAATGAATCAACACTTTGGCAAAACATAGGCCACTCGGAAATGAATCAACACTTCGCACATAAGCATAAACTGGTGCTCATTGTATTTCAATGGTTCAATATTGACAAAAAATATTTCAATATATCTTGTAACCCGAACATTTCATTTGGTTAAGAAGCATAACTAAATACCCTAGTTCTACTCTATTCATCACCGATGAGTGGAGAAGGAGGAGGTGGACTTTTAGCTCACCGACTCGGGTGTAGAGGAAGTAGAGGTAGCTCAGATGACTATCACTTCAAGGAGACACGACACTACAAAGCCTGCATATTCCACTGAATAAATTTTTTAATTAGATCATCAAATCTCATATAGCATTCTTTGATGACAAAGTGATTATGACATAAATTCAACTAGTTCTATTAATTCAACTAGTTAACTAAGCAATTACTAAAAATAAACTAGTTCTATTAATTTTCTTACTAAAATAAACTAGTTCTATAGATTTTTTAATTAGATCATCAAATATCATATGCCTAAATTTTCTTACTAAAATAAACTAGTTCTATTAATTCAACTATGTCAACTAAACACTTACTATAAATAAAAATAATTAATTTTCTTACTAATTGTATTAAACACTTACTAAAAAACAGTAAAAAAAACTACATTATATAAGAACAGTAAAAAACAGTTTAGGTATAAGGAGAGATGGAGGGAGGAGAGGGTGGGAGGAGGGACGAGGAGGAGGGAGGAGAGAGGAGGGGGTGGAGGGCGGTGGGAGGAGGGAGGAGGAGGGAGGGAGGAGGGGATGGGAGGAGGAGGAGGAGGATGGAGGGAGGAGGGGGTGCACTACAAGAAATATGTCAACTTGTGACCTTGACTATTGGTCACTGAAAGGTCATTGTTTTTCATTTGCGACCTTTTTGTGACCAAAAACAGAAGGTCAAAAGCTGGTGGTCGTAAACTGAAATTGACGACCTTCTCTGTGAGAAGGTCGTAGACGTTTACGACCAAAACAGAAGGTCGTTGAACCCATGACCTTTTGTTTTGGTCACTGGTTATCTGCCCAGGCCACGTCGGATATGACGTGGCAATATGACGTGGAAAAATTGTGACCTATTGGAAAGGTCGTTGATAACATTCAACCTAATCCAATTCTGTCTTTTATATGGGCCGAGCCCACTAATTCCAACAAATTTATGTTTTTTATGGTCAACTACATGGGCCAAGCCCAATTTTGGGGGGCCTTTTCTTTTTTGGGCCCTTTATTTTTCCTTGTAAATTTCTTTATTTGGCCTTTTCATTTTGTTTTTTGTTGGCCTTTTCATTTTGTTTTTTATAGCTTTTTGGCAGAATTATTATTTTCGCTATTTAAAATAAAATAAACTTCCACATCAACATCATCAGTTGGCTGTAGCCTTTTCAAGCGCAGTACAACTTTAAGCATAGAAAATTGGAAAACAGATATTTGACCCATATATATTGTTGAGAAATTTTCATAATTTTGCTGTCAAAGCAGCATGTACACAGGAATACAATTTTGCTGTCAAAGCAACATTTCAAAGGTACATCTTCATGACATCGTACATAAAAACCAGCAATAAAAAGATTACAATATGCCATATGGCTCAGATCTTGCATGCGCAGCATCTCACATTCATGTCCAGGAAAGGAGGGACGAGCGATTTGCGGCGAGCTATATACCTGCTTGAGTTATCCTGAAGGATACACATTCCTGAATGACACAAAAAGTAGAGGTATTATTTTGGACAATAAGCTCTGAGACAACATTGTAGGCTATTAACATAAAAGAAGTTATTATCAGGTTAAGCCTGCTTAGTTTAGTGATCATTTTCTCATACAATTTTATTTCAACTTAACAGTATCCAGAATCAAGCAAGGAACTAAACATCAGCAGCAAAAAGGTGAGAAACTGCATCAATCAACAAGATAATGGCTGTATGATTTGTTCTTCAGGAACTTGGATAGCTAATCGACCAAAAAAGTTCATGGAGCTCCACAATAATAAGACCATGACAGTTAGTTACTATTTGCTTCAATAAATGAATGCAATAAACATTGTACTGACATCCTTTGCTAACACTGCTAGGCTGCTAGCTGTGTGTGTTCATCCATCCATCCATGGACCTAACTAATGTTATTTGTATCTCTAGACTAGAATCAATTGATCATTAGTGTTATTATTAATTTGATGGTGGCATCTTCTAGTAGGGTACAGATTTCACACAAGACATGAAAAATAAATGAGGCAAGCAGCATCAAACATCACAATCACAATCGAATTATGCATAAAAACTGAACCAATACAATGCTGCTATGTTGTGGCCATAACAATTGCAACTGATGCCCACTTCATATCAGATCTACAAGGGGTAGAAGGAGGGGTGGAGCTCACCATGTAAGGGGATTGGAGGAGGGGAGGAGGGCATCACAACTTCAGAAAATGTTCTATGTGCAAGCTGCAAGTTGACAACAATTCAATTCATCCAGAGGAAGCAGAGTGGCAAGACAAACAAACTAGGTAGGCAACCATCGAACTACACTCGGACGCCAACAGCCATGAGCACCAACCAATTCAACCATATTATGTACGGCTTCAGTATGTACCATGTGATGTGCTGTAACACTCACTCTCCAGCACAAAAGAGAAGTAGTGTAGCTTCGCACTACGGTGTGAAGAGTCTGCAGACCAAATCAGGGGCAGTTTAGCATAAGATTAAAAAGTCTGTAGTCTAAATCAGTAGCAATTTAACAATCTGTAGTCTAAGTTTCCATGCTTGTCTACCAAAGAAATTATATCAACTTAACAATTTGTCATGCATAAGTGTTTGACATCAAAAACATACAGAAGTGCAGACACGAGATTGACAATTTGTATACATGCTCTAAACATACAGAAGTTACACAAAGCACGCAACAGATCAGATTCTCTCAATGTACTTAGTGAGCAGCCACGCAAGAGAAATAACATTGACAGGCGACATTAAACAAGCGCTACTACTGGCTCTGGGTGGTACCTTTGTTCGGCCGTAAGGGTTGTTCACGGAGATTGGGAACTCCTCGGTGTAGGGCACTTCCTTGGGCCACCCGTAGACAGTGGTTAATGAAGAGAACACAAGCTACAGAAATGAAATGAAAGCAGTTTATTAGCATTCAGATCAGATGCCTATACCAGTTCCTTCACCAAGGTACCAGCATAATTAATTGTTGCAGAGCAACTTCATTAATTGATGATGCAGAACAGATCAACTTAATTAATTGATGAGTAAGACAGGTTGCTTTCTATAAAAATAGTATAATGAGATTTCTACTTGTGATATGAGAGACGGATCAACACTAGCAGTCTAACATCAGTAAGTACAGTACTTGTTAAACAAACGCTGCCCAGCAGATACCCAGGTTTCAGGTGATCGAAGGCCTTTCGTTTGCAGTCCCCAGCTCAGGCAAAACATCGAACATGCAGCATGCAAACCGATAAAAGCACATGGTGGTTGCAACGACAACACAAACGGGCAGTATCTTCTACTCATTGTTTTAAAAAAAACCGGAACGATCGGAAGTAGCTACTGCTAGTGCTAGCCATCAGTGGGGGATAGATCAGACCATGTAACCATCAAGGGCGTGGTAGTACAGCAGCTAGCAGACGCATCAGTCACCGGCTGAAAAGCTCAACCCCGTACTCCATCTCCTTCTCCGCCATCCCGAACATCTGCATCGCGCAACCAGCACCATCAATTAACCTCAATCACAAGCTCGAAATCGAACAGAAGACATATACACACAAAAAAACATGAAAATTCCGGAACAAGGTGACTTGCAGAGATTGTGAACCTACATGTGCAGGTGAAAATTGCAGACTTATTAATTTTGTAAAATGCAGTTTGAGATCCTCAAGTAGTTTGTATGTTAGTTTAACTGCCAAAGACCAGCACTAGGAGAGCATATTGCGATAACTCTGTGATAAAATAGTTAGACAAACTATCCTGAAGATTGTCTGACTGAAACAATGTTGGCAGTGATGTTTGGATCTCTCTTTGTAGTTCGTACTATCATTATACTATTTCCTGTGAAGGGCTACGCAGTAAGGTGTAACTGTTAGATATAAGTAGACAATAAAAAGGCAACAAGTGTTATGTCTCTGTAAATGGATAAAAAGATCTTGTCCAAATAGATAATGGCTGTATTTATGTGATAAATCTTTTTATAGCTTCCTAAAGAACACCTATTACTTATTTGGAATTGCCCCTGCAAGCATTATCACAAACACCTACCAGGCAAAATCCCTTCCACGTGTGAAGTACACGCACTGGGAAAATCTCATAAGAAGTTTAAAAAAGACTATAGCAGGACCTAATTAATGCTGCAAATTATATTATGGATGCATACATTGTGATGCGAAAAATGATTAGATCATCATAAAATGACATTCAATATCTATGTAATAAATTGCTAACAAACCTATACAGATCATCCATTGCTAACAAACCTATACAGAAAGTAATAAATTGTACCCCCTAATAGAGACCAGGAATTGGTCCAAACAAGCTCGTGTTAACTGGCTACCATTCGAATCATAATTGTTCCACGGCATAGAAAATAATTCAGTAACGTCACTTCTACAAATTAACCTGATGCTATTGTACTCCTACACCATTCAAGCTCATGATCCGGATAAACAATAGTAATAACCCATAAATAGCATGGTATAGAAGCAAGCAAACAGTTAATACTAACTATCTCAAGGAACAACAAGAAATAAATGTTGAGAACTATGGTACAATAAACATACAAGACATATGTCGTCCATGGAATCAGTGCATTGCTGTAGCAGATCACCGGGTATTGTGCCGTGCCGCATAATTGATTTCCTGAACTCAGTATGCTACACTTGTCTATCCCAAATCAGGGCTCATGAATCCTCATCGAAGTGTGAAATTTTACCTGAAGTAGGGCAGTGGCCACGTTGAAAACCACGTACAGGTCAATGATCTGCGGGGCACGAGAAGCACATTAGGAACCCGACAGTCACAAGTGGCAGACGAAAAAAAATACTGCTAGGGAATCTGTACATGAATGAGGCATAGAGCAGCAAAATGAGATAGATATTCATGATCATCATAGCATGAATCCAAATCCTACCGCTGATAGTGACCCGTTTTATACTACAAATGACACCTGTACACGACCATTGACACCGTTCAAGAATCACAACAACACACTAAGAACAATGACAGGCTCCGCAAGCCTGTGACATACTGTACACGGCAATAGGAGCAAAAATCTAATAAATTCATTACAGGCTTGCCAATAAAAATAACAAGTTACCTACACACAAGGAAACATAAACTTGAGAGGTTGAGATCAAGGCCTATCAACTACATCATACATATATGCATCAAAAAACAAGGCCGTATGGACCAATGCATCATAATTATAAGTTTTAAACACTACAGGATCATACAGACTGACCGAGCCTGATGAATCAATAGGTGTGAAATGCATTGACACTTTGCTCTGTCTTAAAATTGACAGCTATATTAATTTATATTTATACTCATTAGAGATAGTCATAATATTGGGACGTGGACACTCATCAAGATAACCCTAAAAGAGTTTGACAAGATATGCATCCCAAGTCATAGATCCAGAACAATAAAAATAATCACATTCTATTCTGATGAACACTTATTTACGCTGGATCTCGAATATTATAGACACTGTAGTTGTCGGGCAACTCTATCTATACCATTCTAATGCTTAAACATTGTCTACATGAGCATTTTAATACCACTCGCCGTTTCAGTTGACCACACAAATAATCTGGCAAGCACGATGCAGATGCCACCCAGGTAGGCGATCAGTTTTTCTAGACAATAGACAATAGGGCAATCATGCCTAATGCAAGTTAACAAATGCAAGGGAAACGCCTTGACGGTCCATGTTCAACTGCACATTAGCTGTGAACCGTGTTTTAATTGAAATGAATACTGTGATTTAAGTCATAGTGCGCCCTGATGCAGCCAATCGATCCAAGCATCTGACTTCGATCCAAGCATCCAAGTCATACTGTGATTTAAGTCATGGTACTACTACAATTAACTTGACGTACTGCTTCACTGACATTTGAGTTCGCATGCATCTTGAATCAAGCAATGTCTGATAGTACTGTATTAACTCCAGTGACGTGAGGATTGCCTATGTGAACAAGAATACCGTACTACTTTATGCAAGCAGCAACATGCGATTTCGTGCTCTAGGAAAGTATGACCAAGAATCGCACATGTCCGGAGCAACATTTTGACAGGAGTAGTATCGTACCTCTGGATGGTGCCGAGGCCGCGGCTGCCCATGACGATGGTGTCGATCTTCTGCTCCTCCACCGCTTCGCAGAGCTTCTCCCTGGCGTCGCCCCAGTACACCTTCGCCACCACCTTGAGCTGACCATCAGGCCGGACAGCCAGTCAGTCCATCTTCCTCCATGCTCGATCGATCAAATCAGAGGATCGGAACACCACGAGATACGAATCGGGGGTGACATGTGAGGAGGGTTAGATCTGCGAGGGAGACAAGAAGAGGTGAGGAAGAGAGGGAGGGATGTGATGAGGAGGGGTGGAGAGACTCACCTGAGTCATCGAAACCACGACGGCGACGTGTTGGGCACAACCCTAGCCGCTGGGCAGGGTTGCGCTTGGCCGCTAGAGGACGCGCGCGCCGGATCTAGCCCGGTGGGAGGAAGGAGCGGAGGGAGGGGGTCACAGCGGTGGGTTGGCCGCCGCTGGAGGACGCCGGAATCGGGCTGGATCTGGTGGAAACTGGCCCGTCGGTGGTGGTGGCGGCGCGAAGTGTGGTGCGAGGGGGAGGGAGGCACGGGGGAGAGAGAAGTGCGGGGCTGTGGGAGAGAGGGAGGCACGGGGGAGAGAGGTGTGAGAGGGTGGGGTGGGGGGGGGGTAAGGGCAGCCGTCGGATTCGAGAGCATCCAATGGTGTATGAGGCATGATCAGCGTGAGATCGCTATGGCCCAATCAGAATGCAGTACGCATGTACAGCGTTATGACCATCTAAAATTGGTCGTGAGATGGCTATGGCCCATTTTATTTTCTATTTTTTGAGTGTCCGGAATGATTTTTTGGGGCGGCTGCTACGGATCAACCGACGGATTTTCACTAAGAAATCAATCGCACTGAGAGTCAGGTGAAGCTCCATTGCAACCACCCGTGAAGCTTCATTGCAGCTGCCGGTGAAGCTCCGTTACAGCTGCAGTGAAGCTCCATTGCAGAACCGCCCGTTGCATCGCAGCTGCAGGCGCGCCAGTGAAGCTCCATTGCAGCCTCCCTTGCGCGTAAAGCTCCTGGCGACGAGCTGTGTTGAAGCACTGGCGGCGAGCTTCGTTGCAGCGCCGATGGCGTGTTGTGGCCACCTCCGGCAACTGCGCCTCCGTGCTGTGTTGTAGCACCGACGAGGTGTGGACCCAAGTCTGGCATGCCTCTTCCTGCTATGTTGCAGCACCGATGCAAGCGGTGGCCACCGTCGCTCCTGCAGAGGATGCGGCTTACGATCGAGAGAAATAAGTCAGTTGATTTTAGTACTTTCCCATTTTTTGTGAAGAAACCAAATATCTATTGCAGAATTGGACCAAATCAATTTTGTAAAATATTAAATCATTTCTAGGTAAAAAAAATTTATCTATTTTCATTAGAGAAACACCCAAAAAATTTCCCAAGATTCAACCACTAGCTAGGAACGGTCATCCCGCCGTTTTTACCGCATTTTGAAATGGGCATGAAAAATTCAAAAAAAAATCAAAAAAAATGGAAAACCTTCGCATTGTGTCATTATATGTGGTCAAGTTATCAGGAAAAATAATAAACTTGTAATACGGTAATTATTTTAAAAAAGTATTCTAAAAAACGAGCTATCATGTGTGGAGATCAATGGCTTTCAAGCCAGATGATCAATCTCATGGCCACATTCATGGCATAGTTTGTTCAAATGATCTCTTATTGTGCACAAGGGTGCATATTGGAATGGCAAACAATGTTGCCTAAGAAGTTTTCATTTTCTTCGGACGAAAAAACCATTTTCCATTTTTCGACTGCCCAAAATTAGGTTTTTTTGTGAAGAACCTACCAAATAATTGTTGCGAAATTGGACCAAATCAAGTTTCTAAAATACTAGGCCATATTTAATGCATAATTGACCAAATGGTTGGATTTCAAAAGCTTTTATCCACCTCTCGTGAAAAAGACAAATTTCTGCCGATTCAGTTGGAAGCGGGTCAAATTTGAACTGCGGCTGCCTCATAGTTTGCTATTTATTTTTCTCAAAAATAATTTCTAGGTACAAAAGTATCTATTTAATCATAGAAACAGCAAAAGTTTTCCAAGATTCAACAACTAGCTAGGAACGGTCATGCCCGCCGTTTTGACCGCATTTTTGAAACGGGCATAAAAAATAAAAAAAATAAAAAAATGAAAACCTTCGCGTTGTGTCATTACATGTGGCCAAGTTACCAGGAAAAATAATAAACGTGTAATACGGGTAATTATTTTAAAAACGTGTTCTCAGAAACGAGCTATCATGTGTGGAGATCAATGGCTTTCAAGCCAGATGATCAATCTTATGGCCACATTCATGGCATAGTTTGTTCAAATGATCTCATATTGTGCACAAGGGTGCATATTGGAATGACAAACAATGTTTCCTAAGGAAGTTTTCATTTTCTTCGGACGAAAAATCCATTTTCCATTTTTCGACTGCCCAAAATTAGGTTTTTTTTTGTGAGGAACCTACCAAATAATTGTTGCAAAATTGGACCAAATCAATTTTATAAAATACTAGGCCATATTTAATGCATAATTTACCAAATGGTTGGGTTTCAAAAGCTTTTATCCACCTCCCGTGGAAAAGACAAATTTTTGCCGATTCAGCTGGAAGCGGGTCAAATTTGAACTGCGGCTGCCTCATAGTTTGCTATTTATTTTTCTCAAAAATCATTTCTAGTTACAAAAGTATCTATTTAATCATATAAACACCAAATTTTTTCCAAGATTCAACAACAAGCTAGGAACGGTCATGCCCGCCGTTTTGACCGCATTTTGAAACTGGCATAAATAATTCAAAAAAAAAACAAAAAAATTGAAAACCTTCGCGTTGTGTCATTACATGTGGCCAAGTTACCAGGAAAAGTAATAAACTTGTAATATGGTAATTATTTTTAAAAAGTGTTATCAGAAACGAGCTACCATGTGTGGAGATCAATGGCTTTCAAGCCAGATGAGCAATATTATGGCAATATTCATGGCATAGTTTGTTCAAATGATCTCATATTGTGCGAAAAGGTGCATATTGGAATGGCAAACAATGTTTCCTATGGAAGTTTTCATTTTCTTCGGACGAAAAAATCATTTTCCATTTTTCGAGTGCCCAAAATTAGGTTTTTTTGTGAAGAACCTACCAAATAATTGTTGCAAAATTGGACCAAATCAATTTTCTAAAATACTAGGCCATATTTAATGCATAATTGACCAAATGGTTGGGTTTAAAAAGCTTTTATCCACCTCTCGTGAAAAAGACAAATTTATGCCGATTCAACTGGAAGTGGGTCAAATTTGAACTGCGGTTGCCTGATAGTTTGCTATTTATTTTTATCAAAAATCATTTCTAGGTTCAAAAATATCTATTTAATCATAGAAATAGAAAAAAATTTCCAAGATTCAACAACTAGCTAGGAACGGTCATGCCCGCCGTTTTGACCGCATTTTGAAACGGGCATAAAAAATTCAAAATAAATCAAAAAATTGGAAAACCTTCGTATTGTGTCTATATGTGACCACGTTTTCAGGAAAAATAATAAACTTGTAATACGGAAATTATTTTTAAAAAGTGTTCTCAGAAATGCGCTATCATGCGTGAAGATTCATGGCTTTCAAGCCAAATGATCAATCTTATGGCCACATTCATGGCATAGTTTGTTCAAATGATCTCATATTGTGCACAAGGTTGCATCTTGCAATTCCAAACAATGTTGCCTCAAGGATTTTTCATTTTCTTTTCACAGAAAATACATTTTTCATTTTCCGAGTGCCCGAAATGAGTATTTTTGTGAAGGACATACCATATATTTGTTGCAAAATTGGACCAAATCAATTTTATAAAATACTAGGACATATTTAATGCACAATTGACAAAATGGTTGGGTGTGAAAAGTTTTGATCCACCTCTGGTGAAAAAGACAAATTCCGACCGATTCAGCTGGAAGCGAGTCAAGTTTGAACTGCAGCTGCCTCATAGTTTGGTATTTATTTTTTCCAAAAATAATTTCTAGGTAAATAAGTATCTATTTAATCAGAAATACATGGTTTGATGGCGAGACATCGAGGTTTGGACGGTGGCCGAGGGCCCCAACTCTAGAGCGCATAAGCTCGCATGCTCGCCGCGTGGTCACCGCGTGACCGTGGCGTTGCCATGCGTTCTGGGCGGCCTAGGAATGTCTAGTGGGTTGGACACTCCCCAGGTAGGTGCTAGGAAGAAATTTACAACATAAGATTCTCATGAGGAGACCGAACTATGCTCAAAGATGAATTAGCAGCCAAGTGTTTGATTAGCGGTACGGGAAATGCACATGGCCAATGGGCATGAGTTTTGGCTGAGGATGATCATATACTAAGAAGAATGTCTTCACAAATTTTTAGGGAAATCAAGAATATATAAATAACACTTCCTTCACAAAGTGCTGCTTTGAACAGAATAGGAAAATGAATATTGTTGAGTTATTTTTGAACTAGGCAAGGAAGGTTTTTGACATATTTGATGAAGATATGATCCAAACAATTTATGAGAATTTTTTGGGAATTTTTGGAATAACAGAAATATAGGTTCCTTCAATACCTAGGGCAAAACTGATGAGATGGCACCTAGTCATCACAACCCACCACAATTTACAAGGCTATGACCATCTATATTGGTCTTTAACAACTAGAAATAAGGCAGCGAACCAGTGTTGTTTGCTTTATGACCATTTCGTGTAAGGAAATTACGACCTTTCCGACCAAAATGGTCGCAATGGTTTAGGGTTTGGAGCCCCCGAACAGCTTTTGACCAATTGGTCTCAAATGGTCATAGATCTATGACCAATTCTTCCAGGGTCACTGACAGAAGGTCACTAGTTGACATATTTCTTGTAGTGGTGGGAGGAGGGAGGAGGGACGAGAGAGGAGGAGGGGGAGGGGGCGGTGGGAGGAGGCTTGGCGGAGGAGGAGGGAGGAGGGAGAAGGGGGCGGCCGGAGGAGGAGGGAGGAGGGAGGAGGGGGCGAGGAGGAGGGAGGAGGGCGCGGTGGGAGGAGGAGGGAGAGGAGGGAGGAGGGCATACCGAGGAAGGAGGAGGGAGGACGGCGGCGGCAATGCGGTGGCGACGACAATGCGGTGGCGGTGGAGGAGCGTGAGGCAGCAGGGAGTGAGGGGAGGAAGAAGATGGTCAGGCGCTGGGGGGAGGAAAGTTTGGGGATAAGGAACCCATAGCAGTAGCGTGGGGCAAGGAAGAGCGCTACTTCTAAGACCAATAGCAGTAGCGTTCGCCGTAGACCAGCGCTACCACTACAACTAGCCTGCCGGCAACGGTGTGGCAGTTATAGTAGTAGAGCTTTTTATCTAGGTCGTGCTACTCCTACTTATATAGTAGTAGAAGACCTGTATATACCGCTCTGTTGGTAGGTAGTAGTAGCACGTTGTTTTGACCAACGCTACTGGTAAGCTTCTGTATATAAGGTTTTCCCTAGTAGTGTATAGGTGTGTTCTTAAAAAATGTTCTACATGACAACATCTCTGCTTAAACAAGCCACATAGAACACATTAAGGTATACATCAACCTGCCAGGCAGATTAGGAGAGTATTGCATCTTCATGGAGTGGTATTGTTAATAGTAAGGATACTCTCCTCTCAGTTGACCAACAACTTGTCTTCCACGTCTAATTACGGGATCTCCGATCAGATAGACTAGGTTACCACTGTGAACAACTCATATTGTGGGTATCATACTTGAAGACCCACAAGTATAAGGGATCAATTATAGTCCTTTCGATAACCAAGAGTGTCGAACCCAACGAGGAGCAGAAGGAAATGACAAGTGGTTTTCAGCAAGGTAATTTCTGCAAGCACTGAAATTGTCGGTAGCAAGTAGTTTCATAGCAAGATAATTGGTAACGAGCAAGTAATGTGAATGGTAAATAAAGTGCAGCAAGGTAACCTAATCTTTTTGTAGCAAAGGACAGGCCAAAATGGTCTCTTATAATAAGCACAATGTTCTTGAGGGCACATGGGAATTTCATCTAGCCACTTTGATCATGTTGGTTTGATTTGTGTTTGCTACTTTGATAATTTGATATGTTGGTGGACCGATGCTTCGGTGTTGTTCTTACTTGAACAAACCTTCCACTTATGATTAACCCCCTCGCAAGCATCCGCAACTACGAGAAAAGTATTAAGATAAAATCTAACCATAGCATTAAACATATGTATCCAAATCAGTCCCTGAAGTAGTGCATAAACTAGAGTTTAAGCTTCTGTCACTCTAGCAACCCATCATCTAATAACTACTCCACAATGCATTCCCTTAGGCTCAAAGATGGTGAAGTGCCATGTAGTCGACGTTCACATGACACCACTAAGGGAATATCAACATAAATATCAACAAAATATCGAACACATATCAAATTCACATGATTACTTGCAACCTGATTTCTCCCGAGGCCTCAAGAACAAAGGTAACTACTCACAAATGATATTCATTCTCAAGATAAGAGGGGTATTAAATAGCATAATGGATCTCAACATATAATCTTCCACCAAATAAACCATATAGTAATCAACTACAAGATGTAATCAACACTACAAGTCACACACAGGTACCAATCTGAGGTGCCGGTACAAAGATTGAACACAAGAGATGAAGTAGGGTTTGAGATGAGATGGTGCTGTTGAAGACGTTGATGAAGATTGGCCTCCCAAAGATGAGTGGGTTGTTGGTGATGACGAAGGCTTCGATTTCCTCCTTTGAGAGGGAAGTTCCCCCGGCGGAATCGCTCCGCTGGAGGGCAAAAGTGCTCCTACCCAAGTTCCACCTCAAGGCACGGCGTTCCGTCCCGAGAGTCCTCTCCTTATTTTTTTTTTCTAGGTCAAAAGACCTCATATACGAGAAGATGGGCACCGGAGGTGGGCTGGGCTGCCAACCACCTACCAGGGCGCTCTAGGGAACCTAGTGGCCCCCTCCGGTAGTTCTTTTCTCCAATATTTATTAAATATTCCAAAATAGTTCTACATAAAATTCCAGCTCATTTGGAGATGTGCAGAATAAGTATCTATGACGTAGCTTTTTCAGGTCCAGAATTCAAACTGGCGGCATTCTCCTTCTTTGTGTAAGCCTTGCATATTATGAGAGAAAACGCATGAGAATCTATCTATCTATCTATCTATCTATCTATTATCTATCTATTATCTATTATATAATTAAGACAGAAGTCAAACAAGACATCATGTTTGTCCACATATGCTATTATTATTTACACCGTTTGATCATAATAATAACGGCTGAGATTTAACAGTTTTTACGTAACGCGTTAACACATATGTCGCGTACATATAAAAAGGTATGCATGCCTTGGCAAAAAAAAATATATTCAATCATCGGGTGTAAAGGAAACAAAAGATTCTTGGCACGTACAAGTCGGATAGTGGATGTACAAGGAAATACTGGAGTTCTAATCCATCAAGTATCTACACCCCACTCAAAAAAATCTACACGGAAACTAACAAGTCCTAGCCTAATAGAACACGTACGTATAGGAAACAAGGGAGATTAGAGGTAACCGGATCGGCAGCTGGCCAATTAAAAATTAATACTACGCAGCTGGCCCACAGCCCAACATGCGCTCCGAGAGGCCTTTTCTCCCCCGCTTCACACAACACTAGTCACTAAAAGAGAACGGAAAAGAAAAGTAAAAGAAAAAGAAAAGGTAACACTAGGCTTTTTTTTGGGCAGTAATTTCAGTAACCGTTGTGAGGGTTATTCATATCAACTACAACAAGTCCAACTATTATCTACTATAAATAGTTCCAGATCATTTTCTACATAGATTAGATTGTGCATATTATATTGGCCTGCTGTACATGTTTGATTATTAATATTAATATATAGGCCCAAGTCTTTAGAAAATTTTACAACTTTTTATTCATTTTAGTAATTCATCTACTTATTAACTATTAGTATTCAACCACGAATGTCAACTTTTCGATTTCTTGGGACCCAATTGTTTTGCAAACATAAAAGAATATTAACATCTTGGTTAGGAAATTAGTAGTTGGGATGACATTGATTTTTTTCATGACATGTTGAACTTATATATTATCAAGAATCTATCTACTATACCTAATGTAAATATTTGTACCCAAAACCAATCAAGTAGTGGCAAATAAAATATAACCGATCAAAGACAACTCCTAAATAATTTTTGTCATCATCTATTTTGGCTACACAGTTTTTTTTTGTCAATAAGAAATCTAGAAAATGCACGGGTGACACTTCTAAAATATATAATAAGTAATAGGTACGTGTTATTTGAACTTTTTTTTATACAAATGCATATTCCTGTGTTTACATATGAGACTCCAAGATACACCCATGCGATGTGACCACACAATAAGTCGGCAATATAACTCACATGGTGGGTAGCTCGAAAACTGGAAGCATATCAATTTTATCAACTTTGGTGGAACTTTGTAATGGAAATGCCACTCTTGGATCATAACTTGCACAAAATAAGATATATAACTATATTCATATGTTCAACTTGAATAAGAAGGAAATACATTAAAATATGCCACACTTAGATCTTAATTAGCAGAAAATATTATATATAATTGTAATAATAATGGTGGCAAGGTTTATATAGTTTTTCATGTGTATTAAATAAATAAATTTGAAATAATAGATAATGACAAATAGCAGTCTGATTTTCTGTATGTACTCCATATGAAGCTCATAATACCTAAACTGCATAATAATTTCATATGGAAATTAGCAATTTGGTTTTTAAGGAAAGTGGTAAGGAAGTCATATACAAATGTTTTCTATAAATAATAAAAACCTAAACTTGCCATAACGAGGACTTGAACCTAAGTGATTGGTTGTACATCCACTGAAGGTGGCTATTGAGATTAAAGCAAAGTGCTGTTTTTTTTCCTAGATCAATAGGAGTTTATTCCATAATAACAGGGTAACAATCCAAAGGCAAAAGTTCCATGATACATGCTGGTCTTCCGTGTAGTGACAAGTAGATATGCGCTCATTGCAACTATACCTTGGTACACAATCCGCAATGCTATTTTGAGCTCTATTAATTTTGTGGGGAAAAAAATCTTTACCAACCATCAATGACTAAATCTCAGTAACAAGATGACTATAAGCCGAGCGCTCAACGCTACTGCCAAAGAGATTGGATAGGGCTGTCGACAAGTCTGACTGCACTAGTATCGAAATATTCGTTTCACCCGCAAAAAAAAAGAAATATTCGTTTGTTGAAGAGCAATATCCATACAAGTCATTATCGCATGTATTTCCTCTTCTAAAGCATCGTTACAGTTGAACAGAAACTGGTATGCAGTGAAGATCACCGATACATCATGCTTCCTCGCTATCATCCCCGTCGTCGCCTTCGTCGGACTCCGTAAATGATTCCTCCAAGAGAGGGCGGTCAACTTTAGTGTTGGAGCCGGCCAGAGAGGGCGCTTCACTACACTAAAGTTGTGATGTTTCTCTATTGTAAAATGACATAGGCAACAATTTATGTCAATGGACTAACAAAATTAAGTCGTCGCCAACATGATAGGATGAGAGCAAAACTAAAAGGACAACTTGCATTGAAAGTGAGTGAGACATAATTTGAGCCATTTTTCTATGAAAAGGAAAAGAGAACGTGCAATCAAAATGAGTGAGGCCAAAGTCCAACCATGTCATGGCAAATAAAATTTAATAATAGTTGATGCCTCCAAAAATAATCATACAAGAACGTTGAACGGTCAATGATGCATGTAATATGTTCGCTTACACATGCTGGAAGACACGATGATGACTTTCAAATTGACATCAGAAAAAATAGCAAATTGGTTCAATAAAATATTTCTACTCGATGATCAAATTTATTTTGATTTATAACCAATATACCCTATCGTCTATGACAAGCAATTCAATCTTCACTATAAATATAACTGTAATTTACATATGTTATTTATCATACATAAGGAAGCTAGCCGCGCAAATGCGCGGGTGACACTGCTAGTTACTCCATAAAGCATTATTATGCATAATTTTTTTATAAATAACAGTAGGAAAACATGATACAAAATGGACGTATCAACTCCCCAAGCTTAGACCTCACTTGTCTTCAAGCGAAAGCCGATATCAAAAATCATGTCCACATATTTAGAGAGAGGGGTGTCGATAAAAACAAAATACGGACATAGTAGCATCATGCTTATTATTATAACAGCAACAAACTTTTTCATAAAGCTTTATCATATAACTTCTCATGAATAAGTAGCAATTCATCACAACATCGAAGTAGAAGGCATATATTGAAAACTAACAAACTATGTTCTCAGTCAACTTTGCAACTAATTCATCATATTTTTAGGAAGGGTCTCGTATCGGAGCCTTTTGGCAAGTCCACATACTCAACCATCATTTAATCTTCTATGATTTCAAACACTCACATCATACATAGGAGCAGAACGTTTCAACCATAAACATAGAAAGATAGGGGTTATAGTTTCACCTGCCCACTCATTCACCTCAAGGGTTATGTCAAAAATAATAACTCATGATCACTCACATTCAACTGGATATATGTTCCTAGATCTTTCCTCACCACACGATGCTTGCAAAAGAGAAAAATAAAAAGGAATAGAGAAGAATACTTTGACTCTTGCATAAAAGTAAATACATAAAAGTAAATGATAGACCCTTCGCAAAGAGAAGCAGAGGTTGTCATGCGCTTTTTGGTTTATATGCACAATCTCTTAATGCAAAAGAACACCACGTTATATTGCCCCTTATGATAGCAACCTTTATTATGCAGTACATCGCTTTTATTACTTTGCCCTCACAAGTTCGTACAATGCTTAATTTCTCTTACACTAAATGATCAAACACATTTAGAAACAATTTTTATTGCCTTATTACACCGATGACAACTTATTTGAAGGATCTTACTCAATCCATAGGTAGGTATGGTGGACTCTCAAAACATGAATTTGCGTCCAAGATTTTTACGTTGTGTTCCTTGTCAAACGTCAACAGTTTTGGCATATAATATTTAATGGGGGCTCACAACCATAAAAGATGTCCAAGATAGTGTATCTGCATGTGAATCTTCTCTTCCCTTATTAATTGTTTCATGAGTTGCATCATTGACTAATGCTATGTTTGTCAACCTTCAATAAATTTTACCTCTTACATCATCCCCACTAGAGGCCAGGTTATTTATTTTATCTCATTCATTGATGCTTGCACTTGATATGGTTATGTTTATACTATTTCAAAATACAAGGAATGTTTTATTGTGCTTGTCACATGTTATACTAAAGTGGAAAATCAGTTGATTAAATAATATCAAAGTTTTAACAACTGATTGGTGGGGGAATTACACTTCAGGAACATATCATTTGTATGTAAACAACATGGAACTATTGACCATTTTAATATATCGTACACTCTACAATTGAATGGAGGAATTAACTATCTCGTATACTCCCTTGTTTTTTTGCAAAGAAGCATTGCATACTATCATTTGCTGATATCATTCCCCATCTAGTATAGTCACTTGACTAGAAGGACATATTCTATTTTGGCATGAAATTCTTAGTTATTACAAAGCACACATCAGGAATTTTTTTATGGTTATTCTTGTGGATCAAAGGGTGTTTCCTTAGTTATCTGGAAAAATAATACTGGTGGAAAATAGGAACACAATCATTTTTATGTTCAAGGTGGAATTATTGACAATCATACTACAATATAATCTGGACCCCAAGGAAATTACAAGTGACACTTCAACATGACATGCATGCTAAGGATAAGTGGGAGGAATAAGCTTGGACTACCATGTCTGGATAATTGTTATGTGTTGTTGGCGGATGTCACTCTAAATTTTAGATGAATCACTAAATTCTCTTAAGTTTTTTTTTATCAATGTCAACTAAGGGTGGAAGAATAGTGGGAAGGAATAAAATAAAATGAGGAAGAGAATATCACTACTAGGAAAAGGGCTATAGATGGGATGGACACTAATGGCGCACTGTACATGTGGTGCACCATTAGTAAATACTAATGGCGCACCATGTGTTGGTGCGCCATTAGTGTGCAAATACTAATGGCGCACCACATCCCACGGTGCGCCATTAGTATTTTTTTTAATTTTTTCAAAACTACTAATGGCGCACCGTGGGAGTGGTGCACCATTACTAGTTGACATAGTAATGGCGCACCACACCCACCGTGCGCCATTAGTAGTTTTGAAAAAAAATAAAAATAATAAAAAAAATTGTTAGTAATGGCGCACCTGTGGACCGTGCGCCATTACTAAGTTTTTTAAAAAAAATCAATTTTTTTTCTTTTTTTCTTTTCAAAACTAGTAATGGCGCACCGTGGGTGTGGTGCGCCATTACTAGTTAACTAGTAATGGCGCACCACCCCACGGTGCGCCATTACTAACTTGGCCCAAAAGTTCCCGAATGCACCCCCCACCCCGTGGACCACCTTTTCCGTTTAAAAAAATAAAAGAAAATGATAAAAATGTCAAAAAATAAAATAAAATAAGTTTCCCATGTGATATGTGGTCTAGTTGTTGGGAAAATTTACAAATATGAATTTCGACTTTATTTGCAAAATCTCTCTGGAAATTTGTAAAATGGCCATGACTTTTGCATATGAACTTGGATTAAAAAGTTTTTTATATGAAAAATCATCTACTCGAAAAGTTACATCCAAATTTAACCGGGGGAACCCCGTTAAACATTTTCAAAATCCCCAAAAACCTAACAGAAAAAGAGTTACGGGGCTTTCAAGATCTAGAGGCAAAAAAATTCAAAAAATTTCAAACTTACTAGTGGCCACTAGTAATAGAAAAAAAAGTGGTTTTGAATTTTTTTGAATTGTTTTTCAAAAAATGATACGTAATATGTCCGGGAAGTTTGAAATATTTTTGAAAATTTCATCATAGTCATGAACATGAACAAAGTCCTAGACATCAACAAGGTATAATAGGATTGATATGCTAGATATATCAACAAGTGCCTGTGAAGTGAGCTGTTGCTGGGGTTAGATAGAACTCTGAAGTTAAGCGTGCTTGGGCTGGAGTAGTTTGAGGATGGGTGACCTTTTGGGAAGTTTGACCACGGAGTGCGATTTGACCTGAGTTTAAGCATATTGACCCGAGATTAAGCCATAGTGACCTAAGATTAAGAAAAAATGAAAAAAAAATTCTGACTTTTTTAAAAAACAAATTCTGAAAAAAAAAATTGAAAAAAAAAGTTACTAATGGCGCACCACATAGATACTAATGGCGCACCGTGGGCTATACTAATGGCGCACTAAAGGTGCGCCATTAGTATCTTATAGCGCACCACTGTGCGCCATTAGTAAAAAATGCTAGTGGCGTGATACTAATGGCGCATCAGTTGTGTGCCATTAGTAGGCAAAACTGGTGCGCCATTAGTAGGCCTTTCCCTAGTAGTGTAGTTTGGGAACATAATATCATACCAAATAACCGCAAGCCTATTGTCTGGAAGTGATACTTTTTTGTAAGGATATTTGGCTCGCTTGAATATTATAATGCCACTGTTTTATTCAGTTATTCACACCGAGGGAAATATACTTTGTGGAAACTCTCTCTCCTGGAATTTTGGGAAAGAGGAACTAAATACATGGTTTGCTAATTCAGTATATTAATGTATGGTATTATAACAAGCTTCACATCAATGGAATAGCAGGTCATATGGGTTTCTAAATGAAGCAAGATAGTCATCTTCAAATGTAATGTAAAGTATTTTGCATTATTATTGTATGTGTTCACATTGTTTTGTTGTTTGCAATGATAAAGTCACATTGATGGAAGTGAGAGCTTGGTCATCTTTTAACTTTCATATGAAAGCAACATTTGAAACATCCTATGTTATACGAGTGGAAATACATAGAAAATACTTTGAAGTGTTTCTCCATGAAAAATTGCAAATATGTTAAAATACCTTTGATAAAGGGAATCATACTTAGTCAGGAATTATATTTGAACTCCTGAGGGAAAATGGAACAATAAATGGTACTGGAGATCGTATGTATCTTCATTATACAATCATACGTTAGCTTTCAGAATTTATGTTGCATTCAAGCAGTGGGAGGAAAGATGAGCAGCTAAGGGAATTTCACACATCATATAAGATTGCGGATAGTGCATCGGAACTTGTTGCTTCCCTGTTTTTTTATACATTAAAGGTAAACACATTGAGGAAGTTATTATTGTATCTACGAGATGAGAAATAAGTCCAGGTACACATATGCAATTTTGTTGTTGTGAAGTACTAATATGGTGCGGATTCACTGACCGAAGTCAGGAATTTCTTTCAAAACATGGTTGCTTATGAAGCTTCATTTACCTATTGGATTTGATATTTACGAGGTTTTGAAAATTTTATTCAACATGGTTATCTTATACTTGATTCGATGTGGAATTAATCATATTATTATATATGTGATGGAACATAATGGATGCAAAATTTCACTTGAGGGAACAAAATACTCAAGGTGCCTATAAAGGTGGAATTAGACTCAAGGAAACAATACTTGAGGTGCCGAGGACAGCTATGCTGGAATAATTTGGCAGAAACTAAAGGTCTCTAGTGATCTTAAGTGTTACAGCAAGGAAACATACTGAGTGAAGTTATCACTATATATTTCTTTGGATTTTCAACGTAGTGTTAATCTGTTTACTGACCCCTTGACTAAGCCTGTTAGTCATGGGGTATTTGGTACGCATGTTAAGACTATGGGTTTACCAATATTTGAATGATCGTTTTGGACAAGTTGGAGATGTTGAATTATGTGTCCTGCAACTATATTCAAATTACTAGGAATTACTAATATTTGAAATACCTTGTTATGAAATTATACATGTATTTATGCATGGAATTACTTTACATGATAATCATGGAAATATCACTTGTTGGAATGTACTTAAGTTATATGCTTAAGGAAGTTGGTCGATTATCAGTGGAGTATAATATACTATTTATATTGGAAAGACCACCCGGGTACAGTGCTAATCGGAAGGAGCTAGATCATATAGTTATATTACAGCTCTAATGTTGGTCTACATAATTAGAGGAATTTACACTCTATTATGGCGCGTTGCTCACAAGCGCGTGCTCGGGGATATAACGGGTAGAATCCGTTAACAGACAAATATGATCGTGGTTGGTGATTTGATCTGGACTCTATCCCGGAAAACTAGTTGAAAAGACTAGGAATCTTATCTGTAAAAGAGGTGGACTCTTTGGAAACACAGTATAAGAAGGTCCCTACCCCCTAGCCTCAGATATGTGAATTGTGAGCGGCACCACGAATAAGCGTAGAGGAATAGGGGTAGACCATAAATCCTAATTTTTCTAACAAGATGAACAAGGACATACACGGGTCATCGCCCGCGTTTACTCATCTGAGATTGCCATATGGGGTGAGCGCATCTCAACACCACTTCCATCCAAACTTCCCACCAAGAGACGTATGGTATTTACCATGGGTGTGCTAGTTGGTATTCCCTTTACTTATTGTTCAATGAAAGATCAGCAAAAACTGAAATATTGGATGACATACTTGAGTTTGATTTGCAGAGGCAGATCCTAGCTGTGAAACCGGTGCCAGTGTGTATTCCCAAGGAAAACATGTGGCTATTCCAGGTTATGCGGGCAGAGGGTGGTGGCCTTTGCATTCTCTTTCTGTCAAATTTCATCGCCCAATTATGGGAGATGGAGACCGATTCTGATGGCGCTGCTTCATGGGTGCGGAAGAACTGTTGAACTGGATAAGCTACTCCCCATTGATTCAGGGAAGAAGACCAGATGGCACCAAAGTATATAGGGGTTTGCTGAATACTATAACGTGGTGTTCCTACGGACACACACTGACTTCTTCATGATCCAGCTTGAGTCGCTTTAGTTCAAGAAAGTTTCCAAAACCAACATCATGAGTCACTGTCATCTGTTTGAAAGTGTCTATGCTTCAGGTAATAGCATAAGCCTTTACACTGTTGGTATAACAAACCAATATATTATGTATAATTGATTGATTGAATGTTGTTCACATCCTTTTGTGTTAAGCTAACAATTTTATGTAGTTCCATATAAATTGTTTCTTTTGGTACTTGATGATCTTCTCAACATATTGCTAAATTGTTCTAGTGTTTTCTTGTTGGAAGTTTGTGTACTGGTGTTCTGGGTGATGGTTATGATTTGCAAAAACATCTTTCAGTAGTAGCTAGCCAATTCCGCTTTCCCAGAGAGGTGATTCTACTTGATTTGAGTTCCCTTAGTTCAAACTGGTTGTGCGCCTCCTTTGTAAAAAAATAGCAATGATGTTTTTTCCTTTGCTATTCTCATACTCTTGATATGGAATTATATGGTTTGAGTCAGAGCTGTGAAATTTATTATCTGTTTGCTCTTTTGTAATCCTAGAATAAGACAATGCCAAAAAGATCAGTAGTTCTTTGTACTAATTGCACTACTAGGGAAAACCCTAGTAGTAGCGCTTAAAACAGCGCTACTACTACCACTCTACAGCTAAGTTGTAGCAGTAGCATTGGTAAGGGCAATGCTACTGGTAAGTATGGTTAGCAGTAGCGCTGCCCTGACCAGGGCTACTGCTAACTCTCTCTAGCGCTTGAACAAAAGAAGCACTGCTTCTAATCCAACACTGCTAGTAGATGCTTTCCAGCACTACTGCTAGTATTCCTGCTTTCACAGGTTTACACCCCCTCTCCGTATTTGTGATGTATTTATACATGCTATATACAGTAGTTTCATCAGATCATACTAAACATGCACTATGTGCATCATATCATAGACATACAGTAGTCTCGTCATACCATCATCATCATCATCATCATCATCATCATCATCATCATCATGATCATCATCATCATCATTCAACACAAATATCATTACATCTCGAAAATAGCGATACACAAGTCATGTCATGTCTCGAAATAAGTGCAACTGCATGGTCATGGCACACACACAAGTTTCATCATCTCTATCTAAACCATGATGTAGAAGAGAAGAGCGATCAACATGAGCAAGAGTGCGTCTATGTAGTACTTGAGGCACCAGCGCTCCCGCTGATGCCGGAGCGTCCACCTCAAGTAACTACTTCCTGCTTCGGCTCTGCTGTCGAACCCTCTGTGGCTAGCACCCGGGTACTTGTCCACCTGGGCCTGAGCGTCTGGCCAGTGGTCATAGACTCTTGGAACCCTCCCAATGGACACACCGTAGCATTCCTTTGCCATCTCTGATCTATGTACCTGCATCTTCATTTGATGAATTGAACAATAATATGCAACATAATGTACTTAAGAAAACAAAGATGCATAATTAGCAAAATACAAGCAACCAATAGTAAACATAAATGATGAAGTTCCTCATACCCAAACTAATTAACTAGATTGATCTATGCTAGTTCAGGACCACAGTTTAGTTACATCACATAGTTTCGCCATGCATAAATTCAAAGTTTTGCGATATAAAGATAGTAGTGACACATTGTCATCGACAACCAATCCTCCATGTCGGCGGTCCAATCTTCATAGTCAGGGAGGAAGCACCCGAGCTTCTTGAAAGGCTTTAGGTCCAGACGTTGAGCGAGTAGTAGTGCTTGGACATCAGCCCGAGTGATTGGCGGATGGTAGAACATCCCCGTTTGTTCGAGGACCTGCTTCATCATCACTTGGGCAAGTTCACACTGTACGTGATAAAACTCAGCTTGGATTCGATGATCTGGTGTCTTTCCTATGCTTGTGGCCCAGCTGACAATCTCGGCATCTTCGGTAGTAGGTGACATGCGAAGGCGTTGATTATCCCTTCTGTACTCGAGCAGGTGATGCATGAGGTAGAATCCATCATCTTTACTGATGTGTGGTTGCTGGATGCAGCAGAAGTCGGTCTTATGGTGGAAAACCAGACCGTTCTTCCTATGCCTTTTCACCTTGATATATCCACCAGGCATGCTGAAGGTTAACAGGGCACTATCGAGAACACACTTTACGTGCGTGTAATCCTTTTTCTTGAGGTTCTTCGATGAGTCCAAGTACATAGCATGGGAGTATTTCGGGGACAGAACGATGAGCACGGCACCGCCCCCGCTGCGCAAATTAAGTACACCTCAAATTAGCCTCCATGCTTGCAAATGAATGATTAACACTTACGAAAGGATATGTGTGGATGATTTATGTGGGATGATAAGGCAGGAGAATCACTTCCTTGTCCTTATTAGCGATCATGAATTCGCCGAGGTACTTGCTCGCATAGTCACAGTGCTCTTTGCAAACTGCTAAGAAGCTCTCGTGCATATAGTACGGGTCCACAACGCAGATATATTTTATGTTCTCGATCCTGATGAAGTAGTTGAGATACAGCGCATACATGCGGATGAACTGGAAATCCAGCTTGGTCATGTGGAACATGTCGTAGATGTAGTCAAATCGCAGGATGAAATGATTCACAGTCCAGGTCTCGACGTACAACTTCCCACCCGACACCTGAGCCGCGTAAAGCGGGTATCCTGGTTTTTCCGCAACCAGAAGGCTTTTCTCTCTGGCCAGCACATCTTCATGGAGTCTCTTTAGATCATTGTTCAGTATGTGCTCTAGCGCTTTGGCAGGTAGGATCGGGTCACCGGCGACATGGAAATGCTTTGCACCTTTGACAGGTATTTTGTCTACCACTCGGGGCTTCAGAGGCGGCTGGCTGCTTGAAGCAGCTCTGGCGCCTTTAGGGCCTTTCTTGTCCAGTATCCTCCTTTGCTTCTTGGCGGGTGGCGGTAGTGAGCCCACCATACCTTCCCTAACCACCACCCCCAGTGTCGTCGGGCTAATCAATGGATGGGCCTTGGGGGGTTGCTGGGTAGAGGCGGCATCTGGAGGCGTCTCCTGCGAGGATCGCTTGAAGAGAGACTTTTTGCATTTTGCCTTAGGACATTCCGGCTCCGGCAAATCAGGCAGCATCAAATCATCATCTACACACTCATAGCCTGAGTCTTCGTCGTCCTGAGCCATCAATCATCCATCATCATAGGCGGTATTGAAATACTTGTCTAGGTCATCATCATCCTCCTCCATGTCATCATCATCATTTGCTTCTTCGACAGCGGGGGCGACATGATCTGGCACTAATGGAGGCTCTCCTTCGCATCGTCCACTATCACCCGCCACGACAGGTGTAGTTAATTTGGTAGGTGGGGTGGTGTTCATACCTTCTTGAGAAGGTGGCGTTGGTGTGATACTGAGCGCCTCAAGACGAAGAAGAGACTTCGACCAAGGCAAAAACCAGCTCTTGCATGCGCCAATCCTTGGGGAGGGGGGGCGTCGTCATCGACTGGTATCGGAGGAGGCAAATCCTTGAAGCCCTCTAAGACACTGGCCACATTAACCTTGAAGACTCCATCGGGCATCTCTCGGTTGTGGAACATGCGGTCCTTCGACTTCACGATTGTTGCTTTTCCCACGACCACCGTCTAGACCTTGATGTCATACAGTAGGGTGCATGGAGTATCGTCGTCCTACGAAGAAGAAATGTCTAAGACCGTCAAACATTCGAAAGGCAACTGAAACGGAAGACTATAGACATGCTGATGAAAAGGGTATGACGCGTAATTACCGTGAGGGCGTCGAGCTCAGCCAGTGATGAAGGCCCGCAAAGCATGCCAGAGACGGAGGTCGGGCTGCTATGAATAGGAGCGGGGCCTTTTGAGGTTTCTTGAGCAGGTGCTGGTGCTGTGGTGTTCGCCGAATTGCTCCCGACAAAGCTGGGAAGGGGAAAGTCCTCCGGCCGTGCATTTGGATTGTTCTTCGACCAATTGAAAATTGCCATAATCAAGCTGACCACCGCGTCAGTAACCACTACATTGACTAGCCCGACCAACTCTTATTTGGTCTCGGCTTTGGTCTTATTGATCGCAGTCGCGACCTTCTCGTTGATGGTCTGCTGAGTGACGACAAAGCGTCTCTTCCTTCTTTCCTCTGGCTCCTTGCGGTTGTTGGGGAACGTTGCAGAAAATTAAAATTTTTCCTATGGTTTCACCAAGATCCATCTATGAGTTCATCAAAGCAACGAGTCATGGGAGAGAGATTGCATCTACATACCACTTGTAGATCGCATGCGGAAGCGTTCACTAGAACGTGGATGATGGAGTCGTACTCGTCGTGATCCAAATCACCGATGACCGAGTGCCGAACGGACGGCACCTCCACGTTCAACACACGTACGGAGCGGATGACGTCTCCTCCTTCTTGATCCAGCAAGGGGGAAGGAGAGGTTGAAGAAGATGGCTCCAGCAGCAGCACAACGGCGTGGTGGTGGTGGAGCAGCAGTATTCCGGCAGGGCTTCGCCAAGCTCGTGACGGAGGAGGAAGAGGTGTAGCAGGGGGAGGGAGGCGCCAGAACTTCAGGGTGCGGCTGCCCCCTCCCCCCTCCCTTTATATAGGCCCCAGGGGTGCCGCCCTTGAGATCCAATCTCCCAAGGGGCGGCGGCCAAGGGGGTGGAGTGCCCCCAAGGCAGTGGGCGCCCCACCCTAGGGTTTCAACCCTAGGCTTAGGGGTGGGCCAAGGGGCGACTAGCCCACTATGGGCTGGTTCCTCCCACTTCAGCCCATGGGGCCCTCCGGATGGGTGGCCCCACGGTGGACCCCGGACCTTCCGGTGGTCCCAGTACAATACCGGTGACCCCAAAACTTTCCCGATGGTCAAAACAACACTTCCTATATAATTCTTTACCTCCGACCATTCCGAACTCCTCGTGACGTCCGGGATCTCATCCGGACTCAACAACATTCGGTTTACTGCATACTCATATTCATACAACCCTAGCGCCACCGAACCTTAAGTGTGTAGACCCTATGGGTTCGGGAGACACGAGACATGACCGAGACGGCTCTCGGAAATAACCAACAGCGGATCTGGATACCCATGTTGGCTCCCACATGCTCCTCGATGATCTCATCGGATGAACCACGATGTCGAGGGTTCAAACAACCCGTATACAATTCCCTTTGTCAATCGGTATGTTACTTGCCCGAGATTCGATCGTCGGTATCCCAATACCTCGCTCAATCTCGCACGGCAAGTCACTTTACTCGCACCGTAATGCATGATCCCGTGACTAGACACTTGGTCACTTTGAGCTCATTATGATGATGCACTACCGAAAGGGCCCAAGGATACCTCTTCGTAACACGGAGTGACAAATCCCAGCCTCGATCCGTGTCAACCCAATGACACTTTCGGAGATACCTGTAGTGCACCTTTATAGTCACCCGATTACGCCAGTGACGCTTTGGTACACCCAAAGCACTCTTACGGTATCCGGGAGTTACACGATCTCATGGTCTAAGGAAGAGATACTTGACATTGGAAAAGCTCTAGCAAAACGAACTACACAATCTTATGCTATGCTTAGGATTGGGTCTTGTCCATCACATCATTCTCCTAATGATGTGATCCCGTTATCAACTGTTGGGGAACGTAGTAATTTCAAAAAATTTCCTACGCACGCGCAAGATCATGGTGATGGCATAGCAACGAGAGGGGAGAGTGTATGTCCACGTACCCTCATAGACCGTAAGCGGAAGCGTTATAACAACGCGGTTGATGTAGTCGTACGTCTTCACGATCCGACCGATCCAAGTACCGAACGCACGGCACCTCCGAGTTCAGCACACGTTCAGCTCGATGACGATCCCCGGGCTCCGATCCAGCAAAGCGTCGGGGATGAGTTTCATCAGCACGACGGCGTGGTGACGATGATGATGCTCCACCGACGCAGGGCTTCGCCTAAGCTCCGCGACGATATGACTTTACCGGCGCAGGGCTTCGCCTAAGCTCCGCAACGATATGACCGAAGTGGAATATGGTGGAGGAGGGCACCGCCTGCGGCTAAGGAACGATCCGTAGATCAACTTGTGTGTCCATGGGGTGCCCCTGCCCCGTATATAAAGAAGGGAGGGAGGAGGAGGCCGACCCTAGGAGGGCGCCCATGGGGAGTCCTACTCCCACCGGGAGTAGGATTCCCCTTCCTAGTCCAACTAGGAGTCCTTCCATGTATTAGGAGTAGGAGACAAGGAAGGGAAGAGAGAAGGAAGGAAGGAGGGGTGCGGCCTCCCCAGTCCATTCGGACTAGGCCATGGGCGCGCGCCTGCCCTAGGCAGCCCTCTCTCTTTCCCGTAGGGCCCAATAAGGCCCAATACTTCTCCCGCGAATTCCGTAACTCTCCGGTACTCAAAATACCCGAATCATTCGAACCTTTCCGAACTCGAATATAGTCGTCCAATATATTGATCTGTACGTCTCGACCATTTCGAGACTCCTCGTCATGTCCCCGATCTCATCCGGACTCGAACTCCTTCGGTACATCAAAACTCATAAACTCATAATATAACTGTCATCGAAACCTTAAGCGTGGGACCCTACGGGTTCGAGAACTATGTAGACATGACCTAGAACTAGTCTCGGTCAATAACCAATAGCGGAACCTGGATGCCCATATTGGTTCCTACATATTCTTCAAGATCTTTATCGGTCAAACCACATAACGACATCGTTGTTCCCTTTGTCATCGGTATGTTACTTACCCGAGATTCGATCGTCGGTATCCAATACCTAGTTCAATCTCGCTACCGTAAGTCTCTTTACTCGTTCCGTAATACATCATCTCACAACTAACTTATTAGTTGCAATGCTTGCAAGGCTTATGTGATGTGTATTACCGAGAAGGCCTGAGATACCTCTCCGACAATCGGAGTGACAAAACCTAATCTCAAATACGCCAACCCAACATGTACCTTTGGAGACACCTGTAGTACTCCTTTATAATCACCCAGCCACGTTGTGACGCTTGGTAGTACCAAAGTGTTCCTCCGTAAACGGAGTTGCATAATCTCATAGTTATAGGAACATGTATAAGTCATGAAGAAAGCAATAGCAACATACTAAACGATCAAGTGCTAGGCTAACGGAATGGGTCATGTCAATCAGATCATTCTCCTAATGATGTGATCCCGTTAATCAAATGACAACTCATGTCTATGGTTAGGAAACATAACCATCTTCGATTAACGAGCTAGTCAAGTAGAGGCATACTAGTGACACTCTGTTTGTCTATGTATTCACACATGTATTATGTTTCCGGTTAATACAATTCTAGCATGAATAATAAACATTTATCGTGATATAAGGAAATAAATAATAACTTTATTATTGCCTCTAGGGCATATTTCCTTCAGTCTCCCACTTGCACTAGAGTCAATAGTCTAGTTCACATCGCCATGTGATTTAACATCAATAGTTCACATCTATATGTGGTTAACACCCATAGTTCACATCGACATGTGACCAACACCCAAAGGGTTTACTAGAGTCAGTAATCTAGTTCACATCGCTATGTGATTAACACCCAAAGAGTACTAAGGTGTGATCATGTTTTGCTTGTGAGATAATTTTAGTCAACGGTCTCATCACATTCAGAGCCGTAAGTATTTTGCAAATTTCTATGTCTACAATGCTCGCACGGAGCTACTCTAGCTAATTGCTCCCACTTTCAATATGTATCCAGATTGAGACTCGAGTCATCTATATTAGTGTTAAAACTTGCATCGACGTAACCCTTTACGATTTAACCTTTTTCACTTCCATAATCGAGAAACATATCCTTATTCTACTAAGGATAATTTTGACCGCTGTCCATTGATCTACTCCTAGATCACTATTGCACTAGATCTGGTACACAACATGACATACTTTATAGAACCTATGGCTGATGCATAGGGAATGACTTTCATTCTCTTTCTATCTTCTGCCGTGGTCGGGTTTTGAGTCTTACTCAATCTCACACCTTGTAACACAGGCAAGAACTCTTTCTTTGACTGTTCCATTTTGAACTACTTCAAAATCTTGTCAAGGTATGTATTCATTGAAAAACTTATCAAGCATCTTGATCTATCTCTATAGATCTTGATGCTCAATATGTAAGCAGCTTCACCGAGGTCCTTCTTTAAAAAAACTCCTTTCAAATACTCCTTTATGCTTTGCAGAATAATTCTACATAATTTCCGATCAACAATATGTCATTCACATATACTTATCAGAAAGGCTGTAGTACTCCCACTCACTTTCTTGTAAATACAGGCCTTTCCAAAAGTCTATATAAAATCATATGCTTTGATCAACACATCAAAGCGTATATTCCAACTCCGAGATGCTTGCACCAGTCCATTGATGGATCGCTGGAGCTTTCACATTTTGTTAGCACTTTTAGGATTAACAAAATCTTCTGGTTGCATTATATACAACTCTTCTTTAAGAAAACCATTAAGGAATGCAATTTTGACATCCATGTGCCAGATTTCATAAAATGTGGCAATTGCTAACATGATTCGGACAGACTTTTAAGCATCGATACAAGTGAGAAAATCTCATTGTATTCAACATCTTGAACTTTGTCTAAAACCCTTTTCGACAAGTCTAGCTTTGTAGATAGTAACACTACTATCAGCATCTATCTTCCTCTTGAAGATCCATTTATTTAACATGGCTTGCTGATCATCGAGCAAGTCAATCAAAGTCCATACTTTGTTCTCATATATGGATCCTATCTTAGATTTCATGGCCTCAAGCCATTTTGCGGAATCTGGGCTCATCATCGCTTCCTCATAGTCCGTAGGTTCATCATGGTCTAGTAATATGACTTCCAGAACACGATTACCGTACCACTCTGGTGCGGATTTTACTCGAAGACCTACGAGGTTTGGTAGCAACTTGATCTGAAGTTTTATGACCATCATCATTAACTTCCTCACTAATTGGTGTAGGAATCACTGGAACTGATTTCTGTGATGAACTACTTTCCAATAAGGGAGAAGGTACAGTTACCTCATCAAGTTCTACTTTCCTCCTACTCACTTCTTTCGAGAGAAACTTCTTCTCTAGAAAGGATCCATCTTAGCAACGAAAAACTTGCCTTCGGATCTGTGATAGAAGGTGTACCCAATAGTTACCTTTGGGTATTCTATGAAGACGCACTTCTCGATTTGGGTTCGAGCTTTATCAGGTGAAAACTTTTTCACATAAGCATCACAACTCCAAACTTTTAAGAAACGACAGCTTAGGTTTACTGTTAAACCATAGTTCATACGGTGTCGTCTCAACGGATTTAGATGGTGCCCTATTAAACGTGAATGCAGCTGTCTCTAATGCATAACCCCAAAACGATATTGGTAAATTGGTAAGAGACATCATTGATCGCACCATATCAAAATAAAGTACGGTTACGACGTTCGGACACACCATAACGTTGTGGTGTTCCAGGTGGCGTGAGCTGTGAAACTATTCCACATTGTTTTAATTGAAGACCAAACTCAGAACTCAATATTCATTTCCACGATCAGATCGCAGAAACTTTATTTTCTTGTTACGATGATTTTCCACTTCACTCTGAAATTCTTTGAACCTTTCAACTATTTCAGACTTATGTTTCATCAAGTAGATATACCCATATCTACTCAAATCATCTTGTGAAGGTCAGAAAATAACGATACTTGCCACGAGCATCAACACTCATTGGATCGCATACATCGGTATATATGTGTTATTTCCGACAAGTCAAGAGCTTGTTCCATTGTTCCGAGAACGGAGTTTTAGTCATCTTGCCCAAAAGGCACGGTTCGCAAGCATCAAATGATTCATAACCAAGTGATTCCAAAATCCATCTTTATGGAGTTTCTTCATGCGCTTTATACCGATATGACCCAAACGGCAAGTGCCACAAATAAGTTGCACTATCATTATTAACTTTGCATCTTTTGGCATCAATATTATGAATATGTGTATCACTACGATCGAGATCCAATAAACTATTTTCATTGGGTGTATGACCATTGAAGGTTTTATTCATGTAAACAGAACAACAATTATTCTCTGACTTTAAATGAATAATTGTATTGCAATAAACATGATCAAATCATATTCATGCTCAACGCAAAAGCTAAATAACATTTATTTAGGTTTAACACTAATCCCGAAAGTATAGGGAGTGTGTGATGATGATCATATCAATCTTGGAACTACTTCCAACACTCATCGTCACTTCCCTTTCAACTAGTTTCTGTTTATTCTGTAACTCCTGTTTCGAGTTACTAATCTTAGCAACCGAACAAGTATCAAATACTCAGGGGCTACTATAAACACTAGTAAGGCACACATCAAACACATGTATATCAAATATACCCTTGTTCACTTTGCCATCCTTCTTACTCACCAAATATTCTGGGCTTTTCCGCTTCCAGTGACCATTTCCTTTGCAGTGTAAGCACTCAGTTTCAGGCTTTGGTCCAGCTTTGGTCTTCTTCACGGAGTGACAACTTGCTTGTCATTCTGCTTGAAGTTTCCCTTTCTTTCCCTTTGCCCGTTTTGAAACTAGTGGTCTTGTCAATCATCAACACTTGATGCTCTTTCTTGATTTCTACCTTCGTTGATTTCAACATCACGAAGAGCTCGAGAATCTTTTTCGTCATCCCTTGCATACTATAGTTCATCACGAAGTTCTACTAACTTAGTGATGGTGACTAGAGAAGTTCTATCAATCACTATCTTATCTGGAAGATTAACTCCCACTTGATTCAAGCGATTGAAGTACTCAGACAATCTGAGCACATGCTCACTAGTTGAGCGATTCTCCTCCATCTTTTAGCTATAGAACTTGTTGGAGACTTCATATCTCTCAACTCGGGTATTTGCTTGAAATATTAACTTCAATTTCTAGAACATCTTATATGGTCCATGACGTTCAAAACATCTTTGAAGTCCCGATTCTAAGCCGTTAAGCATGGTGCACTAAACTATCAAGTAGTCATCATATTGAGCTAGCCAAATGTTCATAACGTCTGCATCTGCTCCTGCAATAGGTCTGTCACCTAGCGGTGCATTAAGGACATAATTCTTCTGTGCAGCAATGAGGATAAACCTCAGATCACGGATCCAATCCGCATCATTGCTACTAACATCTTTCAACACAATTTTCTCTAGGAACATATCAAAATAAACATTTGAAAGCAACAACGCGAGCTATTGATCTACAACATAATTTGCAAAAATACTACCAGGACTACGTTCATGATAAATTAAAGTTCAATTAATCATATTACTTAAGAACTCCCACTTAGACAGACATCTCTCTAGTCATCTAAGTGAACACGTGATCCAAATCAACTAAACCATAACCGATCATCACGTGAGATGGAGTAGTTTTCAATGGTGAACATCACTATGTTGATCATATCTACTATATGATTCACACTCGACCTTTCGGTCTCCGTGTTCCGAGGCCATATCTGCATATGCTAGGCTCGTCAAGTTTAACCTGAGTATTCCGCGTGTGCAAAACTGGCTTGCACCCGTTGTAGATGGACGTAGAACTTATCACACCCGATCATCACGTGGTGTCTTGGTACTACGAACTTTGGCAACGGTGCATACTCAGGGAGAACACTTCTTGATAATTTTAGTGAGAGATCATCTTAAAATGCTACCGTCAATCAAAGCAAAATAAGATGCATAAAGGATAAACATCACATGCAATCAATATAAGTGATATGATATGGCCATCATCATCTTGTGCTTGTGATCTCCATCTCCGAAGCACCGTCATGATCACCATCGTCACCGGCGCGACACCTTGATCTCCATCGTAGCATCGTTGTCGTCTCGCCAACTATTGCTTCTACGACTATCGCTACCGCTTAGTGATAAAGTAAAGCAATTACATGGCGTTTGCATTTCATACAATAAAGCGACAACCATATGGCTCCTGCCAGTTGCCGATAACTTGGTTACAAAACATGATCATCTCATACAATAAAATATAGCATCACGTCTTGACCATATCACATCACAACATGCCCTGCAAAAACAAGTTAGACGTCCTCTACTTTGTTGTTGCAAGTTTTACGTGGCTGCTACGGGCTGAGCAAGAACCGTTCTTACCTACGCATCAAAACCACAACGATAGTTTGTCAAGTTGGTGTTGTTTTAACCTTCGCAAGGACCGGGCGTAGCCACACTCGGTTCAACTAAAGTGAAAGAAACAGACACCCGCCGGTCACCTTTAAGCAACAAGTGCTCGAAGCGGTGAAACCAGTCTCGCGTAAGCGTACGCGTAATGTCGGTCCAGGCCGCTTCATCTCACAATACCGCTGAACCAAAGTATGACATGCTGGTAAGCAGTATGACTTATATCGCCCACAACTCACTTGTGTTCTACTCGTGCATATGACATCAACGCATAAAACCAGACTCGGATGCCACTTTGGGGAACGAGTAATTTCAAAAATTTCCTACGCACACGCAAGATCATGGTGATGGCATAGCAACGAGAGGGAGAGTGTATGTCCACGCACCCTCGTGAGACCGTGGCGGAAGCGTTATAACAACGCCGTTGATGTAGTCGACGTCTTCACAATCCGTCCGATCCAAGTACCGAACGCACGGCACCTCCGAGTTCAGCACACGCTCAGCTCGATGACGATCCCGAGTGCTCCGATCCAGCAAAGCGTCGGGATGAGTTTCACAAGATGACGGTGTGGTGACGATGATGATGCTCCACCGACGCAGGGCTTCGCCTAAGCTCCGCGACGATATGACTTTACAAGCGCAGGCTTCGCTTAAGCTCCGCAACGATATGACCGAAGTGGAATATGGTGGAGGGGGCACCGCCTGCGGCTAAGGAACGATCCGTAGATCAACTTGTGTGTCCATGGGGTGCCCCTGCCCCGTATATAAAGAAGGGAGGGAGGAGGAGGCGGCCCTAGGAGGGCGCGCCATGGGGAGTCCTACTCCCACCGGAGTAGGATTCCCCTTCCTAGTCCAACTAGGAGTCCTTCCATGTATTAGGAGTAGGAAACAAGGAAGGGAAGAGAAGGGAAGGAAGGAGGGGTGCGGCCTCCCCTAGTCCAATTCGGACTAGGCCATGGGGCGCGCGCCTGCCCTAGGCAGCCCTCTCTCTTTCCCGTAGGGCCCAATAAGGCCCAATACTTCTCCCCGCGAATTCCCGTAACTCTCCGGATTCAAAATACCGAATCATTCGAACCTTTCCAACTCCGAATATAGTCGTCCAATATATCGATCTTTACGTCTCGACCATTTCGAGACTCCTCGTCATGTCCCCGATCTCATCCGGGACTCCGAACTCCTTCGGTACATCAAAACTCATAAACTCATAATATAACTGTCATCGAAACCTTAAGCGTGCGGACCCTACGGGTTCGAGAACTATGTAGACATGACCTAGAACTAGTCTCGGTCAATAACCAATAGCGGAACCTGGATGCCCATATTGGTTCCTACATATTCTTCGAAGATCTTTATCGGTCAAACCACATAACGACATACGTTGTTCCCTTTGTCATCGGTATGTTACTTACCCGAGATTCGATCGTCGGTATCCAATACCTAGTTCAATCTCGTTACCGGTAAGTCTCTTTACTCGTTCCGTAATACATCATCTCACAACTAACTTATTAGTTGCAATGCTTGCAAGGCTTATGTGATGTGTATTACCGAGAAGGCCTGGAGATACCTCTCCGACAATCGGAGTGACAAAACCTAATCTCGAAATACGCCAACCCAACATGTACCTTTGGAGACACCTGTAGTACTCCTTTATAATCACCCATTCGTTGCCAGACGCTTGGTAGTACCCAAAGTGTTCCTCCGTAAACGGAGTTGCATAATCTCATAGTTACAGGAACATGTATAAGTCATGAAGAAAGCAATAGCAACATACTAAACGATCAAGTGCTAGGCTAACGGAATGGGTCATGTCAATCAGATCATTCTCCTAATTATGTGATCCCGTTAATCAAATGACAACTCATGTCTATGGTTAGGAAACATAACCATCTTTGATTAACGAGCTAGTCAAGTAGAGGCATACTAGTGACACTCTGTTTGTCTATGTATTCACACATGTATTATGTTTCCGGTTAATACAATTCTAGCATGAATAATAAACATTTATCGTGTTATAAGGAAATAAATAATAACTTTATTATTGCCTCTGGGGCATATTTCCTTCATCAACGACATCCAATGTCCATAGTCAGGAAACCATGACTATCTATTGATCAACGAGCTAGTCAACTAGAGGCTCACTAGGGACATATTGTGGTCTATGTATTCACACGTGTATTACGATTTCCGGATAATACAATTATAGCATGAATAAAAGACAATTATCATGAACAAGGAAATATAATAATAATCCTTTTATTATTGCCTCTAGGGCATATTTCCAACAGTCTCCCACTTGCACTAGAGTCAATAATCTAGTTACATTGTGATGAATCGAACACCCATAGAGTTCTGGTGTTGATCATGTTTTGCCCGCGGAAGAGGTTTAGTCAACGGATCTGCGACATTCAGATCCATATGCACTTTGCAAATTTCTATGTCTCCTCTTGAACATTTTCACGGATGGAGTTGAAGCGACGCTTGATGTGCCTGGTCTTCTTGTGAAACCTGGGCTCCTTGGCAAGTGCAATAGCTCCAGTGTTGTCACAGAAGAGTTTGATCAGCCCCGACGCATTGGGTATGACTCCTAGGTCGGTGATGAACTCCTTCACCCATATTGCTTCATGTGCTTCCTCCGAGGCTGCCATGTACTCCGCTTCACATGTGGATCTCGCCACGACGCTCTTCTTGCAGCTGCACCAGCTTACTGCTCCACCATTCAACATATACATGTATCCGGTTTGTGACTTAGAGTCATCCAGATCTGTGTCGAAGCTAGCGTCGACGTAACCCTTTACGACGAGCTCTTCGTCACCTCCATAAACGAGAAACATGTCCTTTGTCCTTTTCAGGTACTTCAGGATATTCTTGACCGCTGTCCAAAGTTCCTTGCGGGATTACTTTGGTACCTTCCTACCAAACTTACGGCAAGGTTTACATCAGGTCTGGTACACAGCATGGCATACATAATAGAACCTATGGCCGAGGCATAGGGGATGACGCTCATCTCTTCTTTATCTTTTGTCGTGGTCGGGCATTGAGCCGAGCTCAATCTCACACCTTGTAGTACATGCAAGAACCCTTTCTTGGACTAATCCATTTTGAACTTCTTCAAAATCTTGTCAAGGTATGTGCTTTGTGAAAGACCTATGAGGCGTATTGATCTATCTCTATAGATTTTGATGCCTAATATATAAGCAGCTTCTCCAAGGTCCTTCATCGAAAAACTTTTATTCAAGTAGGCCTTAATGTTGTCCAAGAGTTCTATATCATTTCCCATCAAAAGTATGTCATCTACATATAATATGAGAAATGCTACAGAGCTCCCACTCACTTTCTTGTAAACGCAGGCTTCTCCATAAGTCTGCATGAACCCAAACGCTTTGATCATCTCATCAAAGCGAATGTTCCAACTCCGAGATGCTTGCACCAACCCATAAATGGATCGCTGGAGCTTGCATACTTTGTTAGCATTCTTAGGATCGACAAAACCTTCCGGCTGCATCATATACAGCTCCTCCTTAAGATAACCGTTAAGGAATGCCGTTTTGACGTCCATCTGCCATATCTCATAATCATAGTATGCGGCAATTGCTAACATGATTCGGACGGACTTAAGCTTCGCTACGGGAGAGAAAGTCTCATCATAGTCAATCCCTTGAACTTGCCGATAACCCTTAGCGACAAGTCGAGCTTTATAGATGGTGACATTACCATCCGCGTCTGTCTTCTTCTTAAAGATCCATTTGTTTTCTATCGCTCGCCGATCATCGGGCAAGTCTGTCAAAGTCCATACTTTGTTTTCATACATGGACCCTATCTCGGATTGCATGGCTTCAAGCCATTTGTTGGAATCCGGGCCCGCCATCGCTTCTTCATAGTTCAAGGTTCACCGTTGTCTAACAACATGATTTCTGGACAGGGTTTCCATACCACTGGTGTGGAACGTGTCCTTGTGGACCCACGGTTTCAGTAGCAACTTGATCCAAGTACTTTGATCATCATCGTTAATTACCTCTCCAAGTGGGTGTAGGCACCACATGAACATTTTCCGAGCTGCACTACTTTCCGGTTCAAGAGGTAGTACTTCATCGAAGTTCTACTTTCCTCCCACTTACTCCTTTCGAGAGAAACTCTTTTCCGAGAAGGATCCGTTCTTGGCAACAAAGATCTTGCCTTCGGTCTAAGGTAGAAGGTATACCCAATGGTTTCCTTAGGGTATCCTATGAAGACGATTTTCCGACTTGGGTTCGAGCTTTTCAGGTTGAAGTTTCTTGACATAAGCATCGCATCCCCAAACTTTTAGAAACGACACCTTAGGTTTCTTCCCAAACCATAATTCATACGGTGTCGTCTCAACGGATTTAGACGGTGCCCTATTTAAAGTGAATGTAGCTGTCTCTAGAGCGTATCCCCAAAATGATAGCGGTAAATCTGTAAGAGACATCATAGATCGCACCATATCCAATAGAGTGTGATTACGACGTTCGGACACACCATTACGCTGAGGTGTTCCAGGCGGCGTGAGTTGTGAAACGATTCCACATTTCCTTAAGTGTGTACCAAATTCGTGACTTAAATATTCTCCTCCACGATCGGATCGAAAGAATTTTATCTTTCGGTCACGTTGATTCTCTACCTCATTCTGAAATTCCTTCAACTTTTCAAAGGTCTCAGACTTGTGTTTCATCAAGTAGACATACCCATATCTACTCAAGTCATCAGTGAGAGTGAGAACATAACGATATCCTCCGCGAGCCTCAACGCTCATTGGACCACACACATCGGTATGTATGATTTCCAATAAGTTGGTTGCTCGCCCATTGTCCCGAGAATGGAGTCTTGGTCATTTTCCCATGAGGCATGGTTCGCATGTGTCAAATGATTCATAATCAAGAGACTCTAAAAGTCCATCAGAATGGAGCTTCTTCATGCGCTTGACACCAATATGACCAAGGCGGCAGTGCCACAAGTATGTGGGACTATCGTTATCAACTTTACATATTTTGGTATTCACACTATGAATATGTGTAATATTACGTTCGAGATTCATTAAGAATAAACCATTGACCATCGGAGCATGACCATAAAACATATCTCTCATATAAATAGAACAACCATTATTCTCGGATTTAAATGAGTAGCCATCTCGCATTAAACGAGATCCTGATACAATGTTCATGCTCAAACTTGGCACTAAATAACAATTATTGAGGTTTAAAACTAATCCCATAGGTAAATGTAGAGGTAGCATGCCGACGGCGATCACATCGGCCATGGAACCATTCCCGACACGCATCGTCACCTCGTCCTTTGCCAGTCTCCGTTTATTCCGCAGCTCCTGCTGTGAGTTACAAATATGAGCAACGGCACCGGTATCAAATACCCAGGAGTTACTACGAGTACAGGTAAGGTACACATCAATTACATGTATATCAAATATACCTTTAGTGTTGCCGGCCTTCTTGTCCGCTAAGTATTTGGGCCAGTTCCGCTTCCAGTGGCCCTTCCCTTTGCAATAAAAGCACTCTGTCTCAGGCTTGGGTCCATTCTTTGGCTTCTTCCCGGCAACTTGCTTATCGGGCGTGGCAACATCCTTGCCGTCCTTCTTGAAGTTCTTCTTACCCTTGCCCTTTTTGAACTTAGTGGTTTTATTGACCATCAACACTTGATGTTCTTTCTTGATTTCAACCTCTGCTGACTTCAGATTGAGAATACTTCGGAATGGTCTTCACCATCCCCTGCATATTGTAGTTCATCACAAAGCTCTTGTAGCTTGGTGGGAGCGATCAAGGATTCTGTCAATGACCGCCTCGTCCGGGAGGTTAATGTCCAGCTAGGACAAAGGGTTGTGCAACCCAGACATTTTGAGTATGTGCTCACCGATGTAACTGTTTTCCTCCATCTTACAACTATAGAACTTGTCGGAGACTTCATATCTCTCGACCGGGCATGAGCTTGGAAAACCATTTTCAGCTCCTCGAACATCTCATATGCTCCGTGTTGCTCAAAACGCTTTTGGAGCCCCGGTTCAAGCTGTAAAGCATGCCGCACCGAACGAGGGAGTAATCATCAAGACGAGACTGCCAAGCATTCATAATGTCTTGGTTCTTCGATGGGTGCATCACCTAGCGGTGCTTCTAGGACATATTGTTTCTTGGCTACTATGAGGATGATCTCGTGTTCGGACCCAGTCCGAATAGTTGCTGCCATCATCTTTCAGCTTGGTTTTCTAGGAACGCGTTGAAGTTCATGTTGACATGAGCGTTGGCCATTTGATCTACAAGACATATTTTGCAAAGACTTTAGACTAAGTTCATGATAATTAAGTTCATCTAATCAAATTATTTAATGAACTCCCACTTAGATTTGACATCCCTCAAGTTATCTAAGTGTTACATGATCCGAGTCGACTAGGCCGTGTCCGATCATCACATGAGACGGACTAGTCATCGTTGGTGAACATCTCCATGTTGATCGTATCTTCCATACGACTCATGTTCGACCTTTCGGTCTCTTGTGTTCCGAGGCCATGTCTGTACATGCTAGGCTCGTCATGTTAACCCTAAGTGTTTATGCATGTGTAAAACTTTCTTACACCCGTTGTATGTGAACGTAAGGATCTATCACACCCGATCATCACGTGGTGCTACAAAACGACGAACTTTAGCAACGGTGCACAGTTAGGGGGAACACTTTCTTGAAATTATTATAAGGGATCATCTTATTTACTACTGTCGTTCTAAGTAAACAAGATGCACAAAACATAATAAAAATCACATGCAATTATATAAAGTAGTGACATGATATGGCCAATATCATATAGCTCCTTTGATCTTCATCTTCGGGGCTCCATGATCATCTTGTCACCGGCATGACACCATGATCTCCATCATCATGATCTTCATCATCGTGTCTCCATGAAGTTGCTCGTCAACTATTACTTCTACTACTGTGGCTAACACGTTTAGCAATGAAGTAAAGTAATTTACATGGCGTTGAATCAATGACTCGCAGGTCATACAATAATTAAGACAACTCCTATGGCTCCTGCCGGTTGTCATACTCATCGACATGCAAGTCGTGATTCCTATTACAAGAACATGATCTCATACATCACAATATATCATTCATCATTCATCACAACTTATGGCCATATCACATCACATGACAATTGCTGCAAAAACAAGTTAGACGTCCTCTAATTGTTGTTGCATCTTTTACGTGGCTGCAATTGGGTTCTAGCAAGAACGTTTTCTTACCTACGAATAACCACAATGTGATTTTGTCAACTTCTATTTACCCTTCATAAGGACCCTTTTCATCGAATCCGCTCCAACTAAAGTGGAGAGACAGACACCCGCCAGCCACCTTATGCAACTAGTGCATGTCACCGGTGGAACCGGTCTCACGTAAGCGCACGTAAGGTTGGTCCGGGCCGCTTCATCCCACAATACCGCTGAAGCAAGATAAGACTAGTAGCGGCAAGCAAGTTGACAAGATCTACACCCACAACTAAATTGTGTTCTACTCGTGCAATAGAGAACTATGCATAGACCTAGCTCATGATGCCACTGTTGGGGAACGCTGCGAAAATTAAAATTTTCCCACGGTTTCACCAAGATCCATCTATGAGTTCATCTAAGCAACGATTCATGGGAGAGAGATTGCATCTACATACCACTTGTAGATCGCGTGCGGAAGCGTTCACTAGAACGTGGATGATGGAGTCGTACTCGTCGTGATCCAAATCCCCGATGACCGAGTGCCGAACGGACGGCACCTCCGCGTTCAACAAACGTACCGAGTGGATGACGTCTCCTCCTTCTTGATCTAGCAAGGGGGAAGGAGAGGTTGAAGAAGATGGCTCCAGCAGCAGCACAACGGCGTGGTGGTGGTGGAGCAGCAGATTCGGCAGGCTTCGCCAAGCTCGTGACGGAGGAGGAAGAGGTGTAGCGGGGGGGGCGCGCGAACTTGAGGTGCGGCTGCCCCTCCCCCTCCCTTTATATAGGCCCCAGGGGTCGCCGCCCTTGGAGATCCAATCTCCCAAGGGGGGCGGCGGCCAAGGGGGTGGAGTGCCCCCCAAGGCAAGTGGGGCGCCCCCCCCTAGGGTTTCAACCCTAGGCGTAGGGGGTGGGCCAAGGGGGGCGCACCAGCCCACTATGGGCTGGTTCCCCTCCCCACTTCAGCCCATGGGGCCCTCCGGGATGGGTGGCCCCACCCGGTGGACCCCCGGGACCCTTCCGGTGGTCCCGGTACAATACCGGGTGACCCCGAAACTTTCCCGATGGCCGAAACAACACTTCCTATATATAATTCTTTACCTACGGACCATTACGGAACTCCTCGTGACATCCGGGATCTCATCCAGGACTCCGAACAACATTCGGTTTACTGCATACTCATATTCATACAACCCTAGCGTCACCGAACCTTAAGTGTGTAGACCCTACGGGTTCGGAGACACGAGAACATGACCGAGACGGCTCTCGTGCAATAACCAATAGCGGATCTGGATACCCATGTTGGCTCCCACATGCTCCTCGATGATCTCATCGGATGAACCATGGTGTCGAGGATTCAAACAACCCCGTATACAATTCCCTTTGTCAATTGGTATGTTACTTGCCCGAGATTCGATCGTCGGTATCCCAATACCTCGCTCAATCTCGCACGGCAAGTCACTTTACTCGCATCGTAGTGCATGATCCGTGACCGGACACTTGGTCACTTTGAGCTCATTATGATGATGCACTACCGAGTGTCCCGATGATACCTCTCCGTAACACGGAGTGACAAATCCCATCTCGATCCGTGTCAACCCAATGCAGACACTTTCGGAGATACCTGTAGTGCACCTTTATAGTCACCCGATTCGTTGTGACGCTTTGGTACACCCAAAGCACTCTTACGGTATCCAGGAGTTACACGATCTCATGGTCTAAGGAAGAGATACTTGACATTGGAAAAGCTCTAGCAAAACGAACTACACGATCTTGTGCTATGCTTAGGATTGTCTTGTCCATCACATCATTCTCCTAATGATGTGATCCCGTTATCAACGACATCCAATGTCCATAGTCGGAAACCATGACTATCTATTGATCAACGAGCTAGTCAACTAGAGGCTCACTAGGGACATATTGTGGTCTATGTATTCACACGTGTATTACGATTTCCGGATAATACAATTATAGCATGAATAAAAGACAATTATCATGAACAAGGAAATATAATAATAATCCTTTTATTATTGCCTCTAGGACATATTTCCAACAGCGGTAGCACATCTTCCACGTGGCGCCATCACCGACGCCATGCGGCTTGTCCACCGGGACCTTTTTCAGTATGTTCAGGGCCCAGTTGAATGGGGTGTCCCACTTGGGCCTCGCTGACGACTGTGACGACTCGTCACTTTCGGTTACCTTTTGGTGCTGCTCTTTCTGCAAAAGGAACGTGGATGGTTTACTAATGTGACAAAACTTGTAGTCGAATTGATTGGAAGCTAATATGATAATGTGGTAATATAACAATTACCAGAAGTCTCATGAACTCTCTTGTGTTCGGGTCCGTGTAAAAGATCTTTTTGACTTTGACCCACTTGTACCGGGCCTTGATCCAGTCATGCTCCAGCGGGTCGGTGAACTCCTCCAAGGGGTCTGGGATTTCAAGACTTTCACGTTCGGCGTCCTCCTTAGCCCATATGCGCCTCTTCCCCTCGTAACCACGACTTTCGAGGCGGTGGGGAGGGGTGTTCCTGGCCTGCAGCGCCTTCATTTTCTTCGATCTTTCCTTAACTTCTTCTTTAGCGCAAGTCTCCTTGAATTTTTCGAAGTCCTCTTCCTTTAGTGACAGATTGTCAGCATGAATCTTGGACCACAGTTCATTCTTCATAATCGCTTTTTTCACCTGAACTTTCCAGGAGGACAAGTCGTTTGTGAACGTCACCATCACATTGCCGTTTATCTTTGTCATGGCGACATTGTCCCATTGCTCTTTATATTTTCCTTCATCTCGACCGGGGAACAGGAACCTATTGTGCAACTTCTTCAGGAGCATGTGCTCCATATGTAGTATCTGCTTCAACCTCTTGTCGTTGATGTTGGCGGTTTCCCTAAGGATGCATCCAAGTTGATTGCCCCAGCAGAAGCACACTTCCTCCGGCGCCGTTGTCTCTAACTTCTTGGGGTGCATCTCTGTGACCACTATTTGTCCTATGCCAAGCTCGTTTGGTCTTCGTGTCCTCTTCTGCTTCGGTGTTTTAACGGCTATGGCAGCATCGTTTCCGGTCTCGGGGGTGGTGTTGGTGCCGGTGCCAGTGCTGGTGCCGGTGTCTGCGTCGGTGTCGGGGTTGGCGCCACTGCCGCCACCATGCAACCCCATGTGGTGTTGGTCCAGGTAATCGAAATAGTGATTTGCTGCCTCGATGGGGTCTACTGTGAGGTGAGCAGAACCCCCGGCTTCGGCGTCGGTAGACATGTTTCCTATTCAACAATTGTAAATAAAAGATATAATAAGAGAAAAAAGGGGCCTATATTTGGTCGGAATGTTGATTCATTCCCCTTCCGGCAAATCCCAGGTACTCCATATGTCCTAGTTTCTAGCACAAGTCATGCCAAAAATCACGGAAATTTTCGGCATGACCTTTGCTAAAAAGTGGACATATGGAGCGCCTGAAATTTGCCGGAACGGAAATGAATCAACATTCCGGCAAAACATAGGCCACTCGGATATTTTTCAAAAATTTGCACAAGTTCATATAACAGATTTGATGCTATCATCAAGTGAACATGGCAACATCATATGACAGATTTCCAGGACTTAGCAAATTAACCAAGTGTTAAAAACAGCAACATTGTATAGGCTACTTGGCATGCTTTTGGTAGTCACAACATGGCATATCATGCTCCTAAAACATCATCTAGGGTTTTATTTGCTACTGTGTTTTAGTTTTTATTTGCTACTGTTTTTTCCTAAATGATCTCTCTCTCTCCCTCTGCTACTGACCTAAACAAAAATTTTCTACTGTTTTTTTGTGCAATTTGCTACTGTTTTTTATTTATAGCTATTTTATCTACCTACAAAAATTGCCTAGCTAACTTTTACTTATAGCTATTTTACAAACCTACCAAAAATATTTGTAGCTAGGCAATTTGCTACTGTTTTTATCTATAGTTAAAATAGTCCATTGTTTTATTTATAGCTGAAAAAGTCCACTGATTTTTGCAATTTTAGGGAGCTACTATTTTTGATAAATTGCCTAGCTACAAATAATTTGCTACTGTTTTATAGCTAAAAATTTTGCTACCATTTTTTATTTCCTAGCTAAATGCTACTATTTTTTATTTTACTAATCTATCTATTATATACTTAAGACAAGAGTCAAATAAGCCACCACGTTCGTCCACATGTGCTAATATTATTTGCACTGTTTGATCATAATAATAACGGTTGAGATTTAATATCTTTTACGTAACACGTTAACATGCCTATCACGTTAAGATGCATGTCATGTTGAGAGTTCAAAAAAAAGATGCCGTCATGTTGTCACGTACATAAAACACATGTACCAAAAGATATACACGTTCTTCCCTCAATAAAGAAAAAATATGCATCTTTTCCACGGAGAACTCAAAAGAGTCCTACTCACGTGCATGGGCATAGACGCCGTGGACTGGCTGGACTCGGTCAAGGGTACACGGATGCAGAATTATTATTTTTACTAGGAAAGTCAAGTTCTTCTAAAAAAAAAGCAGGTCACGTGTAAAGCCTTTTCGACAGTGCATAACACATAGCGAATCTATTTTCTTCTTGAGTGTACATAGCGAATCTGATTCAATATGCACTTTGACCTCAACAGAAGAATGGCAAGAACAACTCCAACATCAACAGAAGAATGATGGGCCATTTCCGCAGAGCAATTGACCTCGCCGGGTTAAAAGAGGTCAAATGCAAGAATAGGAGATTTACGTGGAGCAGCGAGAGGGAGGACCCAACTCTTTGTAGCATCGACAAGGTTTTCTGCAACCTGGCATGGGAGGATATGCACCCAAACTTTGTGCTAATGGCGGCCTCCACTTCGTTCTCTGATCATTGCCCTCTGGTGCTGGCTAATGGAGTCAGGCCTGTCACCAGGGCAAGGTTCAGATTCGAAAACTTTTGGACAATCTTTCCTCATTTCCAAGAGACGGTGCAGCATGCCTGGGAGAGGCATGTCTGCCATGACTGCCCGTTCGTCAGGTTGAAGAAGAAAATGGAAAGAGTTGCGGCGGACTTAAAGGTGTGGAGCAAGAGTCTGTTTGGGGGTGCAAAACTTCAATTTCATATCGCCAACGAGGTCATCATGAGGCTAGACGCAGCGCTGGAGGCCAGACCGCTGTCACCTGAAGAGCTACACCTGAGGAAGCAGCTAAAACTAAAGGTTCTTGGGCTGGCAGCAATTGAAAGGGCTCGCAAGAAGCATGCCTCCAGGATTTCTTGGCTCCGCGCAGGAGATGCAAACTCAAAGTTTTTTCATGCCCGCGTCCTCTCACGTCGTAGAAAAAACTACATCCACTCGATCAAGCACGGCGATGCCATTGTCACAGAGCCGCGGGAGAAAACTAAGTTGGCCTTCGATCACTTCTCCCGCGGCCTTGGGAATTCCTGGCATCGAAGCTGCACACTTAACTGGGACATGCTCCAGCTGCCAGCCGTCGACCTGCAGGGCATCGATCTTCCTTTCTCTGAGCAAGAAATCTGGGCAGCCATCAAGGCATCTCCATTAGAAAAAGCTCCTGGGCCGGATGGGTTCACTGGCAAGTTCTTCAGATCATGTTGGCACATTATCAAGCTAGATATCATGGCGGTTTTCCAAAAGTTCTACAATCTAGCGGGTGGCAATTTTGCCGATCTGAACACTGCCTTCATTGCCTTGCTGCCAAAGAAGGATGGAGCAACAGAGTTGGGTCACTTTCGTCCGATCAGCCTCATTCATTCCATTGCTAAGTTGATCGCAAAAGTTCTATCCATGAGACTAGCGCCTCGGCTTCAAGACCTGATTTCCCCAGCGCAAACGGTGTTTCAGAAAGGTAAATGCCTGCATGAAAGCTACCAATATGTACAGGGCTACGTCAGAGCGCTCCATCGGCAGAAAAAAAGGGCCCTCCTGTTCAAGTTAGACATCGCAAAAGCTTTCGACTCTATCTCTTGGGCTTATCTCCTGGAGCTAATGCAAAAGTTGGGTTTTCCACCGAGATGGCGTGATTGGATCGCGCTTATCTTATCGTCGGCCTCCTCTTCAGTGCTGCTAAACGGGGACCCGGGCAATCGCTTCTGTCATATGCAAGGGTTAAGGCAGGGCGACCCCCTCTCCCCCCTGCTCTTCATCATCGCCATTGACCCGCTCCACCACCTGTTGGCTGCTGCTTCTGACCTTGGGGTCCTGGCGCCCCTACCGGGCCGCGACCAAATCTTGCGTGTCAGCTTATATGATGACGACGCAGTTATCTTCGCCAATCCATCTGCGCAGGAGGTGGGCAAGCTGCTAGAGCTGTTGGATAGTTTCCGAGAAGCCACCGGTCTAAAGCTGAACCAGAGAAAATCTTCAGTGGTCGCAATGGGCTGTGAGGAGCTGAACGTGCCGGATCTCCTACAGGGCTTCGGTGACCAAATTGTCAGTTTCCCAATAACTTACCTGGGCCTCCCAATTTCGCCAACTCGCCTCAGAATGGTGCATTTCCAGTTCCTGATAGATAGGTTGAAAGCACGGCTGGCTGGCTGGAAGGGCAAGCTCCTTAATATTGCGGGGAGAAGAGTTCTCGTCAGATGCGTCCTCTCTGCTCTCCCAACTTTTGCGATGACTGCACTGAAAATACCGAAGAAAATCCTAAGGGAAATGGACAAATCGCGAAGACGATTCCTTTGGGCACAAGACGACGAGCTCTCAGGTGGAAAGTGCAAGGTATCCTGGGACAAGGTTTGCTGCCCTCTTGATCATGGAGGCCTTGGTCTCCTGGATCTGCACAAATTCAATCGTGCGCTGAGAATGCGCTGGCAATGGCTTGTTTGGGCAAGGCCTGAGAAGCCTTGGGTAGCCGTGTCCCCAACTCCTGACGATCATGAAAGGGCTCTGTTTGCCAATGCAACATCAATCCGTGTTGGCAATGGAAAAAGCACCAACTTCTGGAAGGATACCTGGATCGGAAATGAGCCACTGTCTACAACTTTCCCTGCTCTGTTCAGTCACGCGAGGCGCAAGAACAGATCGGTTGGGGAGGCGTTGGCAAATGATCAGTGGATTGCAGATTTACAACATGGAGATACAGCAGCAATAGCCCCTCAGTTTCTGCAGATGTGGCGGCTCTTTGATGCTGCGCCAATTGCCATGGCTCCTGATCAAGAAGACGAAATCACATGGAAGCTCAACCGCGAAGGAGCATACACTGCCAAATCAGCTTATCAGATGCAATGCCAGCAAGCCCCCAACCCGGCCTACAGCAGCTTCATTTGGAAGGTTTGGGCTCCCAACAAGCTCAAAATGTTCATGTGGCTCTTGATAAGAGATCGATTGTGGTGCAACGACAGACTGCAGAGAAGAGGTTGGCCCAATGGCTATTTTTGCCCTTTGTGCACCAGGAACTTGGAAACATCTACACACCTCATCTGGAACTGCAGTTTCTCACACCTGGTTTGGGGGAAATGTGCTACTTGGTCAGTCTGCTCTTCGCTGGCTCCAGTCACGACGTTTCGGCTCAGCTCGGCACAGACTTGCCAACTCCTCATTAACAAGACTGCTACCGCTTGCAGGCGCGGAATCAGATCGTTGATCATCATGATCGCCTGGGAACTGTGGAGAGAAAGGAACCACTGCGTGTTCCGGGCAAAAACACCACGGGTGGATGACGTTCTCACGGCAATCAGGAGCAATATCGAGCAATGGAGACTGGCCAGAGCCAAATGTTTAGAGTCTCCCTTCGGGGACACCACTAGTGAAAATTAGACTCAAGAGAGGGGAGGAAAACTGCATTTTCCTTTTCTTTTCATCCATCTGATCGCTTGATCTTTGTTTCCACTGCTCCCTGCTAAATCAATGAAGCCGGCAACTAGCCGGGTCTTCCAAAAAAAATGCACTTTGGTATGTTATAATTAGCAAGGATATTTTCCTCTTTTACTGCCAAGGCCTGTCACCTGTGTACAACCTATGGGCAGGGCATATTGAGTAGTACTCCGGTTTAGCAAAACTGTACAATATGCACTACGTATGTAATTAGGAAGTCTATTTTGTAGGAAGAGGAAGTCTATTTCCATAAGGACAAGCACATGCATAAAAGATCAATCGGACCCAATTGCAGTAGATAGGTATTTTGTAACCGTCAAAAAAAAAGAGATAGGTATTTTGTAGGAACACTATATATACAAGTACAAAATCATTTAAAAAAAGTTTAACTACACGTATCCCTCAAATCTTTTTTTTTTGAACTACAGCTCTAATTGCCTCTCCGGCCAGACCGAGCTGTAACCCAAAGCATGTAAAATCATAAAACATGTCACGCATTCATCTGCTGACCGTGTTAAGAAAAAACATGAGTAGGAATGTTTGTATATTGTGTGAGTAGGAATATACGTGAATAAAGAAAACATGCACGTGAGTACGAAAGTATACCTATTCTGGGAAAAATCATATCAAATGTATGTTTGCAAACATCAGGTTGGGTAAGCTCTAAATTAATATTTGACTCTTTTCTTGCATGTTTGAAGAAAAAATATGAATCATTATATAGGCACAAAAAACAAGTACTCCGTCCATGCCAAAATATCAGATCATTTTTTACACTATGATAGTATAAAAAATGATCTTATATTCTGGGATGGAGGGAGTATTAGATACTTCTAGCTAATCCATGTCAGCTGACTCGGACCGATGGCGTTTCATATTTGCATCCGATGAAATTGACCATAGCAAATCCAAGTCACTAGGTACAATTAAATTCTTTTATATATACAATTATTAATATAGAAGTACCAAATTCGATATACATACGCACATAGTACGCGCACCAGCACCCACACGAAGTCACACATCTTTCTAATAACTTTAATGGGGAATTGAATGTTTGACCAGATACAACTCTTATTATTAGGTGGATAAAAATGCAAAATCTATTTCCATCTGGATTTATAAAAATAATAAAAATAAAATGGAACAAGCACAATATATTTTTAGTTTACTTTAGTAGCACTGTATCTAAATAGCTAAATTTTAAATATATCGTAAGTAAAATCATGCAAGTAGATTATACATCACTCCACCCAACTAAGGTAAAATCACTTCCTTGATGAAATTAATTGATGTATATAAGCAAATGAACCAAGCAACAAAACACGCGCACACGACCATAAATAGACGCTGTGCTGGAATTAATTAAGAGGATGTTTTCTCTACTACTTAAAAAGAACGTAAGGTTCCCATTTCACCTCTCTTTCGTCCAACCTTCTTTATATAAGTCCCACTCTTTCCTTCTTCTCTTTGATATTTTCCTATCATCTCTGATTTTTCTCCCATCCATCTCCCTAAAATAGAATCAATTGTCTCATGTTTATTAACTTCTCTACTATTTAAAAAGAACGTAAGGTTCCCATTTCACCTCTCTTTCGTCCAACCTTCCTTATATACGTCACACTCTTTCTTTCTTCTCTTTGATTTTTTCCTCTCATCTCTAATTTTTCTCCCATCCACTCCCTAAAATAGAATCAATTGTCTCATGTTTATTAACTTATCAAAATAAAAGCATATTTTGTTGGTAAGTCATTAAATTCTTACCAAATAAGTGCTTAACAATAAAATGGTAGGTAAATCATGGCGATTGCATACAAAAACTTACTAAGATTTTAGCGCATCAATATAATCATATATGTGCAATCATGGGCTAATCTACTAGAATGTGTATACTCCCGTTGCAACGCACAGGCAATTGTCTAGTAGAGGAAAAACTTTGTAAGTAACAACTCACGTTGATCTAAGAAAACCTCATGTCAAGTGTGTATTATGAAATTATATTTGTGCTAAGAAAATATCATTCAATGCAAAATGCCAGTGCTATAATTAAAAAATTATATGGACAACAGAGAGATGAGGGAAGGAGGGGAGATTATATTTTGGTAATTGCTTAAAACACAAGCAATAATTTGGCGAATTCAAACCACTTGGAGAGCCTATAAGCACACACACAATACCACAAACACGATTAGAAAAAGGATGTGCATGAGAGAGATGGAGGGAGTTAAGGAAGGGGATACTTTACGATAATATATCCAAATTTCTATTGAAAAATTATTGAAGGGCGCATCATTGTATTGGTTGATAGCACAATGGACACATGGCCGATGTGAAGATAATTGAATGAAGAGATCGACTAACCTCAAGTATGATACCTCAAAAAAATATTAGTGACATGATAGACACTGAAGATGCCCGCCTAGCGGTTCACTTGGGCCAATTAATTGTCCGATACTGACAGACAAAAAACTTATTCCATGTTGATGGATACTGATTGGGAACTAACACTCCATGATAACTGCTTGCATCCTTGAGTATATTGAATCACTTTAGGACCATGCACCAATCATTCTTGACTCAGGATACACAGTTAGCCGTTCAAGTCCATAAAGTTAGGTAAACATCCCTATGATTAGTCATCTATTGATGGTCTTTACCACCAAAACATTAAAATTAGTATGAAGATTGTCTACCAAAGCGAAATTATGTTACCGCAAAGCATGTTTGTCGGTTTTACCCGGAATAGTATTTGACTATATAACTTAGAAAAATATCAATATATAAGTATGCACCAACTAGCCGCGCAAATGCGCGGGTAACACTGCTAGTTTTGTTTAAAGCAGCAACAACATCACCTAATTTTGCGGTTAAAGAAATGTCTATAACTTTTGACTTATGAACCCTAGAACCCTAGAAATTTTCTTTGCTAATAAATATTTTTTCCTAATAGAAATTACTAAATTGAACCCTAAAATTGATTCCTACTGCCTACCTAATTGAACCCTAAATTGAAAACCTAGCTTCATTTCTAAAAAAAGAAAACCTAATAGACAGAGACAGGGGGAGGAGGGGGCAGGGGTCAGTAGTACTTGAAGGTCGGAGTGGCGGCGACGCGGACGAGGAGGAGGTCGGAGCGGCGGCGGCACGGACAAGGAGGACGAAATGGCGCGGCGCAGATGAGGAGTAGGTCGGAGCGGCGGCGGCGCGGACAAGGTGGAGGTCGGAGTGGCTCGAGCCGGCGTCAAGGTCCAGGTCAAGGGGCGACGACAGGCGGGTAGGGGCGACGGCAGCGCACGACAACAGAGAGGAGTGGAAGAGGTGGGAGACTAGGTGGGGGGGGGGAGTTGGCAAAATTTTAAGCCCGCGCAGGCGGTGGTTAACTCAAAATAGTAGTAGCGCTGGTTTAGGAACCAGCTTTATAGCTAAGTTAGATATACCGCTGGTTACTAAACCAGCACTACTGCTAACTAGTCCAATTTTAATTTTTTTATCTCTAAAATACAAATAGCAGTAGCGCTTGTCCAATATCCAACGTTATAGCTAACTTAGCTACAGCGCTGGTTCACAACCGAACGCTACTGCTATGTTTCTTTTGTTTTCATTATTTTCCTTTTCTAGTTTTTAATTTTCTTTTCTATTTATTATTTTCCTTTTCTTTTTACTATTTTCCTTTTCTTTTTTTACTTTCCTTTTTCTTTTGTATTGCTTTCTCCCTTTTGTTTTTGTTTTTTTGTTTTTCTCCCGACGGGGCGTCTCCCTCCCACGCTGCGCGAATATCACCGGAACCATGCATGTAATTGAAGGGGGATACAATTACATCATTTGACCGATAACGATTACTTAAGTGCGTACACAAAATAGATACATATATATATAAATGATGGTTTCTCAGCTGCATCAACGATGTTTCACATTGAGCTTCTTCCCTTTCTTGTTCGTTGCCGAATAGAGCCCCTCCTTGTGACTTTTCCGGAACCATGGAGTATGACCTTTCTTAGGTAATGTAGTATTGATTCTTCTTTTCACGCACGCTTCATCGTCATCGTCATCTTCCCTCATCGGGTTGCCGTATTGGTCATAGTCTTCCTCGTTGGCGACTCCATCCATTCCGACGATGCTCCTTTTGGATCTCCTCACGACAACGAGACTGGGATTGGCCGGGCCGGTTATGAAGAAGCATTGTGTCACGTGCTTAGCTTGTACCTGATGTCTACTACGCAACCTTCTCCTTGTAGACGTTGTTGGGCCTCCAAGTGTAGAGGTTTGTAGGACAGTAGCAAATTTCCATCAAGTGGATGACCTAAGGTTTATCAATCCGTGGGAGGCGTAGGATGAGGATGGTCTCTCTCAAGCAACCCTGCAACCAAATAACAAAGAGTCTCTTGTGTCCCCAACACACCCAATACAATGGTGAATTGTATAGGTGCACTAGTTCAGCGAAGAGATAGTGATACAAGTGCAATATGGATGATAGATATAGGTTTTTGTAATCTGAAAATATAAAAACAGCAAGGTAACTAATGCTAAAAGTGAGCATAAACGGTATTGCAAGGGTAGGAAACAAGGCCTAAGGTTCATACTTTCACTAGTGCAAGTTCTCTCACCAATAATAACATACCTGGATCATAAAACAATCCCTCAACATGCAACAAAGAGTCAGTCCAAAGTCACTAATAGCGGAGAACAAACGAAGAGATCATGGCAGGGTACGAAACCACCTCAAAGTTATCCTTTCTGTTCTATCTATTCAAGAGTCCCTAGTAAAATAACACGAAGCAATTCCTTCCGTTCGATCTATCATAGAGTTCATACTAGGATAACACCTCAAGACACAAATCAACCAAAACCCTAATGTCACCTAGATACTCCATTGTCACCTCAAGTATCCATGGGTATGATTATACGATATGCATCACACAAACTCAGATTCATCTATTCAACCAACACAAAGTACTTCAAAGAGTGCCCCAAAGTTTCTACCGGAGAGTCATGACTAAAACGTGTGCCAACCCCTATGCATAGATTTCCAAGGTCACGGAACCCGCAAGCTGATTACCAAAACATACATAAAGTGGATCACGTGAATATCCCATTGTCACCACAGATAAGCACGGCAAGACATACATCAAGTGTTCTCAAATTCTTAAAGACTCAATCCAATAATATAACTTCAAAGGGAAAACTAAATCTATTACAAGGGAGTAGAGGGGGAGGAACATCATAAGATCCAACTATAATAACAAAGCTCGCGATACATCAAGATCGTATCACCTCAAGAACACGAGAGAGAGAGAGAGATCAAACACATAGCTACTGGTACATACCCTCAGCCCCGACGGTGAACTACTCCCTCCTCAGCATGGAGAGCGTCGGGATGATGAAGATGGCCGCCGGTGATGGATTCCCCCTCCGGCAGGGTGCCGGAACGGGCTCCCGAGAGGTTTTTGGTGGCTACAGAGGCTTGCGGTGGCGGAACTCCCGATCTATTGTGCTTCTCGATGTTTTTAGGGTATATGGACATATATAGGCGAAAGAAGTCGGTCAGGGGAGCCACGAGGGGCCCACGAGGGTGGGGCGTGCCCAGGGGAGGTGGGCGCGCCTCCCTGCCTTGTGGCCACCTTGAAGCTTCCCTTACGAGTACTCCAAATCCCATGGATTGCTTCCGTTCCAAAGATAACTTTCCCGAAGGTTTCATTCCGTTTGAACTCCGTTTGATATTTCTTTTCTTCGAAACACTATAATAGGCAAGAAAACAACTATATGGACTGGGCCTTCGGTTAATAGGTTAGTCCCAAAAATAATATAAAATTGTATAATAAAGCCCGTAAACATCCAAAACAGATAATATAATAGCATGAATGCTTCATAAATTATAGATACGTTGGAGACGAATCAACATCCCCAAGCTTAATTCCTGCTCGTCCTCGAGTAGGTAAAGGACAAAAGAAAGAATTCATGAAGTGTGAATGCTAGCAGGTGCACAAGTTTGATCAATGATAATTTCAATCACCTTTTCTAGCATGATTATATGTCATAACAGTAGTTCAACTCATAAAACTTCTCAAGATCAAGTAACAAGCTATTCACATGTTAAAGCATAGACCATAAACTTTCTTGAAAACTAGCAAACTTCATTCTTAGTCATCAAACAATTACAATTCATCTTATTTTCAGGAAGGGTCTATGTCAGAGCTTTGATTTAGCAAACTCCACATACTCAACTATCATATAGTCTTCCATGATTGCTACCACTCAAGGCATATTCTTAGAACAAATAGCATCCATCGAACACAGAGAAAGATAGGGGCTTAGTGTTTCGCCTTCCAACTCACTTATCATATAGATAATTGTCAACAATAATAATTCATGATCAAATATATTTGAATGGCCATATATGCTTAGATCTTTCCCCAACACATGATGCTTGCCAACTAAAGAGTTGGTAGGAATGAGAAGGAATACTACTGACTCTTGCATAAAAGTAAAAGATAGGCCCTTCGCAGAGGGAAGCAGGGATTTGCAGAGGTGCCAGAGCTCGATTTTGAAATAGAGATAAATAATTTTGAGAGGTATTCTTTCATTGTCAACATAATAACCAAGAGTTCCCAATATCTTCCATACTACATACATTATAGGCGGTTCCCAAACAAAATGGTAAAGTTTTTAATCCCCCTCCACCAACAATCATCAATCCATGGCTTGCCCGAAACAACGGGTGCCTCTAACTAACATCAATCCTGGGGCTGTTCGGTTTGCAATTATTTTTGATTTCATTTTAATCTTTTGATCATGGGTGTTAGTGTCAAAACCGGCGGATCTCGGGTAGGGGGTCCCGGACTAGGGGGTGTCCGGATAGCCGGACTATCGTCACGGCCGGACTCCAAGACTATGAAGATACAAGATTGAAGACTTCGTCCCGTGTCCGGATGGGACTTTCCTTGGCATGGAAGGCAAGCTTGGCGATACGGATATGTAGATCTCCTACCATTGTAACCAACTCTGTGTAACCCTAACCTATCCGGTGTCTATATAAACCGGAGGGTTTTAGTCCGTAGGACGAACAACAATCATACCATAGGCTAGCTTCTAGGGTTTAGCCTCCTTGATCTCGTGGTAGATCTACTCTTGTACTACCCATATCATCAATATTAATCAAGCAGGAGTAGGGTATTACCTCCATCGAGAGGGCCCGAACCTGGGTAAAAACATCGTGTCCCTTGTCTCCTGTTACCATCCGCCTAGACGCACAATTCGGGACCCCCTACCCGAGATCCGCCGGTTTTGACACCGACATTGGTGCTTTCATTGAGAGTTCCTCTGTGTCGTCACCGATAGGCCCGATGGCTCCTCCGATCATCAACAACGACGCGGTCCAGGGTGAGACTTTTCTCCCCGGACAGATCTTCATATTCGGCGGCTTCGCACTGCGGGCCAATTAAGCAGCCATCCGGAGCAGATCGAAGCTACGCCCGCCATCAGGTCAGATTTGGAAGTTTAAACTATACGGCTGATATCCGCGGAGACTTGATCTTGATGGATTCGAGCCGCAGCCAAGCGCCCCGCTTGTCTCGATGGGCATGATCTAGCTCTGCAGCCGAATAGTGCCCCGGAGGCTGCACCAAGATTTGCTCCGACCCTTAATCCGGGCGGATTCCCTGATCGAGGACGAGTGGTTGGACACCGCCTCGGGGCTACAATCTCTCTGGGCGATCGAGCGAACTCCATCCTGTCCCTTGCGAAGACCTCGACTCTAGGGTGCGGACTCCTCTCCGGACTCAAACCCTCCGCGCCCCTGCCAATCGAATCCGATTGGGCGCCGATCATGGATTTCACTGCCGCGGACATCTTTCAGGACTCGCCCTTTGGCGACATCCTGAATTCACTAAAGTCTCTCTCTTTATCCGGAGAGCCCTGGCCGGACTACGGACAGGAAGGTTGGGAAGCGTACGACGAATAAATTCAACGCCCACCCACCACCCACTTTGTAGCCACTGTCGATGATTTAACCGACATGCTAGACTACGACTCCGAAGACATCGACGGTATGGACGACGATGCCGGAGACGACCAAGACCCAGCGCCTACAGGGCATTGGAAGGCCACCTCGTCATATGACATATATATGGTGGACATCCCAAAAGATGGGAACGACGATGGAACAACGGAGGATGACCCCTCCAAGAAACAGCCGAAGCGCCTACGTCAGCGGCGCCGCTCTAAATCCGCCACAATAAAAGCGGTGATTCCGCACGGAGATAATAACACCCGAACAGTGCGAAGAGAACCCCTCCAGCAGGACTCAGCGCAGGAGGAGGAGAAGCAAGCCCGCACGACGGTCGGCGAAAAGAGAGGTTGAGGACGATAATTATGCGCCTCCCTCCGAAGATGAGGCAAGCCTCTACGAGGACGAATTTGTCGTGCCTGAGGATCCCGCCGAACAGGAGCGTTTCAAACGCAGGCTTATAGCCACGGCAAGCAGCCTCAAGAAAAAGCAGCAACAGCTTAGAGCTGATCAAGACCTGCTAGCTGACAGATGGACTGAAGTCCTTGCAGCCGAAGAGTATGAACTCGAACGCCCCTCCAAAAGCTACCCCAAACGCAGGCCGTTGCCTCGACTAGAGGAGGAAGCACCCAAGTCACCAGCGCACGACATGGCAGACCGGCCACCCCGTGGCCGCGATAGAGAGGCCTCTAGACCCTCCGCTCAAGCCACACCCCGACGACGCTCAAAAAGTACCAAGGCACGGGAAAACGCGCCGACTTAAGAGATATATTGGAGGATAAGGCAAAACATACAAGATCGATCTACGGATCGCGTGGGCGCCAGCAATGCGGGATGATTACCGTCGCGCGGATACAGCAAAACCGGCGGGCGAACACGATGAGACAAAGCTCGTATGAGCTACGTCATGATATAGCCCAATCTGAGGCGCCAAGACACCCACTATGCTTCACGATGAAGTAATGGATCATCAAATCCCGAGGGCTTCAAGCCCGTAAACATCGAATCATACGATGGTACCACAGACCCCACGGTCTTGATCGAGGATTATCTCCTCCACATCCACATGGCCCGCGGTGATGATCTACATGCCATCAAATACCTCCCACTCAAGCTTAAAGGACCAGCTCGACATTGGCTCAATAGCTTGCCAAAGAGAATCAATTGGTTGTTGGGAGGACACGGAAGCCGCATTCCTTGATAACTTCCAGGGCACATATGTGCGACCACCAGACGCCGATGACCTTAGCCACATAATTCAGCAGCGGAAGAATCGGCGGACAATTCGGACTCGGTTCCTAACAAAGAAAAATCAAATCGTTGACTGTCCGTATGCAGAGGCCCTTGCAACCTTCAAACATAACATCCGCGACGAGTGGCTTTCCCGGCACCTAGGACAGGAAAAGCCGAAATCTATGGAAGCCCTCACAACCCTCATGACTCGCTTTTGTGCGGGAGAGGACAGCTGGCTAGCTCGAAGCAACAACTTGGCCAAACATCCTGATAGTCCGGATACCAAGGACAGCAATGGCAGGTCGCGTCGCAACAAGAACAAGCGCCGCATTAACGGCGATAATACTGAAGATACGGCCGTCAATGCCGGATTCAGAGGCTCTAAACCCGGTCAGCGGAAGAAGCCATTCAAAAGAAATACCCAGGACCCGTCCAACTTGGTCCACATACTCGATCGCTTGTGTCAAATACATGGCACCCCCGAAAAACCAGCCAATCACACCAACAGGGATTGTTGGGTGTTCAAGCAGGCAGGCAAGCTAAGTGCCGAACTCAATGACAAGGGGCTGCATAGCGATGACGAGGAAGAGCCCCGGCCGCCGAGCAATAGAGGACAGAAAGGTTTTCCCACACAAGTGCGGACGGTGAACATGATATACGCAACCCACGTACCCAAAAGGGAGCGGAAGCGTGCACTACGGGACGTATATGCGATGGAGCCACGCCCCAAAGTTCAACCCATGGTCTTCCTGCCCGATCACTTTCGATCGAAGGGACCACCCCACTAGCATCCGTCACGGCGGCTTCGCCGCATTGGTTCTTGACCCAATTATTGACGGATTTCACCTCACGAGAGTCCTGATGGACGGCGGTAGCAGCCTGAACATGATTTATCAGGATACAGTGCGCAAAATGGGCATAGACCCCTCAAGGATTAAACCTAGAAAGACGACCTTTAAAGGCGTCATACCGGGTGTCGAGGCCAATTGTACAGGCTCAGTCACACTCGAAGTGGTCTTCGGATCTCCGGATAACTTCCGAAGCGAAGAGTTAATCTTTGACATCGTCCCATTCCGCAGCGGTTATCATGCACTACTCGGACGAACCGCATTTGCAAAGTTCAATGCGGTGCCGCATTACGCATACCTCAAGCTCAAGATGCCAGGCCCTCGAGGAGTAATCACGGTCAATGGAAACACCGAACGCTCTCTCCGAACGGAGGAGCATACGGCGGCCCTCGCGGCGGAGGTGCAAAACAGCCTCTCACGACAATTCTCGAGTCCGGCCACTAAGCGTCCGGACACAGCCAAGCGCGCCCGGAGTAACCTGCAACAAGGCCACCTGGCACGATTCAAGCACGAGTAGCAATCCGGCCCCAACCCCAGCCCTCGTGAAAGTGCGAAGCTAGCATTACGCGTACATAATTACGCTCTGGAGATACCATGGGCATATGGGGAGGGGCAAGACAACGGCACGCCAAGAATGCGGCTCGACCGCACCAGGGGCTCCCGTTTGTGTCATTTCCTTTTTCTTTTCCCTTTTTCTTCCTTTTTTTACTTTCAGGACTCCGTCTTTGAGAAGTCCTATCCGGCACTTGAATCGCCGAACTCACGATACAACAGCCAGGGAAGCGGAAAACCACGTCGAGTGCTCAGGTGGTCTCTATTACGAGCATTTATACCTGTTTTACATATCATCCAGTAGCTTACCCCTGGAGGGGGACATGTTAGATAGTCCCATCCCTTGCTTATCGCACTATTTGTATCATTCTGCTTCCATTGCAGTACCTTTTTGAATAAACAATACATAGCTTTTGCTTATTATTGCTCTACTTCCTTTTTATATACATGTGTTCATTTCATGACATGTTGCAACCGTACACTTTGGTACGGCCAATACACCACGGGCTTAAGTATCCCAAAATTATGGTGTGAAAAGTCCGAACACTTTCACAAGTGCGGCACCCTGAACTTATAGCATTATATGAATTGGCTCCGAATCATGTCTTGGGTCAATAGTTTGGTTTGCCCGGCTCCCGTGTTTTGGTACCTTACGTTCCGCTATATCGGCTAAGGTAGCACCGGGAGAACCATCTGCGATTGTGCCCAGTTATGCTGGGTCGAGCACCTCGATGGAGAAAGCTAAAACTGACCGTCGTGATAGGGCGAGAGCTGGTCGCTGTTCGAGAGGTTTTTCGGTCCCTAAAGACTTATGCCGCTTAGAGCGAGGAACCGAATTGTCCGCCAAGGCGTGGATAGCGCCCGAACTCGGTCTTCCGAATACTAGGGGCTTCACGAAATTTAAAATTATAGAATTCTATGGCTAAGTGAGAGTGTTCAAGCATTATAAGTCTGGTTGCCTTGTTCGTTGTGTTGGCGCCTCCTAGATGGACCCAAGAATGGGAACAAGAGTGCTCAAGTTTATCCCGAACACCCCAGCACTCGTGGCATGGGGGCTGAAGCCAACGACTTGCCATCTCTCAAATTTGATAAACGGCCGCACAGAAGGTAATATGTTAAATTAGTAAGCGTTGCTTAGCGGATATGAACAAGTTTCAGCGTACAGGATAACAAATGCGAGTTTATTCAAAAATTACATCCCTGGAGCACTCATCCGCTATTCGGCAGGCACCCTTCAGGAGGCCCTCATAGTACATTTCGGGCGTGCGATGCTCATGGCCCTTCGGTGGCCTGTCTGTCACAAGCCTCTCCGCATCCAGCTTGCTCCAGTGCACTTTAGCACGGGCAAGGGCCCGACGGACACCTTCAATGCTGACGGAGCGCTTGATGACTTCAACCTGCGCACAGGCATCCACCAGCCGCTGCACCAAGCCGAAGTAGCTCCCGCGCATGGCCTGCAATGGCCACAGCCGCGCTATAAGGCCCTTCATGGCCTGTTCGGCGACCTTATGGAGCTCGACCAGCTGCTTCAGTTGGTCGCTCAGGGGCACCGGATGGTCGGCCTCAGCATACTGAGACCAGAACACCTTCTCCATGGAGCTCCCCTCCTGGGTGTGGTAGAATGCGGCAGCGTCAGACGCACTACGGGGCAAATCTGCGAATGCTCCTGGAGAGCTCCGAATCCGGGTAAGTAATAGGTAATTCACTTTCACATGCTTGCTTTGCAAAAAGAACGCCTTACCCGCCGCTATCTTCTTTAAAGACTCAATTTCTTGGAAGGCTTTTTGGGCCTCGGCCTTAGCAGCTTTGGCACTCTCAAGAGCCGAGGCGAGCTCGGACTCTCGAGTCTTCAAGTCACGCTCCAAACTCGTGTTTTTCCACGAGCTTGGAGCTCTTGCCGCATTTGCCAGCTGCGCCTCCCCCTTCTCTCGCTCGGTGCGTTCCGCAGCCGCTTTTTTTTCGGCCACGGACACCGCTTCCTTCAGGGTCGCCACCTCGTTTGTGGCCCCTGTAGTAGCCAAGTTATTCCTGTTATTTTTTTGCAACCAAAGCCTTTTCTATAAGGTATTTCTTTAATAAGGTATTACTTACCTTCCTTGTCCTCGAGCTCCTTCTTGGCTTGTCCGAGCTCGTTCTCGGACCGCTCGAGGTTCTGCTTCAATGCATTGACCTCCGCCGTCAGTGCGGCAGAGGTCAGCAGTGCAGCCTGCATTCCCATATTTGACATACTTATTTTAGACTCCTGCGTATATCTTTTTAGATCCTTAGTCCGGCTTTTCTTTCCGAACACCGAACTAAGCATAAGGGGCTACTGTCTATGCGGTTATATTTTTTACATATTCTAAAACTTACCTCAAAGCATGTTAGAAGGCTGGTACAGGCTTTGGTCAGCCCGCTCTTGGCGGACTGAACTGTCCGGATCACCGCACTCATGACAGTGCGGTGTTCCTCTTCGATGGAAGCGCTGTTAAGCGCCTCCTGTAAGCTATCCGGTGTCTCCGGTTGGACGGAGGACACCGGCGTCTTACCCTTCTTGCGAAGGATCCGCTGTCCGGACTCTGGAACCGCTGATGGTTCCGGCATGGAGTCCGGATGAGGGTTGGGCTTAGAGCCCCTGGGCATCTTGCCCCCCGCGCGCCTGGAGTCCGGGAGGTCACCTTGTGGCCCCTCCTGCGCTACCTCCTCTTGACCAAGCCCCCCTTGGGGCCCCGCCGCGGCATCGCCCGCAGCGTGAGGTGAGGAGGCGGTCGGAAGCGAAGTACTCTCCATTTCTGACGAGCCCAGGGACCCGCTCGATGAATCGGCGAACTTCGCCCTTGGGCGGGCTACACGTTGTTCAACATTAGAAAACTCTGCAATAATAAAAACCATGGGTATCCGGACACTTACGATCTCGCCAGGCTTGGCCCTTGTAGGCGAAGTCCTCCTCGTCGTCGTCGGCGTTGGTGGAGAAGTCCGGAGGAAGGTTCTTCCTTCTTGGACCCTCCGGCCTCCCTAGTTGGGGCGGCCTTCCTTTTCTTCTCCTCCCATTGGGGAGGAGCTTCTTCTTCCTCCTTGTCTTGGGAGAAGATTCCGCTTCGGAATCTGACAGCACCTGGCGTCGGGAGATCCTTCGAGTTCCCGTGGCCTCCTTCTTGGCCTTCTTCTCCGGCACCACGTACGGCGCCGGAGCCAGCAGTCCCGTCAATCGGGCGTTCTCGGATCTTCCGGAAAAGGAGCCGGACAGTTAATCTGTCCGGACGTCTTTAGCCAGTCCTGTCAGAGATTAGGGAGTTTTAGATCCCACGTAGGGTCAATCTATGAAAAAAGAATCCCGTAAAGGGTAGAATAACTTACCTCGCCGGCTGGACGTTGCGAGCTGTATCCGCGATCTTTGGTAGCAGATGCTGGGGCTTCGGCGCCCTTGAATAGCACCTTCCAGGCATCTTCGTATGTAGTGTCGAAGAGCTGGCTCAAGGTTTGGTGTTGTGCCGGATCGAACTCCCACAAGTTAAAGGCCCGTTGTTGGCATGGGAGAATCCGGCGGATGAGCATCACCTGGATTACGTCGACAAGCCTAAGATTCTTGGCCACCAGGTTTCAGACGCATGTTTGAAGTACGGATGTCTCGTCCGAATTCCCCCATGTTAGGCCCGTCTCTTTCCATGACGAGAGCCGTGTGGGGAAGCCAGATCTGAATTCGGGGGCCGCCACCCATTTCATGTTGCGGGGCTCGGTGATGTAGAACCATCCCGATTTCCACCCCTTTATTGTCTCCACGAAGGCGCCTTCGAGCCATGGGACTTTGGCCATCTTGCCAACCATGGCGCCTCCACACTCCGCTTGACGGCCGCCCACTACCTTCGGCCGGACGTTGAAGATCTTCAGCCATAGGCCGAAGTGGGGCTGGATGCAGAGGAAAGCCTCGCACACGACGATAAACGCCGAGATGTTGAGGATGAAATTCAGGGCCAGCTCGTGGAAGTCCAGGCCATATTAGAACATGAGCCCTCGCACAAATGGGTGAAGAGGAAAGCCTAGTCCGCGGAGGAAGTGGGGGAGAACCACCACCCTCTCACAGGGCCCAGGGGTTGGAATGAGCTGCCCCTCGTCGGGAAGCCTGTGCGCGATGTTGCCGGACAAGTATCCGGCCTCCCGCAGTCTTGCGATGTGCCCCTCCGTGACGGAGGAGGCCATCCACCTGCCTCCCGCTCCTGACATTATTGGAGAAAGGTTGAGGCGGGATGTGCGGACTTGGGCGCTGGAGCTCGAGTGCGCGGAAATGGATAAGCAAAGGAGGAAGAAGGCGTAGGTGAAAAGGTGGATCCTTATCCCCTTATATAGACGGACGAAGCTATGCGTCCCCCACCAGCCTGGTAAAACTCGCTTATTTCCCAAGCGCCGTAATCAATGGCGCGGATGGGTTACCCACGTCCGTATTGATGAGAATCCCGGAATAAGGGCACATGATCTATGCTTTGATAAGACGTTCCAAGGAAATCGCCTCGCTAAACACGCTGAGGTGGAACAGTAAAAAACGATTCATATAAAGGCCCTGCTGTGGTGTGATGTCACGCCGCGGAATACGTCAGCAGATCTGTGCAAAAATTATTCTCTCTACGGTGTTATGTGGAACTTGTTTTGCAGAGCCGGACACTATCCTTGTGTTCAAAACCTTCTATGAAGTATTCGGAGGAGGAACCCGCCTCGCAATGCCGAAGACAATCAACGCGCCGGACTCATCGTCATTGAAGCCTGGTTCAGGGGCTACTGAGGGAGTCCCGGACTAGGGGTTGTCCGGATAGCCGGACTATCGTCACGACCGGACTCCAAGACTATGAAGATACAAGATTGAAGACTTCGTCCCGTGTCCGGATGGGACTTTCCTTGGCGTGGAAGGCAAGCTTGGCGATACGGATATGTAGATCTCCTACCATTGTAACCGACTCTGTGTAACCCTAACCTATCCGGTGTCTATATAAACCGGAGGGTTTTAGTCCGTAGGAAGAACAACAATCATACCATAGGCTAGCTTGTAGGGTTTAGCCTCCTTGATCTCGTGGTAGATCTACTCCTGTACTACCCATATCATCAATATTAATCAAGCAGGAGTAGGGTATTACCTCCATCGAGAGGGCCCGAACCTGGGTAAAAACATCGTGTCCCTTGTCTCCTATTACCATCCGCCTAGACGCACAGTTCGGGACCCCCTACCCGAGATCCGCTGGTTTTGACACCGACAATGGGGCTGGGCATCCCGGTTACCAGCCATTTTTCTCATGAATGATGAGCGGAATCCACTCATCGTGAGAATAACCCACCTAGCATGGAAGATACTGACAGCCCCTAGTCGATACATGAGCTGTTCGAGCATACAAAACAGAATTTCATTTGAAGGTTTAAAGTTTGGCACATGCAAATTTACTTGGAATGGCAGGTAAATACTGCATATAGGTAGGTATGGTGGACACTCACGGAAGAAACTTGGTTCAAGGAATTTTGATGCACAAGCAGTATTCCCGCTTAGTACAGAAATTTTGGCTAGCAAAGGATTCTAAAAAGCAAGCACCACATGTTGGAGGATCTATAACAATATAACTTCTATACAAATACACCCAAGCATAACTCATTACGTTGTCTTGCTTGTCCAACTTCAACTAATTTTCTCAGATTTGAAAATAATTAATGGGGCTCACAATCATATAAGATGTCCAAGATAGTATATTTATATGTGAAATATCTCTTCCTTCAATATTCTTTCATGAATTGTTAAAGTGACCAATACAATGTTTGCTATCCTTCAATAAATTTACCACCTCTACTTCTTAGATGTGAAGTCATTACTCCCACCGGGGTAAGCATATGAAACATATATAACTTTCAGATTTAGTACATTCAACTCATTCAACCATTTACTCATAGGATATAAGTGAAGCACACGAGTAAATGACAAACTACTCCAACAAGATATAAGTGAAGATCAATGAGTAGTTAAATAATTATGTAACTATGTGAAGACTCTCCCTCATTTAAGAATTTAAGATCTTGGTATTTTATTCAAACAAAAAGTAAAACAAAATAAAACAACATGACGCTCCAAGAAAAACACATATCATGTGGTGAATAAAAATATAGCTCCAAGTAAAGTTACCGATGAACGAAGACGAAAGAGGGGATGCCTTCCGGGGCATCCCCAAGCTTAGGCTTTTGGCTTACCTTGAATATTACCTTGGGGTGCCTTGGGAATCCCCAAGCTTAGGCTCTTGCCACTCCTTATTCCATAGTCTATCGAATCTTTACCCAAAACTTGAAATCTTCACAACACAAAACTCAACAGAAAACTCGTAAGCTCCGTTAGTATAAGAAAATAAAACCACCACTTAGTTACTGTTGTGAACACATTCTAAATTCATATTGGTGTAATATCTACTATATTCCACTTTCCGATGGTTCAAACCCTCCGATACTACTCATAGATTCATCAAAATAATCAAACAACACAATGAAAACAGAATCTGTCAAAAACAGAACAGTATGTAGTAATCTGTATCATTTGAATACTTCTGTAATTTCAAAAATTCTTCCAAATTAGGAAGTCCTATGAAATTTGTGTACCAATCCAGAGCAAAAAGAATAAGACCAAAAACACGTTTATGTGAATTATCAAAACTAATTTACTAGGTGCAAAAGTTTCTGATTGTCAGCAGGATCAACACAACTATCACCGTAAGCTATCGTAAAGGTCTTACTTGGCACTTTATTAAAACAAAAGCTATAAAACGTGATTACTACAGTAGCATAATCATGTGGACACACAAAAATAGTAAGGATAAGTATTGGGTTGTCTCCCAACAAGAGCTTTTCTTTAATGCCTTTCTAGCTAGGCATGATGATGACAATGATGCTCACATAAAAGATAAGAATTGAAACATAACGGGAGCATTATGATGCATATGACTAGCACATTTAAGCCTAACCCACTTATTATGCATAGGGATTTTGTGAGAAAGCAACTTATTGGAACAATAATCAACTAGCATAGGAAGGCTGAACAAGCATAACTTCAAAATTTTAAGCACATAGAGAGGAAACTTGACATTATTGCAATTCCTACAAGCATATATTCCTCCCTCATAATAATTTTCAGTAGCATCATAAATGAATCCAACCATATAACCAGCACCTAAAGCATTATTTTCATTATCTACTTGCATAGAAATTTTACAACTCTCCACACAGGCAAACTTCTTCTTTATGGCATACGTATCATCACAATAATCATCATAAATAGGAGGCATGATTTCATCATAATAAATTTGCTCATCAAAACATGGGCGGCAAAAAATATCATCTTCATCAAACATAGCTTCCCCAAGCTTGTGGCTTTGAAAATCATTAGCATGATGGATATTCAAGGAATTCGTACTAAGAACATTGCAATCATGCTCATCATTCAAAGATTTAGGACCAAACATTTTATAGACTTCTTCTTCTAGCAATTGAGCACAATTTTCCTTTCCATCATTCTCACGAAAGATATTAAAAAGATGAAGCGTATGAGGCAAACTCAATTCCATTTTTTGTAGTTTTCTTTTATAAACTAAACTAGTGATAAAACAAGAGACAAAAAGATTCGATTGCAAGATCTAAAGATATACCTTCAAGCACTCACCTCCTCGGCAACGGCGCCAGAAAACAGCTTGATGTCTACTACGCAACCTTCTCCTTGTAGACGTTGTTGGTCCTCCAAGTGCAGAGGTTTGTAGGACAGTAGAAAATTTCCCTCAAGTGGATGACCTAAGGTTTATCAATCCGTGGGAGGCGTAGGATGAAGATGGTCTCTCTCAAGCAACCCTGCAACCAAATAACAAAGAGTCTCTTGTGTCCCCAACACACCCAATACAGTAGTGGATTGTATAGGTGCACTAGTTCGGCGAAGAGATGGTGATACAAGTGCAAGATGGATGGTATATATAGGTTTTTGTAATCTGAAAATACAAAAACAGCAAGGTAACTAATGATAAAAGTGAGCGTAAACGATATTGCAATGGTAGGAAACAAGGCCTAAGGTTCATACTTTCACTAGTGCAAGTTTTCTCAACAATAATAACATACTTGGATCATATAACTATTCCTCAACATGCAACAAAGAGTCACTCCAAAGTCACTAATAGCGGAGAACGAACGAAGAGATTATGGTAGGGTACGAAACCACCTCAAAGTTATCCTTTCTGTTCTATCTATTCAAGAGTCCCTATTAAAATAACACGAAGCTATTCTTTCCGTTCGATCTATCATAGAGTTCGTACTAGAATAACACCTTAAGACACAAATCAACCAAAACCCTAATGTCACCTAGATACTCCATTGTCACCTCAAGTATCCGTGGGTATGATTATACGATATGCATCACACAATGTCAGATTCATCTATTCAACCAACACAAAGTACTTCAAAGAGTGCCCCAAAGTTTCTACCGGAGAGTCAAGACGACAACGTGTGCCAACCACTGTGCATAGACACCCAAGGTCACAGAACCCGCAAGTTGATCACCAAAATATACATCAAGTGGATCACGTGAATATCCCATTGTCACTGCAGATAAGCATGGCAAGACATACATCAAGTGTTCTCAAATCCTTAAAGACTCAATCCGATAAGATAACTTCAAAGGGAAAATCAATCTATTACAAGAGAGTAGAGGGGGAGAAACATCATAAGATCCAACTATAATAGCAAAGCTTGCGATACATCAAGATCGTATCACCTTGAGAACACGAGAGAGAGAGAGAGAGAGAGAGAGAGAGAGAGAGAGATCAAACACATAGCTACTGGTACATACCCTCAGCCCCGAGGGTGAACTACTCCCTCCTCGTCATGGAGAGCGTCGGGATGATGAAGATGGCCACTGGTGATGGATTCCCCCTCCGGTAGGGTGCCGAAACAGGCTCCCGAGAGGTTTTTCGTGGCTATAGAGGCTTGCGGGGGCGGAACTCCTGATCTATTGTGCTTCTCGATGTTTTTAGGGTATATGGAGATATATAGGCGAAAGAAGTCGGTCAGGGGAGCCATGAGGGTCCCACGAGTGTGGGGGCACGCCCAGGGGAGGTGGGCGCGCCTCCCTGCCTCGTGGCCACCTCGAAGCTTCCCTTACGTGTACTCCAAGTCCCCTGGATTGGTTCTGGTCCAAAAATTAACTTTCTCGAAGGTTTCATTCTGTTTGGACTCTGTTTGATATTTCTTTTCTTCGAAACACTGAAATAGGCAAGAAAACAACAATATAGGCCGGGCCTTCGATTGATAGGTTAAGCCCAAAAATAATATAAAAGTGTATAATAAAGCCCGTAAACATCCAAAACAGATAATATAATAGCATGAATGCTTCATAAATTATAGATATTTTGGAGAGGTATCAGTACCCATGGCTCATTTTTGGCGATGATGTTAACATTCAAGGGAGTGCTCTTCGCGTCGGGTATAGACATGGTAGTGAAATAATTGTTTTCTCTTACAACATCCTTGACCCATCTGACATGGAACATCATCCCGTCGTGCATCCCAGCATAGTCAAGCTCCCAGATCTCTTCAACCCTTCCGTAGAATCTTTTAGTTGTGTCGTTGGCGTCGGTCACGCATTTAATTGTCACCACGGAGTTCTGGTAATCACTGTCCATGTCTTTGGCCTCCGTGTAGAACGTGTACCCGTTGATATCGTATGACTGGTAGTTCGCGAGCTTGGGCGCGGGGCCACTACAAGGGAAAACCTTATACACAGAGGTATAGTAGTAGCACTGGTCAAAACTAGGCGCTACTGCTACTTAGTAGTAGCGCTTGTTGCAAAAGCGCGCTACAACTATAGTTGCAGCAGCAGCACATCTGCACAGAAAAGCGCTACTACTATAATTCCCACACTGGTGCCGGTAGGCTAGGAATAGTAGTAGTGGTTCTTTCTGAAGCACGCTACTGCTAAAAACTTTGTAGCAGCGTGTTTCTCTTGTACAACGCTACTGCTATGAAAAAGAAAATAAATAGAAAAATAAGTAGAAAAGTAAATGAAAATGAAAGAAATTGAAAAAGGAGAAACGAAAAAAAGACAATGTAAAGAAAAAGAAAAGAAAACGAAAAAGAAAACAGAAAGGCATAGCTGTAGCGTGTTTTGTTGGAAAACGCTATAGCTAACTTAGCTATAGCTTGTTTTGCCAAAACACGCTACTGCTATTTTGACTTAACCCCCGGCCGCACAGGCTCAAAATTTTGCTAAGTCCTTTCCCCCTCTACTCCCCCCGTCCCCCAACTGCTCCATCGCCGTCGTCGATCGCCCTGCCGCCTTCGACCACACCGCCGCCGCCCGAGGCCACCCTTGACCTCACCGCCGCCGCCCGAGGCCGTCGTCGACCTCACCGTCGCCTCCCTCGACCTCACCGCCGCCGCCCGAGCCCGAGCCTGCCCTCGCCGCCGACCGTAAGGCTCTGCCTCTCCTCTCCCCTACCCTCCTCTCTATCTCTGCTAGGGCAATTCATATGTTGCTGCTATGTTGATGTTCATATGAACCCTAGATTTTTTAGGGCAGTAGGCCTTTTTTAGCATTTAGGAAAAATGATTAGCAATTTTTTTTAGGAAATTAGCTAGGGCAAATTTTTATGAAAATGCCTAAATAGTAATTCCATTTAGCTTTAAATTAATTGAGGGTATATAAATAATAGTAGCATTTAACCTTAAATTAATACAGGCTATAAACAAAAAACAGTTAACTGTAAAAAATTATTTGGACTATGGACCTAAATCAGTTCCAAATTTCATTCAAATCAAATTTGAATTATTAGGACTATGGACCTGAATATTTTCGAAGAAATTGGGTGTAGGTACTAAGGTCTTCCTGTGGAAATTTTGGTGAGGTCAGAAGGGTTAGAGAAAATGGAGGTCCTAGACTTTTAGCTTTAGACAAAAAACAAAAGTATTTAGCTATAAATAAAAAACAGTAGCTATGTCATTTAGTTATAAACAAAAAACAAAATTGTTTTTCTTTTCAAAAACTTGGCTAAAGTAATTGTTGCTATGTAAACAAAATACAAGATTGTTGTTGTATGATATATGTCATTGTTGTTCATTTGCATATTCCATTATTGTTGATTATATCTTTTCATTGAAGTGGTCATGTTATGTGCAAATTCCTCAATAGTGTTTACTCATGTTATATGCTACATTGAAGTGGCTCGATTGTGCCCAAGTGGCCTTTTTGTTGTTTCCAGGGAATGAAGCCGAGTAGCCTATGTTTTGCCGGAATGTTGATTCATTTCCATTCCGGCAAATTTCAGGTGCTTGATTCATCCACTTTTTAGCAAAGGTCATGCCAAAATTTTCCGTGAATTTCGGGATGACTTGTGCTACAAACTAGGACATATCGAGTGCCCGGGATTTGCCGCACTGGGAAGGAATCAACGTTCCTGCAAAACATAGGATTTTTTATGTCATTATTCATTCTATTAGATCTATAATTAATTGACTAGATTTAATCATAGAAAACATGGCTAGCAACGATGAAGGACAAGGTTCTGGGGATTGTGATGACTTGTACCTGGCGGCAGACGAATATTTGAGCCTTGACAACGATCAACGGTTGTTGTTGCTGAGCCCACCTGTCTCATCCGAGACTGACATCGAGACCGGCGCCGAGACTGTTGCTGATACGCAGACCGACACCGAGACTGGCACCGAGACAGTAAAACCCATCGAACCAAAACCGAAGAGGAGATGTCAACACCCAAACCAGCTCCTCACTACTAGACTAGTGGTCACGGAGGTGGATGACAACAATTTGAACCAAAACTTCCTTTGGAAGCACGCTCCTGCTACGGCAATCAAATAGGCTGCACCGTACGGGCGTGCGCCACCATCAATGATGCTAAACTAAAGAAGAGGCCAAATATGAAGCGCTCCCTCCTAACCCTGCTGCACCAGATATTCTTGTTCCCGTGCTGGGATGAAATCCTATATAAAGATCCCCAGAAAGACCCGACAATGAAGAAGATAAACAAACGCGCCATGACCAAGTTTAGCGACGCGTTGGCCGCCTGGAATGTAAGGGTGAAACGCGCCATCAACAAAAAGGAACCCTACTCCGAGATTGTAAAGGAAAATCCAAGAATCACGGAAGAGCAGTTTCAACTATTCAAGGCGGCTTGCGATGCCGAAGATGCCAAAAAAAGTCAAAGTACATGAAGGGGCTTCAAGAGAGGAACATGGGGCGCCACCACCTCGGAAGCCGTGGTTACAGGGAGAAGAGTCCATACGGGCAAAGGAGGATGCGGAACACGAAAGTCTGGGAATCCCAGACCCCTTGGCGGAGTTCACCGTCCTGCAGGAGTATGACGTCCTCAGGGCCCAGTACCGTTGGGACCCAGTCAAGACGGTTTTTGAGATGGACCCAGTCACGACGGAGTTCATGAGGCTGCTGGTAATTTTAGTTTCTGATAAATTTGACTGCATGTTTAGTCATATTTGTAAACGATCCTTGTTCCTTTTGCAGAGAGAGCAGCACAGGATTGCGGCCGAAAGTGACTCGCCGTCTGAGGTGTTGGCGAGGCCCAAGTGGGACACCCCATTCATCCGGGTGTTGAACATATTGAAACATCTCCCGGTGGACACCCGGCCGTCGTATGGACGCGTGCACGGTGTCGGAGACAGTGCCACATGGAAGAAGTACTGTGGTGAGACCACGAAGGAGAGAAAGGAAAGACGGAGGTTAACTGAAGAAAACATCGACAAGAAGGTTGAGATTGCGGTTGAGAAGGATTCAACTAAGACAGTCGCAACAACGGTACCTGATGTAAAACAGGAGCCGACAGTCTTGGTTCCGGTTATCGTCGGTTGGAGCAGGCGAAATCCAGACAAAGATGCAGCGGACTTTCCCCTTGCCAACTTCTTCGGGAGTAACTCGACTAGCGTTGCACCAGGACCAGCACCTGCACCTGCACCAGCACTTACTCCTGCACTGGCTCCCGCACCTGCTCATAGCATCCCATCCTCTGCCTCGGACGTGCTCGGCGGTGCTTCGTCTTTGGCTGAGCTCGACGCCCTCCCGGTACCTGTCACACCGGCCCTCTTCAATAAATGTGTAATCTCCCGTTTCCGTTGCCTTTCGGATGTCTCACATCGCAAACATGTCTTTGCAGACTAACGCCCCGTGCACCATATTGTACGACATCAACGGCTAGAAGGTGGACGTGGGGAAGGCGACGATAATGAAGCCGAAGGAACAATTGTTCCACAGCCGGCCGATCGCCCCTGACGTCTTCAAGGTTTCCGTGGCCAGTGTCAAACCTGTCCACGAGAATTTGGTTCCTCCGATACTAGGGAGAGATGACAACGAGACCCCGCGGCTTCTTGGCGATTGTAAGACGTGGGTCCTATTGTGGCCAAAGAGTCTGCTTCGTCTGGAGGCGGCCGGGAGCACACCCATGACCACGCAGCCTCCGCAAGGTATGAACATCAGCACCCCACCTACCCAATTAGCTTCGCCTGTCATGCTGGGTGATAGCGGACTGGATGAGGAAGAGGCTCCAGTAGTCGCTGCTGAAGTCGCCATAGATGAGGATGAGGATGACGATGACACTCAACAGTATCTCAATACTGGCGGCATTGATGATGGAGGATCGATGGCTCAACAGCATGAGTACTTAGGGTTTGAGCGTCATGAGTCGGTGCCTGAATTGCCCACTCCGGAGCCTGAACGTACTATTCCACCAAAGAAGCATCAGAAGATAGCGAGGAAAGGCAACAAAAAAGCTGTTGCTATGATCGAGCAGCCTCCGCAGCCTCGGGTTCAAGACCGTATACCTGTCCGCGGTGCGGTGAAATTCCATATCCCCGGTGAACCAATCCTACCCGAGGCATCGGTACTGGCCATACACGGCGATCTAAGGAGACTTCATGACGATGTGCTGCGAAGAGAGAAAAGCCTAATCGCCTCGGAAAATCTAGGATACCCACTCTACGTGGTTAACGTGCCGCGAAAAAGGTTGTACATCGACTCATTCCCCGCGGAGAAGTTCTTCCTTCGATTCGATTACATCTTCGACATGTTTCACTTGAAGAAGCTGAATTTTACGTTTGTCCGCCTTTATGCCTTGTACATGAACTAAATCATCGAGATTGAGCAGATACCTTATATCTGTGTCGCTGACCCGTACATCATGCACGAGGACTTCTTGGCACTTTGCCTAGAGCACCGTCAATACGCGAGAGACTACATCATCGATTTCATGGTCGCCAATAAGGACAAGGAGACGATTCTCGTGCCTTATCATCCCCTATAAGTCATTCGTGCAGATATCCTTCCTTCGGTGTCAACCATTCATTTGCACGGTGGAGGGTAATTAGTTTGAGGTGTACTTATTTTGCACAACCACGGGCGCGCCATCCTCATCATCCTTTACCCTCGATACTCCCACGCTCTTTACATGAACTCGTCAAAGAACATGATCAAAAAGGATTATACCCACATCAAGTCTATTCTCGACAGTGCTATCTTTTTCTACAGTGTACGGGGTGGAGAGATCAAGGACAAGAAGAAGACGGCAGGCCCACCTTCATCCATAAGACCGACTTCTGCTGCATCGAGCAACCGAGTGATACTCTTAGTGATGGATTCTATGTCCTACACCAACTGCTGGAGTACAGACGGGATCAGCAGAACCTTCGCATGTCACCTACATCCGGGGATGCCCATATTCTGCAAGGGGCAAGGAACGTAGGAGATATCGAGGATCATCGGCTTCGAGCTGAGTTCTATCACATCCAGCGTGAACTTGCCCAAATCATCATGAAGGAGGTCCTAAAAAAACAGGGTTGTTCTACGAGGAAGGGCAAATGTCGCGGGAAGACGTCCAAACACGCGTTGCCGCTCAGCGTCTCGACCTGAAGCCTTTCACTAAGGTCGGGGACTATCTCCCTGACTTGGATGGATGGCACGACATGTTGTGATTGTCAATATATAACAACGTGTCCATTTAGTCCATACTTTATGTATGACGAAACTTTGAGTTGTGCACGAGGAAACTTTATATTTTATGTAATTAAACTATCCTCCTCGACTAGCGAAGATCACTCTAGTTAGGGCATTTTGGGTACGATGAACTTTTTTATTTATGCTTATGATATGTTGCTTCTATTTTTGCCAAGTCTGTCTATGTCTATTGCTCAACAACATATGTTGCATATCATCGACTCATGTGACAATGCAGGTGCATAGATCATCGATGGCGAAGAAGTGCTACACCGGGTGTATACAACGAGTGGCCGGAGTGTCAGGGCTAGGTGTACCAGTTTCCGGTTTCTGAGCGACAGCCAATAGTTAGTTTAGATTCACGCTAGTGCGAGAGAGGGATACGAACTCATGTACTGCACAGTTCCGCTCTCACTCATAGTGCTAGCTCTTCTCGCGTATATCATTGTTTAGATGGATGACGATGTAGTTGCAAGAACTTGTATCACTATTTTCGATATGATGACAAGAGACCACTTTGTGTTGGATGATGATTATAATGATGACATGATTTATGCTATGAATACATTTGTATGTGTATGATATGCTAAAGATTATTGTATAAAGCCTGTTCAAATACAAAACAAATATGCAGAAAAAAACTAATAAAACTAACAGTAGCGTGGGGAGTAGAGTTAGCAGCAGCGCGCCCTAACCAGTAGCGCGCCCTAGATTAAAGCGCTGCAGATATTAGGAGTAGCGCGGTGTGCTAAAGCCCGCTGCTACTAGCCATGTATAGAAGTAGCGTGGGTCAGTATGCGCTATTGATACATGAGCTATAGCGCCGAATCAGTAGCGCAGTGCCCGTCACTACTGATACACCTAATACGTGTGCTACTGCTAGGCTTTTCCCTAGTAGTGTCTGCTAAGGCGTGTATGAGCAATCCGTCCGAACTTCCCTCTTCCGGGGGATTTTCAAGAAGTTGCTCTTTGAACCAACACAAGAAAGTGGCGTTGTGCTCTATAGTAAATTCATCGTCCGTCTTGAGAATCCCCTTATCATGATATTTCTTTGCGATGTTTTCTTTGTGACGTGCCACATAATCATCTACCACATCTAGGTGTTGTAGCACTACTAAGTTAACCCTATCAAAGTTGTTCCGTCGATCCGAGTAGTCCACATGCAATTCCCTCCGGCCGTTGTTGTGACCATCTCCTTCGAGCTTCCCATCGTGCTTCTTAGCGGGCAAACCAACAACAGGGTCTCCGACGCCTATATAATTCTCGCAAAAGGAGATGCACTCATGCATCAGATACCCCTGTACGATGCTCCCATCGCGACAGGGCATGTTATGAACGAATCCTTCGATGACCCCATTCATCCTCTCGAATAGCATCATGTTGTGAAGGAATGTCAGGCCGAGGTCGATGTTGTCGTCCACGATGTGGACACACAGATGCACCATGACGTCAAAGAATGTGGACGGGAAGTACATCTCAAGCTCACATAGTATGACAACGATCTCTTCCTGTAGCCTTCGGAGCTGCTTCCCACTTATGGACTTTCGAGAGATAACGTCGAAGAAGTTGCAGAGACCAGCAAGCGTGTCATGGACGTGCTTCTCCATTATCCCTCTAATGGTAACTGGGAGTATCCGCGTCATCATCACGTGACAGACATGAGACTTCATCCCGCTAAACCTTTTCTTCTTGGGGTCTAGAAATCTGCTTATCTACCGACAGTAACTGGAACTGATTTTGATTCCCATTAGGCACTTGATGAATTGATCGATCTACTTCGCACTTAAGGTGAAGCAAGAAGGGGGCAATAATTCTCCTCCTTCTTGTTAACTTTTCTCCCCCTTTCCCCTCCTCTGTCTCCGTCTCTGTCTCCTCCGTCGACTTTTCACGGTGGAAATCTTTCCTGATCTTCAAGTCTTCCAAGTCTTTCCTTGGCTTCGACCCATCCTTGGTCTTCTCCGGCATGTTCATAAGTGTGCCAAGCAAGCTCTCATGGACATTCTTCGTGATATGCATTTGATCAAGGCAATGAGGCGTGTCGTCATTGGGCTAGTACTCCAAGTTCCAAAAAACAGACCTCGTTTTCCATACCTTCAGCAGCGGCTCCGGCGCCTTTTTTATCTTTCCCGGCATGGGGCACTTTTCCCAGTTTCTCAACAGCTCGTCGATTTCAGCACCGCTCCTCTTACGTGGAGGTCCTCGATGCTCAGCCAACCCATTGAATAGATCTCCATGCTTTCTCCATGAGTCATCCTTCTCGGGCCACTACGATGCCCCATGTACATGATTTTCCCGGACTCGCCATCTTTCATTGACGTAATCTAATGAGACGTTATATCATCCATGCACCTAGTGCATCCGCAATATACATGGCACACCTGGCCTGAGGTGTACCCGTAACCGAGATAGTCGTGCACCGTTGTCATCAGCGCGGCTCTCATATGAAAAATACTCTCCTTTGCTGGCATCCCATGTCCATGCCGGTGTTTTCCATAACGTGTCTAGCTCCTCTTGCAGAAGCCCCATATACATGTTAATACTATTTCCCGGTTGTTTCAGCCCTTGAATCAGCATGCTCATGTGTATGTACATTGTGTTCATGCACTTCCATGGGGGGAGGTTGTACATCCATAGAACACGGGCCATGTGTTGTGGTTGGTGTTTTGGTTTCCAAATGAAATCATGCCATCGGTACTCGCACCAAGCACGATGTTCCTTGGATCTTCTGCAGCAAATCCATATACGACGTTGAATGCTCTTAACTGGCTTCTTCCTCTCCGTGTGCCAGCACATGAGCTTTGCTTCCTTAGGATCTACGAAATACCGCTGCAGATAGGGAGTGATCGGAAGGTGCCATACAACTTTCTGAGGAGCTTTCTTTCCTGCCTTCTTGTATTGAGAAGCATTGCACACTGGACAACTGGTTTTTTCCGCGTGCTCCACCCGATAAATGATGCAATCGTTGATGCATGCGTGGTACCTAATGTGCGGCAAATCAAAAGGGAAAACGATTTTCTTGGCCTCCTCAACACTAGTAGGACACAGGTTCCCCGCGGGAAGAACTTTATTATGTAGATACTTCAAATTCTCATCGAGGCTTTTGTCTCTCCATTAGTTTTTGGCCTTTGTCTTTAGAAGTTCGTGCGTGAAACTCAAGCGGGTCACCTCGGGGTTGCAACCGTCATACAATGGAGTCTTCGAGTCTACTTCAAGTTGCGCCAGCTTGGCCTCCTCTCTAGAAGCAGCTCTCTTTCTAGTTGTACTCTTGTGAAGACTGCGGTGTGACCGCCGCCTTTTCTCCGCCATGTCCAGACTCTTCTTTGCCGTGTCTGGAATCTTCTCCACCGCCGTTATTTCCGGACTCTTCCCCGCCGCCATGTCTGCGGCCATTGTCTTCGTGTCGATCGGTCATGTCTTCGTCTAGCCCCACCGCCATGTCGTTATTCCTTGCCATGTGGGACATCCTCCTCCTCATCACCCCCTTCACTTATCCACTGAGTATAGCCATCCATGAAACCATTCATCAGCAGGTGCGCCTTCAAAGTGCCACTATCAAAAGGGTCCAAAAGGACCCCTTCTTTTCATCTTGCACACGGACATCTAATCCTAGTCCGATTATTTGCATACATGTCCATCACCGCGGATTGTAGGTATCGCTCCATGATCCATCCACTCACCTTCACGACCGACTGCACGATATAACAAGCAAAAGGGTTATAAACTAAATCCATGCATGCTTCAAAGTCATATGAAATTTTGGCATGACCTTGCCTAAAAATAGGACATATCGAGTTTGCTCGAAATTCACCGAAATAGAAATAAATCGACATTTCGGCAAAACATAAGCAACTCGGGGCATATCAGTCGCACAAATCTCTCCATATCCCAAACACACATATTCTCATTCACACACATATTCCCATTCTTGAAATGAACAACTCCATAACACACACACACACATCTGGGCTATTCTGTTACGCGTAACAGAATATTATTCTGTTACCCTACTTGAATTGATGAATTCAACTGTTTGAACCGATGAAATTCGAGCGGTTGAAGTGATGCTTTCTGTTTCTATTAAAAATCATCTTCTTAAGTTCAAATTTTTTTGTCGAAACGGGGCGTGTAATATATCGCTGAAAAGCTCTTGATATCTACATTACAATCTTATAATTTGTTTTTGCAAAAAAATTATGGTTTAAGAGCAGTTTTGAAAAAACCATTTTTTTCAAAACCAAAATCATGAATCGTATTTTGGACTTAATTTTCAAACGGTTTATCGTAATTGAGCAAATGAGATGGCGTTGGAAAGCTTGTGAAAATCCGCATCTTCCATATATCTACTATTGTTTCAAATTCTGTATGATTTAAAAGTAATTTGAAAAATGGTGAAATCCTGGGCGAAACGTATTTTCGCTTTTTTTTGCAAACGCTTTGTCGGATTGACGCAAATGATGCGGAGTTCGAAAGCTATGGAAAATGCGCAACTTTTTCGTATTGAAATGTTTTTCTAATTCCTTACGGTTTAAAAACAAATTTGAATACGGTCAAATTTGATTTCGAACGCGATTTTTTAAAAAAGTTTGTCGAAATGGGGCAAATAATATACCGTTGGAAAGATATTGGAAATGCGAAACTTAGTCATGTTGAATATTTTCTCAAATTCGCAAGCGTTGAATAGTAATTGTGAATACGGTGAGACCCATCATGTTGTTTTTTCCGGTCGGAAAACAGAGTATTCGTACTGATCTATTTGTGTGTTTGTACTGAGGTATTTTTCACAATAGTTTTGAATGGTTCCGAGAAAAGAGTACTTGAACGGATACCCGTATGTTTTTGTACTGAGCGTGTTTTCACGTAGTAGACTTTACTCTGTATTTTCCGGTATGATTTTCCTCGTAACTTCTCAATGGTTTACGATATCACCGTCCCTGAACTTGCATGCTTTTATATCGTTGAACTGAATGACTTTTTATTTAAAGAAAAATATTGTGTGTTTCTTTTTATCAACTCTAACGTTTTTTTCAACATTGTTCTAGACTTCTCTCATTCCGTGATTTAACTTTCACCATTTGAATTTCCATAGGGTTTCTTTTTGTTTGAGCTTTTTCCTAAAACTTATCTCGGACTTCGTGTTGAACTTACAACTTTTTAAATTGTGAACTTATTGTGTTTTTACAATTCCAAAGCTAGCAAGTAGTAGGAGATTTACCCAACAAAGGGGTTAATTACATGGAGCAGCCGCAGTAGTACCACAGTCTAATCGATAGCTAGCAGCAATACCAGTGATCACTAATACACATACACATGAACTGATAACCAACTTGCGCACGACCTGACAAACAGGAAAATGCATTAACCGACAAAAAGAACACAATACACATGAACTGATAATCCCCACGGCTGATGGCAGAGCTTTGTAGCATCTAGGTTCACCCGTTTACTGAAAGTAGAACTTCTGAGTTTTATTAATTCAGGTGATGTTTCGATGCTCACCATTTTGGTCTACATCAGAATACTCACAACACAACAATATTTGCTAAAGGTCCTGCAATTACAGAGTTACAGAAAAAATTCTTTGTCCAACGACAATGTAAGAGTCATGACCAGTAATCACAAACAACACTAGCTCGACCGCCCAGCATGTGTGTGCGGCAAGGGGAGGAGATACTATGATGCTAGATGTGTAGAGACAACAAGCTCACGCATAGAAGACGATGGACGACTCACGCAGGAGGCCTCGAACTGCTCTCCTGTTGCCACCGATGGCTATGGATCATGCAAAATCCTGACCAAAAGATCACATTTATTTTCACGAAACTAATCTCTTGTACTTGCTCCAAGATAATCTTCGAACCTCCTACAAGAACAGTCATTATTTTAAAAGTCCACATGAATACCTACAAGCAATGATCACAAACATTTACAGGACATTCTTTTAAAGAGCTATGCAAGAATAATTAAAATAGGGTGAAACAAATATCATCTTCTCCCTCCGTTCCAAAATAGATGACTCAACTTTATACTAACTTTAGTATAAAGTTGGGTCATCTATTTTGGAACGGAGGGAGTAGATTCTAGCAACAACCGTTTTGCATGATCATTGACATTTGGAATAGCATCCAACAACTATCAGAGTTCCGTAATACCATATTTGTACTTATTATGACGATGTACTTGTGCTGCGCAGAAACATACATGGAAGCAGAAAATAAACATTTAAATACATTGGTGCTCACAGGAATAGTCACAAACACCTAAAGAGCATGTTTTTTTCACATCTTCCCAACTACTCAGTTAGCAGAACACCACATCTATGCATTTTAATAGCAGGAGCAAAGAAAGAGAGAGAGATTGCTGTGAGAAAGTGCCATTGACGCACACATAGGACTACCATCAGCGCTCAACTTGGACGGCTGCCATCAACCATGGTGGACGGCTGCCACCAAAAAAACAAATTGCAAACTACACAACTATGAATAGGCCAAACCGGTAAGCACATCAGAATCATAAGCAATCCCACCAGGTACAGGCACACCCTCCTATTCACAATTCTGAAGTATTGATGAACCCTGTTCTCAAAGATAATGCCATATTGTGGGATCATTTAAGTGCACAACTAAGAACACTATGAGACAGAAATATTGTACAACTACAACGACAACTGTAAAAAAGTACAACATTGGTAAAAAAATAGATTCTTTGTGACAGCAGGGCAGATGGCAACTTGGTTATTCAAGTTCCAATTGCTTAAATCAGACCGTTCTAGCTTAGAATCTAGCTAACACAAAACAAATCTGAAGCAGTCGGCCGAGCCACACCCCCAACATAACTAATTCCACCAGAAGAGCCATTTGCAACCTACATGGCCTTCGCTCGACCAAGATCTTAGAAGTCCTCACACGGGATCCAGGCACTGGAGCAAGAAGTGACAGCTTGCCAACGTGTGAGGAGGGGCTCGTCCGGTGGCGTATCAAGGAGAGATTGCGGTGGCACGCTGATACCGTGATGCGGGCGCCCCTGAATTGATGTGAATTTTCTTGCGAAACTGCTGTGCAATCGTGCAGTGAGTGAGCTACCATATAATATAAAGTCGAGCTCTCTCTAACACACATCAAAATATTTTTTATGGTTTTTCTGTATGAACTAATGACAAAATACACATTGAACTGATAATAATATATTATTTTTTCATATAGGAAACATGTTCTTCTCCGCATGAACTGATACTCTAACACATAGAGAATTGTTTCCATGCTAAGAACGGAGGATAAAATAAATAGTGATTTTCCAGGGTCTCATTGCAACCTTGCTTCCTATTCAATTAAGGATTCATGTGACACTTGCTTCCCCTTTCATCAGTACTAGTACGACTCAACAATAAGTTCAGAATTATAGACGACATCCTTGTCAGTACGACTCATCAGTACTATATGGATGTTAGTTTTAACATTAAGAATAGTATTGATCAGTACTAATATTTTGTGTAAGTTGTACTGATCAGTACTGCTACTTGTCGTACTAATGAGCAGTACTGATCTAGCTAACACAAAGATTTTATCATCTAGTGGATTTTTAACATTATATTAGAAAAAGAAATCTAGAGCAATTATCTTGTAGAACCAATAAGGAAATATAGCGGAGAAGCTCCAAACACAACCCGCAATCATCAACTGAAGTTGTGTTCTTACTCTGACCAAGTTCAGTTTTCTTCAGAAAAATGGATGAAAAATAGCATCGGCTTTGCCATCAAATTTTTAGCATGTAGGGGGACGGACAGATGATGAGAGGATGGACCTTCTAATGGTGGAGAAGAACTACGATCTGAGGGGTGGCAGGAGACGTACTAGTGTAGGACGCTGTCGATGGTGCAGCGTTGTCCACGTAGAGTCCTCCCAGGTGGCGCTCACTATCTCAAATCAGAAAAAGACCGACGACAATGGTGCGTGAACCAGTACGACGGACGCTGGGCACGAACCAGGACGCCGGCTACCGGATCGTTGAACGGATCAAGGGTGCCCTGCACGCAACCCTTTTGGTGACCGACGACGGAGCGTGCAGTTGTACTGCCGAGAGGAACAATCTCGACCCCGCGGCTCCCTCCTGCAGCCGCGGGTGGCGTGTGGGAGGGAGGCGACAACTGGTGGTGCGGGGATCTGGGGATGGCCGGCGGGGCACGATTTCGGGGATGGCCGGCGGCGCACGGACCTGGGGGTGGGCAGCGGCGCGCGGACCCGAGTGTGGGTGGCGGCAAGCTAGAGGAAGGAGGTCGCCGGTGATGTGGAAGGAGGAGGCTGGCTGGGCGGCGCAGGACGACAACAAACGCAGTGGCGGTGGTGCACGGGTAGGGAGGGGCGGGCGGCCGGTGGCGACAGCGCGTGGGGTGGGAGGGGCGGCCGGCCGGCGCCGGCAGCGCGCTGGTAGGGAAGGGCGGCCGGCCAGCGGCAGAAGCGCGCGGGTAGGGAGGGGCGAGCGGCCGGCGGCGGCATCCGCGTGGGTAGGGACTAGGAGGGAGTGGTTCGGGGTGGGCTTGGTTTTGTTTTTTAAGTTTTTCCATTCGGGTGGGGCGGCCGGTCTGCAACCGGGCCTACGTAGGGGCGAAGGGTAATAGAATAATATTCTGTTACCGGTAACAGAATGGCCCTGTCCTATATATATGAACATAACTCGCTTTGGAGTATCTTAGATATAGTATATGAACATACTAAAAATAATAAATTAATATATATACTACCACGGGGTTGTATATGAGAAATGTACACCAGGATTAGAATAGTTATTTGGATCACAGCAGCGCTATATAGGGCGCGCGGAGGTCCTCCCGAACCCAAGTAGGAAAAAAAACACGCCCCTCCCTATCCCCAACCTCCCCCGATCCAGCGCCATCGAGCTCTCGCCCCCTACCACAACCCCCGCGCCGCTGGCCCGGCTCCCGACCACCGCCGCGGCACCATCCCAACCGACGCGCCGCCGTCCCGGCTCCTCACCACCTCCCCTCGACGCGCCGCTCCGCCTCCCACCGGGATCCCCCTCGCTCTGGATCCCGCCTAGTCCGCCTCCATACTTCGCCCCACTCACAGCGGCGCCGCCTCCCTCACCGACCACCGCGCCATCGAAGCCACACGAGCTCGCCTCCAAAAGCTTGCAGTCTACTGAGCCAGAGAGCATCGGCCGCCGCCACGACTGGTCATCGGACGCCTCCGGGGCCGACGCACCCTAAACCACCAGCACGCGCCATGGATGCCCACACCAACCCATGTCCGCACAGGGAGGCCTCGCAGTAGCACCTTCAATGGGGATTGGGCGCTACCTGCAGCTGGAGGGAGCATCGACCTGCAGCTCGCCGCGCACGCTCGCCGCGCACACCACTGCGAACCACTACCACTGCGGTCCACGACCTACAGCCGGCGCTGTAGCACCTAGGCCGTTCAACTATGGCACCTCAGGCCGTTCAACCCCACAACGTGCTCCTCGTGGATGACCCCCACCATCGTCGACTCGATTCACTTCCTTCCGCTATATGCGGCCAGCTCTATGAGCTACTCGCCTGTACTCTGTCTAGTGGAGCGCTGTGAGCTCGTCAGGCTATGGCTGCTTCTCTGTTGGTATATACTTCTCTGTTGTTCATCTTAGTAGATGTTAAAAAAAGAATCCTTAGCGATTGGGTCTGCATCTGCATTAAAGAGAGTCCCTTCAGAGTTTTGATTCGTTAGTTCATTTCATATCCTTCAAAAAGAATTAACCCTGTAGAATCTTATATCTTATATTTACTAATTAGATGCATCATACGAGACTTTACGTTAATCCACATCATTAAAAATATATTAACCGTTGATCTATATAATTGATCTATCTTGACCATATGATTTACGTTAGTTTTGTTGTGCAAAACAGGTCCAATCTACACGTAACGAAGACAAAATCTGACCCAACCTACACGCCGACTCATAAAAAAATAAAGACCCAACCTGCACGTACACTCTATTTCCATATCAAATTGTTCGGTCAAGAAATAACTCCTCGGATCAAATCTACGATTCTGATCAAATAGGTTATTGTGGTTAGAGTCCTGATGGAAAGGGATAGAGTCTGCTGTAGTCTGAATATTCCCTCAAGGCTCAAACACATCCATGGTTCCTACTTAGCCGCCATCTCCCATAATCCATCCGCCAACACCAAGGTGGAGCAAATCAACATCTACTAGATCGCCTCAAAGCCGTTCGCCAAGCCCACCATCCCGCCGGCCAGGTATGGCAAGGCGATTATCCTTCCGAACAGCATGTAACCATGTTGTACACCAGGATCGACCGGTCGTGCATCAATTACTTGCTTTCCTGTCCACCTTCTCCCTGATTCGACCACGATGAGTTTCCGTATTATAGCATGCAAGCAACCCCGATGGGAGAAGCTACTAGATGCCTGGATTTATGCGTTCTAAAAAAGACTGCTATGCGTTACACTTTCGGACATTGGGCGTGACGTGAGTATATACATCTACTCATCGTTCAGTCTGCATAGTGCTGTAAATGATAAGGTGTCGTCCATGTGTGCTCGCATTAGGATAAAATTCCTACTTCCTTAATAGCTGTCTGAAAATCAAAATCATTAATGGCTGATGTCAATTTTATAATCCTTATTTTCTATTACCAGCTAAACAATCATGTCATGTTGCTTTTGGCCTCTATATACACTGAGTTTTTGAGTTCTTAGTACAAATGTGATAAAGTTGGTGTTTGTTATGATGCCTATTTTAGAGATATCTGGATAGTTCATTTGGGTTGTTCATTATCAGGAGTTTCTAAATTTCGTTCTCAACTCCTATTTTAATGCCGCATGGTCCAAAAATAAATAATAAATAATTAGCATTGTAACAGTAAGCATAAGAATTTCGTATTCAATGAAGGAAACATTTTTTGTGAAAAAAAGGAACATAACTTATACATGCATCTCAATGCGTGGTATAACTAAAATTTAGATAGATTCATACCCTTTTCCTCATTGTCAGGGGAAAAATCGGAAAACAGCGTGTTGGTGCCATCAAACAATTAAACTAATATGTTTGACAATCATACGGTCAGATCACAATTTTACAGAATAGGTTCTTCTTCCACACATGGGAAATCCGTGCTCGCTGTATTATGAAATGCCAGTTAGAGATGTCATTAGCTTGGCCTATATGTGTTAAAACAAAAGTATTTTTATAATACATATAACAAGATCGTTTGAGCTCAGATCATGGCAATATGAATCAACATATACTCTTTCCATGGCAACTGAAACAAACTTTATTGCAAGTTACATAATCATCTTTCACAAATAGTTATCTCTTTTCCCTATAATATAAGGAAAAAGTAACATAGACAAAATCAAATTATTGACTCTCCGGTAATAAATATTATTTTTATGAAAATAAACTAGCCCGTGCAGTTGCACGGGTAGATGACTAGTATGAGGAATTGAGATTAGAGTTCTTTTTTTTGCTGAAAAAATAGGAGACATTTTTTATCTCAGCATGCACACCATATTTACAGAGAATAGACAATGTTTCACCATGTTACTTGGTTATCAAAATAAGTGTTCTCCATCGTTTTCATGAATGGCTTAATTGATGAAAAACATGCTGCTGCTACTCCCTTACGATGCTATGTGTGTGGAAGAGCATCTCCGTGCCTCACCTGTCTTGTTCTTCTGCTCTCTAAGATACTATCTTAAGCTTGTACAACTTGTCAGACCAAATGAAAAAGGTACTAATCTGAAGTTCAAAGATGATAAAGAAAGAAGATGTGGGGATCTAGGATCTAGTGATTTCCAGTAAGGTAAGTTGCAGCAAAAATTCTGCTTTGATTTCAAAGTTGTGAAGTATCAGAATAGAACATTTGTTATCCCATAATGCATAGTTGGTCCAAATGTTTGATTTTCAACAGGCTAATCTGTTTATTGACCAATTTTGTGCATTGTACAAATAGTAGGTAATGTTTATGAATCTGTACAGTAAAAATAGTAGGTCAGCAGGCTAATGTGTTGGTGAACCAATTTAGTAGGGTGTAACGTTTGCTACAAACATGGCTAGCTGGGTACTACAGGGGTATTTTAACTTGACTAAAATGCTTCATTGTGTGTGTTGTAGTGACCATGAGGATGCACCACTCTGCCTTTCGTATTCGGTTTAGTAGCAGCAGTCCCCTACTATTTGGTGTCCCCCCCCCCCTCATTTATGCTCAAAAGTTAGTTTCTCGAGGATCCTCCGTGACACTCTGCTGCTCACTACCCACATGAACAGAGGGAGGGAGAAGTTCACCACATGGCAGCGGAGAAAGTCACACATGAGGTGCAGGGGACCGGGGTGTCGCCATTCGGAAGATGGTCTGAGTTCATGAAGATGGTCATCGTTCGTGAGAATTAGTGTTGTTGCTGGGATGCAGTGTTGCTTCTTGTGAGGCCGCGTCCAGCTTCTGTCCTCCTCTGCCTGGGCGTCTGCCTCTGCATCGCTGTGGAACTTCTCTATCCATCCAACAAAAAAAGATCTCCCTCCTGTAGTTCTTTGCATCTAATACAGAAAAATGCATTGGCCGTAGAAGTTCATGAATAGCTAGAAAGGAACAACTATAGCTCTCTCTATGCACATGTTGTGTTTGGAGAGGCACCGTTTAAATTTTGATTTTGGGCTTGGATGTACGAGGTGTATGACGAAGGTGAGACAGTGAAGTGAAGTCCATTGGGACATGTGAAATTTTGTGAGGCATAAGAAGGGAATAAGATTGTTAGTTTATTTGACCCCCATTTGTACATCATGTTATCTACTTTCTTTTTTTGTACTATTTCCTGAAGTTCAATAGTATGCATCGATGCAAAAAAACAACAACGTGTTTTTAGTATTTGGTTTTAGTTAAAGAAAACTACAAAAAACACACAGAAACGTCAAAAAAAAGGAGAAAAAAGAACACAAAAATAGTTATGTCCTGAAAAACAAAAGTCCCACCATGAAAAAAATTAACTTGGAAGTTCAAATTTAATTAGTTAGAGAGTTCGAAGAAAATATGACGGATTTACAACATTTTTCCCGATGGATTTTCCTTCTTTTTAACACCATAAAGTTCAAATTACAATAACACAATAGTTAGATCTTTGTAACAGAAAAATATTCATCATGTTTCTAGAAAAACCAAGAAGGTAAAACTTAAATAACGAAAACATTTAAAAAAATGTAGAAAAAGAACCTCCCCATTTCTAAAAAACCTAGAAGTCCAAATTTAAATAATGGGGTGGTTCAATCTATATAGTATATTATAATTTCGTTTCCCGCTGCAAAAGAATACAACACAAAGAAGTCGAAAATTTAAAAATGGAGAAGTTCGATGTTCGCAAAAACCTTAGATTTTCCTCGTAATTAAAAAAAGAGTCAATATGTTTAAAATAAAAATGTTCATTACAACAAATTTGAATAAAAAGAGGAACACACCATCAAAATATCTCACAATGGAAGGTCAAATTAAAATAATAAAATATCTCACAATGAAAATTAAATTAAAAATCTCACATTACTGAAGAATAAACCAAGAAGTTCAAATTAAAAAAGTGTAGCAGTTTGGTATTTGTTTGAAAAACTCGGATTTACCCAGTTACTAAAGAATGAAACCAATAAGTCCAAGAATTAACGAAGAAGTTTGATGTAACAAGAAGTTCAAAAAGAAAATAACAAGAAGTTCAACTTTTAAAAATAGAGTGCTTCAATATTTCATAAAAAAGATTAACAAAATAAAACCAGGAAGTCCATATTAAAAAGATGGAGAAGTTCGATGATTATAGAAAACTCAGATTTTCCTTGTTATTAAAGAATGAAAACAAGAAGTTCAAAATAAAATAACAATAAGTTCAACTTTTAAAAATAGAGCGCTTCAAAATTTCATAAAAAGGATTAAGAAAATAAAACCAGGAAGTCCATATTAAAAGATGGCGAAGTTCGATGATTATAGAAAGCTCAGTTTTTTCTCGTTATTAAAGAATGGGAACAAAAAGTTCAAAAATTAAATAACAAGGAGTTCAACTTTTAAAAATAAAGCGCATCAAAATTCAGAAAAAGGGATTAAGAAATAAAACCAGCAAGTCCATATTAAAAAGATGGAGAAGTTCGATGATTATGGAAAACTCAGATTTTCCTCGTTATTAAAGAATGGAAACAAGAAATTCAAAAATAAAATAACAAGAAGTTCAACTATTAAAAATAGAGCGCTTCAAAATTCATAAAAAATGATTAAGAAAATTAGATTAAAAATTTATAAAAAAATTCAAATATTTTCACGTAACCGAGAGAAGATCAGGTTGATAACTGCCAGAAGTTCCTGTACTACATGTTGTGCATTTGTATGAAAAAAAAGAATGAAAAAGCAAAGGCTAGAAGTTTCGTTGCTAGAAGTTCAAGTCCTCAACCCGAGAAAGTTCAAAAATTCTTGTGAGAGAGGTTGAACAAAATACGTGGCAGAAGTTCAAGGTGAAAATAGCCGGAAGTTCAAGCAAAGGATAAAATTTCGTTGCTAGAAGGTCAAGTGCTCGGCCCGAGAAAGTTCAAAAATTCTTGTGAGATAGGTTGAACAAAAATACATGACAGACGTTCAAGATGAAAACAGCGGGAATTTCAACTACTACACAAAATGCATTTCAGATAAGAATATAAGCATAGAAAACTAAAAGCTTCAAAGGTTTATTGTAAGAAGTTCACGTGCTCCTCCCGGTGAAGTTCGAGATCTCTAGTGCAAGACGTCCAACCTTCAACTACATGTTAAAAACAAGTAAAAACGATGTTGTTTTTGCCATTTTTAATACTGCTCTCAAACGGTAACGAATTTGTGACAATTGTCTTGATGAAAAATTTAGTTGCTCGAAGTTCAAGTGACCTGCCCGGGAAAGTTCAAAAAAGGATTTTGCCCGTTACTAACAAATAAAACCAAGAAGTTCAAATTTAAAAAATGGTGAAGTTCGATGTCTATAAGAAATGCAGATTTTTCTCATAATTTTTCCCGTTACGAACGAAAAACACAAGAAATTCTGTTCGAAAATATCCAAGAAGTTGTACGATGTTTATTACAAAATTAGCATTTTTTCCCGTTACAAATGAATGACACCAAGAAGTCCGAATTGAAAAAAACCAAGAAGTTCAATTTTAAAAACTACAATAGTTCAATGTATATGAAAAAATAGATTTTCCTTGATAATAAATAATAAACCAAGAAGTTCAATTTCAGAAAATGGAGCAGTTCAATATTTATCACAAAAACTTCAATTTTTTCAATTGCTAACGAATAAACCAAGAAGTTCAGTTCAAAATAACAAAGAATTTGTATAATGTTTATTACAAAACTAAGATTTTTTCAGTATAAAAATCAAATGCAATTCTTTACTCAAAATATAAAAAGGTGAAGTTCAAATTGAAATAACAAAGAAGTTCGGAGTTTATTAAAACCTAGGATTTACCTGTTGAAAAAAATAAAAAAAACACAGCGCCATTTTTTGCACTTTTAAAAACAACTCATAAATGAAAAGAATGGTTGATAGAAGTTCAATTGCTCAGTGAGGAAAAGTTCAAAAAATTCTAGTGAGAGAGGTTCACCGTGTATTTAGATATCCAAAATACATAAAAAATATGTTTTTTGTGTGTTTTAAAATAATTCTCTCAAACAAGAGAGAAGTTCAAAAGTGATAACAACCGGAAGTTCACGTACTACATGGTGTGTATTTCATACAAGAAAAATACAAATAAAATGAAATAGAGTGAAGTTTAAACAGACATGCCCAGAAGTTCAACTACTTCACGCAGTGCAAAAAACAGCATGTCAAAAAATAGCACGTCAAAAACAGAGTGAAGTTCAAACAGACATGCCCGAGAAGTTCAACTACTTCACGCAGTGCATTTCCATTCGCGATGAAGGCAGAAATCATGATCTTGTCATTTTCTAATTTACTTCAAAACGATAGGAATATCATTTGTGTAAGTTCAATCCTCGGTCGGAGAAAGTTAAAAAAAATATTGTGAGAGAGGTTTGTACAAAAAGAATATCATTTGTGTAACACTGACGAAAATGGATGGGAAAATTACAAACAAAAATATGTCACAGAAGTCCAATGTGAAAACAGCAGGAAGTTCAACCACTACACTGAATGAATTTCACAAGAAAGACTTTTAAAACCGTCGCAAGTATGAAAAAATGATCAACACGGAAAAGTTGCGTGTTTATAGCAGCTTTCCATCGGTATATCACTTGCTTAATTCCGGTGAGTGAATGAAGAGCTACAAGCAAAAAAACAAGCACATGAAAAACAGAGTGAAGTTCAGGCAGAACTGTCACAGAAGTTAAAGTACTTCACGCAATGCATTTTCGACGAATATGTTTCGCGATAACGAGTGATCTCGCCATTTCTGAGATTACTTGAAAATTGCTGGGATCCAGAGAAAACCATCAACATGAAAAAGTTTGGCATTTTTCGTAGCTTTTTAGCAGTATATTATTTCCACCGTTCCGGTGAAGTTTGTAGAAATTACGGCGAAAATACGGTTTTAGCTAATTTCGAAATCAACGTAAAACCATAATGAATTTGGAGAAACAATATATACCAAAAAGTTTCGCATTTGTTCGGGCTTTCCAACGCCATATCATTTGCTACGTTCGGACGTATGATAAAAAAAAATCGAAAATACAAACTTGGCGCAAATTATACCATTTTCTAAATTACTCTTAAACTATTCAAAATTAGAAAAAACTTTCAACATGAGAAAAAATCGCATTTTCGTAAGCTTTCCAATTCCATATCATTTGTCTCAATTGGATTTGGTATTTAGAAATGGTAACAAAAATACGAAGTCGGTTGTTCTGTTTGTGAAATTTTACAATTTTCCACATTACTCTTTAACCATAGGGAATTAGAAAAAACATTCAGCATGTGGAAGGAGCGGTTTTACAACAGCTTTCCAACGCCATATTATTTTCCTCATTCCGATAAACAGTTTAGAAATACGACCGAAAATACGATTCACGTTTTTTGTATGAAGAAAAAACGGTTTCCAAAAATGCTCTTAAACCACTTACATTTTGCCCAAATTTGAAGTTGGGTCATGATACTGGTGTCCATAGCTTTCCAACGGTATATCGCAAGCCCCATTTGGGCATTGTTGACGGAAGTTCAACCTAGCACTATGGGAAGTTCAGGTCGAACAAATCAGGCAGTAAAATTGCATAGACGCAATTTCATCACGACCTGAGAGCAAAATCCGCCAGCGAGCGAGATTTCTATTTAAAACCGGTATTTAGTTGCTAAAAAACTTTTCTAGATTACACTAACATCATATAGAATACTACTAACCAGAATAATTCGTGGGGGAAGCCACGGTTGCAAAGATAGCCCGAAGGTCGGATCGTACAGAGGGAAGTTCAGGCGCGTGTACAAACAAAAATACGTCACAGAAGTTCAACGTGAAAATAGCATGAAGTTCAACCACTACGCTGAATGAATTTCAGATGAAAAACTTTTAAAATCGTTGCGAGTATGAAAAAATGATCAACACGGGAAAGTTGCGTGTTTACAGCATCTTTCCATCGGTATATCACTTGCTCAATTCCGGTGAGTGTATGGAATTCTAGGAGCAGTGGATAGAGATATACGAGAAGAAAAACACGTGAAAAACATAGTGAAGTTCAAGTACACATGCCGAGAAGTTCAGGTTCTTCACGCGGTGCATTTTCGAAGAATCAGTTTCGCGATAAACGCAGAACGAATGATGTCGCCATTTTCGCAATTACTTGAAAACGGCTAGGAATCAGAGAAAACCATCAACATGAAAAAGTTTCGCATTTTTCGTTCCTTTTCAGCGGTATATTATTTGCCCCATTCCGATAGAGTTTATAGAAATTATGCCAAAAATACGTTGTTATTCATTTTCCAATTTGACTTAAAACTGTAAGTAATTAGGAGAAACAATATATACAAAATAGTTTTGCATTTCCTCAAGCTTTCCATCGCCGTATCATTTGTTGCATTCGGACGTACGGTTAAAAAATTAGATCGAAAATACAAACTCGGTGGAACTTGTACCGTTTTCTGAATTACTTTTAAACCGTTTCAAATTAGAAAAAACTTTTAACATGAAAAAGTAGCGCATTTTCACAAGCTTTTTTCTAATTCCATATCATTTTCCTCAAATGGATTAGCCATTTAGAAATTATATACGAACTTAGCTGTTCGGTTTGTGAAATTTTACGATTTTCAAAATTACTCTTTATCGATAGGGAATTAGAGAAAACTTTCAACATGTTGAAGGAGCGGTTTTGCAATAGCTTTCCAACGCTATATTATTTACCTCATTCCGATAAACGGTTTTGAAATGTGATCAAAAATACGATTCACGTTTTTTGTATGAAGAAAAAAACGGTTTTCAAAACTGCTCTTAAACTGCTTACATTTTGCCAAAAATTTAACTTGGATCATGATATTGGTGTCCATAGCTTTCCAACGGTATATCGCAAGCCCCATTTGGACACTTTTTAGCTGAAGTTCAACCTAGTACTCGGGAAGGTCAAAAGTTACTCGGAAGTTCATGTTGTGATCGAATATTATTCTATATATATATATATATATATATATATATATATATATATATATATATATATATATATATATATATATATATATATATATATATATATATCGAGAGAGACCGATCGAGAGAGCACGATTCGATGATGAGGCCTTTAGCTACCTATACGGATCAAAAGTGTGGATGGCTAAGTAACTAGCTAGATCTAGTTGTCGGGGAGGAGAGATGACTCTAGCTAACTAATGGAGAGGGAGTTATGGTGGAGGGGGCCACTACAAAAAAAATACACTTCCGTGATGATACGTGTTTGTCAAAGTAAGTCGCGTTTTTTGTCATGCATGTACATCCATGACGATTTTATGACAGAATCAAGATAGTCATACCTGTTCTGTCGTAGAAGTATTCCATGACATTACCAAAATTATCATCACGGAAGTGTCCACTTCCATGACGATAATTCGCGCGTCACAGAAGTGCTTTCGTCAAGGGTGACCAACACGTGGCATCCACCGTAACGAAACGCCGTTAAGCTATCGGGTCCGGTTTTGGATCCGATAACCCGTTAATGTGACCCGACCGATGGGGATTTTCCATGTAAAATCATCATTGGATGGAGGAAACACGTGTCGGCTCACCGTTGGGACAGATGTCATCCACTCATTGGACAGGAGGCGCCTATGGTAGGTCGACGCGTGGCACGGTCTAACAGTGGCCCATTCCGGTGAAAAAGGCCGGCCCAATAAAAATTAGCAGGCCGGCCCGTATAAGGCCTAAATTTGTCAGGTCCATTTAAGCCCACGACCCATAGGAGATGTGCCAATTCGGCCCATCAACGGCCCGTTAAAGATTTGACACCATTACAGCCCATCGTCAGTTCGAGCCCGTTAACAGCCCGCTATATATTTGGGCTCAATATCGGCCCGATGAGATTTCGGCCTGTTAACGATGCATTCAATGGATGGGCCAATTTTCAGGATGTACATCTTTCGGCCTTTTAGCGACCCATTTAAATGTTGGGCTAATTTCTGGCCCGGTGTGTCTTTCAGCCTGTTGACGGCCCATAAATCTGATGGGCCATTTGTAGTCGGACCTGAGTTTTGGCCTTTTAGCGGCACATTTAAGTGTTAGGCCAATTTTCGGCCCGGTGTCACTTTCAGCCTGTGGACAGCCCATAAATCAGTTGGGCCATTTATAGTCGGACCTGAGTTTTGGCCTTTTAGCCACCCATTTAAGTGTTGGGCCAATTCCCGGCCCTGTGTGCCATTCGGCCTGTTAATGGACCATAAATGAGTTGGGCCATTTGTAGTCGGACCTTAGTTTTGGCCTTTTAACGGCCCATGCCCTTCATGGTCCAATACCAGCCCGGTTTCCCTTTCGGCCTACTAAAGGCCCACAACACAGTTGGGCCATTTACAAGACGACCTGACTTTCGGCCTCTTAGCGGCCCATGCTCTTCATGGTCCAGTACAAGCTCGCTGTCTCCTTCGGCCTGCTAAAGGCCTACAGTATAGTTGGGCCATATGTAGCCCAAACTTAGTAATGGCCTGTTAACAGCCCGTGAAATAAATTGGCCCACCTATTGCCCGCTTTGATGTCGGCCTGTTAATGACCCGGGAGGTAAGAAGCAGGCCGACCATTAACTGTCATCCTAGTAACGGCCCATTAACTTAATGGGCCCACTAAAGTTCGTACATGTATTTAGGCCAAATTAGATAATTTGAGCCCATTACGATGAGCAATTATGCACAGGACCAAAACCGATCAAGCGAACGTACGGCATACAGGGAATAACATTGCACATCCAGCATATATAACAGGAAATTACATCCACTAGGCAATCAAAGATTGATGCCAGTGCAAATAAATGAGCAGAACCTAACCATCTACAACGTCACAATCTGCAACCTCAGCACAGATGACGCCCATAAGCATGTGGGCAAGTTCTTGCTGCTTTGCTACACTATCTCTGAAAACATTGATCAGTTGTTGTTGGGGAACGTAGTAATTTCAAAATTTTTCCTACGATCACGCAAGACCATGGAGATGGCATAGCAACGAGAGGGAAGAGTGTCCGTCCACGTACCCTCGTAGACCGAAAGCGGAAGCGTTATAACAACGCGGTTGATGTAGTCGTACGTCTCCACGATCCGACCGATCCAAGCACCGAACGTTACGGCACCTCCGAGTTCTGCACACGCTCAGCTCGATGACGATCCCGGACTCGATCCAAAGAAAGTGTCGGGATGAGTTCCACAAGACGACGGCGTGGTGACGGTGATGATGCTCCACCGACGCAGGGCTTCGCCTAAGCTCCGCGACGATATGACTTCTCCCGCGCAGGGCTTCGCCTAAGCTCCGCGACGATATGACCGAAGTGGAATATGGTGGAAGGGGGCACCGCACACGGCTAAGGAAAGATCCGTAGATCAACTTGTGTGTCTTGGGGTGCCCCTGCCCCCGTATATAAAGGAGACAAGGGGGAGGTGGCCGGCCCTATAGGAGGCGCACCAAGGAGGAGTCCTACTCCCACCGGGAGTAGGACTCCCCCCCCTTTCCTAGTTGGACTAGGTTTGGAGGAGGGGAGAAGGGGGAAGGGGCGCCGCCCCCCCCTTCCTTGTCCTATTCGGACTAGAGGGGGGCGCGCAGCCCACCTTGGGCTGCCCTTCCTCTTCTCCTATGGCCCATTAAGGCCCATTGACCTCCCGGGGGGTTCCGGTAACCTCCCGGTACTCCGGTAAAATCCCGATTTCACCCGGAACATTTCCGATGTCCAAATGTAGGCTTCCAATATATCAATCTTTATGTCTCGACCATTTCGAGACTCCTCGTCATGTCCGTGATCACATCCGGGACTCCGAACAACCTTCGGTGCATCAATACTTATAAACTCATTATGAACTGTCATCGAAGCGTTAGCGTGCGGACCCTACGGGTTCGAGAACTATGTAGACATGACCTAGAACCATTCTCGGTCAATAACCAATAGCGGAACCTGGATGCCCATATTGGTTCCTACATATTCTACGAAGATCTTTATCGGTCAAACCGCACAACGACATACGTTGTTCCCTTTGTCATCGGTATGTTACTTACCCGAGATTTGATCGTCGGTATCCAATACCTAGTTCAATCTCGCTACGGTAAGTCTCTTTACTCGTTCCGTAATACATCATCTCACAACTAACTCATTAGTTGTAATGCTTGCAAGGCTTAGGTGATGTGTATTACCGAGAAGGCCTAGAGATACCTCTCCGACGATCGGAGTGACAAAACCTAATCTCGAAATACGCCAACCCAACAAGTACCTTTGGTGACACCTGTAGTACTCCTTTATAATCACCCGATTCGTTGGGACGCTTGGTAGTACCAAAGTATTCCTCCGTAAACGGAGTTGCATAATCTCATAGTTACAGGAACATGTATGGGTCATGAAGAAAGCATTAACATACTAAACGATCAAGTGTTAAGCTAACGGAATGGGTCATGTCAATCAGATCATTCAACCAATGATGTGACCTTGTTAATCAAATAACAACTCCTTGTTCATGGTTAGGAAACATAACCATCTTTGATTAACAAGCTAGTCAAGTAGAGGCATACTAGTGACATACTGTTTGTCTATATATTCACACATGTATTATGTTTCCGGTTAATACAATTCTAGCATGAATAATAAACATTTATCATGATATAAGGAAATAAATAATAACTTTATTATTGCCTCTAGGGCATATTTCCTTCAGTTGTTGTGTCGCACGACTCTGCACCTCTGATTCATACACCATTTCCATCATTGCTTCAGCCATTAATTGGTTCACAAACATACATTTATTCTGTTGCATTCGAGACAGAGGATACTGAACAGATTCAGATGGCGATTTTGGCAGGCTTGTATTATTGATAGTGGAGAGTGTATCGACCACTGCATCATAACATAAATTAGGACGGGAACCAAATAGATTAATCATGAGTTATTGCCATATTACCTGGCCTAGATTTACTGGAAAGAAACATTGGGGTTGCCTTGCTGTTTTCAGAGTTTGTCTTCTTATCTTTAGCAGCCTACACAAAATTAACACACTAGCATTGCTATCATTGGCCAAGTCAGATAATAGGAAAGCAACATTGACACAACGAACATTTGGGGAACTAGCCTACACCAAATTAACACAATATGGCATAGCTATCATCAGCCAGGTAAGGTAATACGAAAGCAACATTGACACAATGAATGAATGGGCAACCAGAGAAGCACTACAATTCAGTAATGTGCGTGATATGAGATAGTACACTCATGCAGCTCAGTATGCAAAACTACCAGGCAGTTTTCCTTACAAAAATCAACATTGGCGCCTTTAAAATTTTGCTACAACTAATTTTAGATCAGATAAAGGTTAGATTCACGCTGGTTAACAAAATACATGCTGATGTAAAAATATAGTGATATACAACAGGTACTTACATCAGCATTGGAGCATAGAGAATTCCCGTACGATCCCAATGGAGGAAGTCTTCTATCGTTTAACCTTATTTTCTAAAAGAGAGATGGGTAATAAACATGTAGAAAATATGATCAGAATGCTATAAAATGTCATGCTGCAAGGGTACGCACATGCTTCTTAGAATGGAGTTGACATTCTTTTGCTGGACTGGAGCAGACTAGTTCTTTGGCCATTGGAATCTTCTTATTATCAGTGGGAGTTGGGTTTCTCTGTGCTGGAGCAGTATCTATGAAAAATGGAGTTGGTTTATTATCTCCTGGCGTTTGGATCTTTTGAAAAGACCTGGTTTGTAACCCTTCATATTCTAACATAGCCATCTTCCCCTTGCATGCCTTATATAGAAGAATGGTGATTCAGTTATAAAACATTCTATAGCAGAGATGAAATAGGTACTGAAGAATAGAAAGGCATGACATATTGACATGTATTCCCTCCATCCAAAAATAAATGGATGGGTCTAGGCGTATTTCAGTTCTAGATACATCTAGTTTTATCCATTTATGCGACATGTAATCCGTTCGGAGGGAGTATGATGTAAGAGCTAGGGATACGACAGGACAACACAGTAAAAAACACTAAAAACCCACTGCAGAACCAAAGTATTCAAACCAACTGATATGAGATAGTAGACTCATGCAGCTCAGGATGCAAAACTACCAGACAGTTTTCCTTACAAAAATCAACATTGTGGCCTTTAATCATAAATTTTGCTACAACTAAATTTCGATCAGATAAAGGTTGGATTCATGCCGATTAACAAAATACATGCTGATGTAAAAATATAGTGATATACAACAGGTACTTACATCTGCATTGGAGCACAGAGAATTCCTGCAAGAATCTTTCCACACATACGATACCAGTGTAGAAATTCTTGTATCTGTTAAGCTTATTTTCTAAAAGAGAGATGGGTAAGAAACATGTAGAAAATATGATCAGCATGCTATAAAATTTCATGATGCAAGGATGCGCACACGCTTCTTAGAATGGAGTTGACATATTTTTGCTGGACTGGAGCGGACTAGTTCTTTGGCCACTGGAATCTGCTTATTATCAGTATGAGTTGGGTTTCTCTGTGCTGGAGCAGTATCTATAAAGACTGGAGTTGGTTTATTATCTATTGGAGTTTGGATCTTTTGCAAAGGCCTTTATTGTAACCCTTCTGATTCTAACATAGTCGTCTTCCCCTTGCATGCCTTGTATAGAAGAACGGTGCTTTAATTATAAAACATGCTACAACAGAGAGATGGAATAGGTACTGAAGAATAGAAAGGCATGACATTGACATGTATTCCCTCCATCCAGAAAAAATGGATGGGTCTAGGCGTATTTCAATTCTAGATACATCCTTTTTTATCCATTTCGGCAACATGTAATCTGGACGGTGGGAGTATGGTGTAAGAGCTAGGGATAAGACTGGACAACACAGCAAAAAAAACACTAGCTGAATGTAAAACTGTATGCTAGCGGAATACGTACAGAAATAACTAAGGCAACATACACGTGTATGATTGGGAAACTAAGATGGCATTACAACAGAGCATTAGAACAGCACTTCAATGTAAAAAACATTTTATGGTAGACAAATGAAGTACATACTGATGAATAACAATGTATAAGATATTCAGAAGCATGATGTCCAAATTAAGCAGATGGCATTGCGATAGAGTAGAATGACAATACTCGAATTTGAAAACATGTCATCATGAATGGAATAGGTACTGAAAAACAGGAAGGCATGGCATATTTACATGCATGATCAGCATGCTAAGCACATGCCATTGCAACAGAGTAGATACACTCCAGGACATTATATGCATGTTTTACCTATATCACAGGCCAAGTTAGAGCAAGGAACTTGTGGGTTGAAGAGGATTCATCATCTTTCTGCAAGTCTTCTGAAGAACTTCCTTTACATGTTCCATAATATTGGGTATCATTGACATCAAGTTTATTGGCCTTTACATTGCTCCGTGAGGTTCTTGTGGATATATCAGTGTGTGCAATTATATCTGACATGCATGGAAGACAACTAGTAGTTAGATTTATGTAATGAGTGCCTGTAGGAGACGACATAAATAGTAGGACTGGGGTTAACTATCAGCAACAGGTCTCATAAACTAAAGGGAGAACACAGATGAAAGCTACAGAATATGTATCGTTTGTACTCGAGATTAACTAGATGGCACACAAAAGTATTAAAGAACAACATAGGTAATACTAGAAGTGGTATAATACTATAATCACCATCTTGTGGGATAGCATTGGCTGATGGATGGTAACTATGGAACAGCCTTACCTAGAGAACAAGTATCTTAGCTGAACAATGGAACATCGTTAACTCCTGAACAAGACCCGTAAGAGATCAGCATGAATATGCAGTGAAATGTGATGATCTATTTTCCATGCTTAGATGAATAACAAAGCCATAAATGTTGCACACAAGTAAGATGAGGGTACAACCTATCTGGCTGCCATCCATAGGAGTGAGCATCATGTGCTGACTTGTCGATGGCCCTCCAGTTGTTGTGGCTGTTCATGTCGGGCACGCGCATTCGATGTAGGGAACTGTTGAGTGGGAACTATAGCTCCCTTCTGGTGTATGCTTCCCTTGTTGGAGCAGCTGCAGTGAGTCAGAAGACGGTGTGTCTGAAGATGCAGATAATGCATAATATTAAGAACGACATATCTCTTTGATCTGAAGAAATACACTAAGAGATCAACATCAAGGTACGAGAGAGGTCACACGTCTATTGAGTGAAGACTAAATTGGGGTCACACGATTTTATTTTAGTTTGGTACTGTCTGATCTACGCCGGATGGCTTGATGACCGTCTTGTGCCTCCCGGTTGACACTGTTCCGAATCTTCCCCGAATAGCCAGCGACCAACGGTAGAGAAGCCTGCCTCCGCCGTCCGTGGCCCCGGCCAAAACCCCGCTCCCCGCCCCACCGCACTGCCGTGGTTGCGCCGCCCCCGGGCCAATCCACAAAGACTCCCCATCATCCAGATCCGGCGGCGGCAGTACCTTGAACACACGCAACTCTAAAAGATAGCCATCTAAGCGCTGCTTCAGCGGCGAACTTGCGGCCCCGCACCCTTACGTTAGACACCAGCCAACCAGCAGCCTAGGAGCTCCGCCGCCTCGAGGGGTGCTGCTTCCCATTGGGAATCGATTAGCCCAGAATAAAAATTCAGACAACTGTCGCCTAAATAAAGTGATTTGAGATGAGGGTGTGACCCATCTGGCGGCATGGTGAAGTAGGCAGGTCCAGCTGCCGAGTAGGTGAGGCCGGTGCGGTTGTGGCGATGACCGACGGCAGGGGAACATCGATGTCGCGAGGGTCGATGGCTACAGGGAAGCAGCGCCAGGACTCTGGACGGATCCGAAGTTGGAGCCGCTCCGGCACCGTGAACAACAACGGCAGGGGTGAATCGGCTCTGGTACGGTTCACGCGGCCGTCGTCGAGGCAGCACCAGCATCATGGAGTAAGAGGCACACGACCCAGTGCACGACGGCAAATGGACAGCGTCTCCGGCATTAGGGAGGAGGGCGGCTGTGAAATTGGTGCGGTGGGGGCACCATGGAGGTGGGGCTGAGGTTTCGCGGCTTGGGACAAGGGAGCTTCCCTGGAAGAAGGTGATTTGGCGCCCACGAGGTATGAATGGGGGGGGGGGGAGTTGGGAGGGGAGTGGAACCATGTCTTACGGACGCATTTGTTTGAAATGTGAGGGGAAGTTACAGTTCTACCCCTGCCTTTGGGCTTCTCGGCTTGGGTCTGTGTACTGAGGGTCGGGGATAGTACAGTTACTTTGCTTCTCCCCAAATAGTGCGCGGGAGAGATTTCGGGCGAGGAGGGCGTGTTTTGAACTATAGTGGGCGCGAGCGATTTCGGGCGAGGATACCGTGTTTTGAAATAGTGGGCGCGAGCTATTTCGGGCGAGGAGAGCGTGTTTTGCCGACCATGGTTTATGAATTATTCGGCACATGTCATTTCGGCCGAGGAGAAGGCACGCTTGGATGAAGTTACGAACCTACCCTCGATGTACAACGGGCCAATTGATGCGTGTCCCACATAGGACGGTAATTTCGCGTCTCCCATTTATTTGCTTGGGCGAATTCCACCAAGCAGAGAGGATGTTTAACGGTTCGTTCAAATTTTGGGAGAACGAGCATCCACGTCTACCTTACCAAGTCGATTCGAATCAAATTTTGAAATATTATCTTGCGACTTCTTTTTTAGATGGAGAGATGATGCTCGGGAGTAATGTGTTTTTACATGCTCGTTGCTAGCGATTTACTATATGACAAATAGTTGACCCACTCAAAAACGCGAATCAAACCCAAAATGAAATATCTCGATTCAATGAAATAGCTCATTCACTAGGTCAAAATAGTGAACTAAATCCAAAATTGAACACCTCAATCGAGTAGCATGTTGTACAGTATTATAGTACTGCATGAACATGTTGAAAGTCAAATTAATAAACTTGTTTGTTATACGCATATATCCGTTCATGTGTGGATCGCAGACAACATGTTCTCCTATTTAAATATTTGAATGCAAGTTTATATCGAAACATGGTTTATATCAGTCTTTGATGCATAAAACGCGACCTCCCCCTCTCCCGGACTCCTGTTCTCTCTCTCTCTCTCTCTCTCTCTCTCTCTCTCTCTCTCTCTCTGACAATCTTCAATTCTATCGCACGCATCCGACACAAAAACCTTGTTGGTCCCTCTCCCTTTCTCTCCATCTCTCTCTCTCTCTTTGTGTGTGTGCGTGGGGGGGGGGGTCTTTCTAGTTCGCATGCATATATACACCATCTATAGGTCTCTCTCGCACACTATGTATGATACACTAGTTAGTCCAAGCTAGATATCTTTGGTGCACTCATCGTACGCACACAAATTCCTTTGCTCGTTGCCCGTAACTCTCTCACGCACCACTCTATCGTCTCGGAGCTCTTCCCCCCTCTCTCTAACTCTCCATCCACCTGGGTCACACATACACATGCATATCTCACTCGCACTTGATAGGCCCATCTAAAACTCTATCTCTCTCCCTCGTTCTCTCTCCATCTCAAATGCACACACACACATTCTCATGCCTAGCTAGCCAAGTATGATGGTCTCTCACTCAATTGTAGGCACGCGCAGCCCCCCCTATATGTATATGACTAGCTAATCTTAGTCTCCATCACAAACATGTCCATGGTCTATCTCGATTTCTCTCGGGGCATCTTTCTATCACGCACGCACCTCCCTCAATCTCCCACCCATATAGTCCCCTCACGATCTCGAGGGGATCTCTCTATCACAAACACACTCTCTCTCTCCCTCCCCATGCGTCCATGTCCTCCATGTGTCCCTCTCGACCTTTGTTCCTTGTTGGCCAGACCTCTATTGGACATGTGCTACAGGGGTGTCTCTCTCCGTTGCAAACAATGACACACTAGCTATCTTCGTGTATCTCCTCGCCTTGCTTTTCTATCTCGGAGATGCATGCGTGATATGTTCACATAAGAAATGAAAAAACACACTCTCTCTCTAATTTATCGTTTGTTGTCACTTTCTCTTTCACACACATACTCTTTTTGCACACTTACTCATTCTCCTTTACACGCACTTGATCTGTCTCGACTTAGGCACTCTCCTTGGTCCATAGCATATAGATTTATTGAAAAGTCAAACATCACAAAGTTTGACCATGTACGTGGAGAAAAAAAAATTACATCTAGAACGACAAACATATACCATTAGATTCATCATGAGATGTAGTTTTGTATGATGTATCTTCGGTATTGTAAATATAAATAACATTTGCGTAAACCTGATCAAAGTTTCCAAAGTTTGACTTCTAAAAAATTACATGCACCGCATTATCGAGCGGATGGAATATCTCTTTCCCCCTCTCAACTATCTGACGCACCACTCAACCTTATCGGGGCTCCTCAATCTCTCGCAAACTTTATTGGTCAGTTTGGTTCGTGACCTGACCCTCATGCCTTGATGGCCAGTACTGCCTGGTGTGGACGTGAGATGTAAAATATTTCTGCCTAGCCAGGCTTGTGTGGTGCTGAAGCATTTGGTTCGTGCCTGGGCCAGGCAAAGCATCAACGTCCCATCAATCAATCCATGCAGTAATTATTTAATGCTAATATCCATCCAGGTTGCTGTTAGCCTCATGGACGCATGACCGAGCACGGCGAGCGTTCAAATCGGTCGCCTCGGCCAGCTACTTGCGTTGTCCGAGTCCAGCCGAGCTAATTAAAGTGCAAGGAATCCAATCGGCGGGCTTTGTTTTTCATAGGGTAGCAACCAAACAAGCGTGCATGAAATCCAGCCACAACCCGAGCCGTGCAAAAGATGCTCGGGGCGCAAGCCAAACTGACCTTATATCTCCCCGGTTCACACATACACATGTCTCGCTCGCGCTATACATATAGACCCATCCAACACTCTCCGCCCTTGTTCTCTCTCCATGTGACACACACCCGCCTAAGTACCACAATCCTTCACTCCATCATAGGCGCACGCACTTCCCCCTCCTAAGTATGATTATCTCTTACTAACCATCAGGAACACACGTATTGTCTCCTTCCATCCATACGTCTATCTCGATATCTCTCGGGGAATCTTCTATCGTGCACACACCTTGTCACTCGATCTCACACCCATGTAGTCCCATCACGATCTCCAGGGGATCTCTCTATGACAAACATACACTCTCTCCTCCCCATGTCTGCATTTTCCCCGTACGTCTCTCTCGACCTCTCTCCCTTGTTTGTCAGACCCCTCTTGGACACGTGCTAGGGGTCTTGCTCTCTCGGTTCCAAACAACCACACACTATCTCCTCACCTTGCCTCCGTTGTCAAAGATGCATGTGTGATATGTTTGCATAAGACACACATGCTTTTTCTCTACTTTTGTCGTGTGTTGTCCATGTCTCTATCACACACGCACACACACCTTTTTCACTCACTCTTTCTATCTCTCTCTCTACAGTTAGGGACTCTGTCACGTCCATAAGCATATGGATGTTTTGAAAAGTCAAACCTCAGAAAAGTTTGACCAGGTATATGTGGAGAAAAACATTTACATTTGGAACGATCATTAGATTCATCACAACATGTACTTACTTAATAGTATCATTTATCTTTGGTATTGTAGATATAAGTAATTTCTTTATAAACTTGGTCAAAGTTTCAAAAGTTTGACTTTAAAAAAAAGTTGGAACTACATTATCGAACGGAGGGAGTAGCTCTTTCTCTCTCTGCTATCTCTCACGGGCCTCCCCTCTCACTTGAACTCTCTATACCGAGGGATTATACGCTCACTGTGTCAGCATATAGCTCCGTATATTGTTTAGTTGACTGGTCAACCAGTCCACATGCCGTCTTGTCACCGTGTTCAGATCTTCGTGTCTTTGCCCATGTGGCAAAGGGTGAAAATAAGTAAACTAGAGGCCCATTTGACACGAAGTAAAGTAAACAAAGTTGAAACCACTGGGTAGCACCCTTGCGCTAGTAAATTGAGGGTGCATTGAGGACACACTTCTTGCGCATGAAGGGCGACTTTTCGCGCACAATTCACAAGCGGCGGCATGCATGAAGGGCCTTTTCGCGACACCCAAAGACGCAACACACACCAGCACACGTTTACACCGGCGTCGCTGCCGGTTGAGATGGACGGCGAGGCAGCCAACAAGCGGAGGCGACTCGAGCCAAAACCGTATCCAGCGAGCCTGGACTTCATCAGCAACCTCCCCGCCGACATGCTGCTCGTCATCATCGGCCTCCTCCCCATCAAATATGTCGTGCAGGCCGCCCTGCTCTCCCGGCGGTGGCGCCCCCTCTGGCGCCGCGTCCCCCTCAACGTCGCCGTCGACAGCTTCCTCTGCGGTGGGGATTGCAAACACATGGCCGCAGTCTCCAAGATCCTTTCATCGCACCCTGGTCCAGCCAGAAGCCTTGACATCCGCATGTTCAGTACCAACTTCAAGGACCAACCCAAATTCGACGAGTGGTTCTTATCCCCCGCCCTAGATCAGCTCGAGGAGCTCATCTTTGAAGCTGGACGATGTCGCTCTCTGCCGCCGTCCGCGCTCCGCCTCACGCCAAAGTTGCGCCGCGCCAGCTTCAGCTCCTGCTATCTTCCCCAGATTAATGTCGCGCCCTCCCTTCTTCTCCCTCGAATCAAGCAGCTCAACCTCTTCCACTAAAAAAAAGACACATCCGTGACATTTTGGGCCGAACAAAAAAAAATTTGTCATACATATGACACTTCTATGACGATAATTGTGACAAAACCCGGTATCATTGTAGATGTGGTCGGCTCCTATTTCTATGACAAAAAATCATGACACAAAATGGGCTTTTCGTCCTGGGCGGGCTGGGGACGCAGCTGCATGACATTCTTTGTGCCGTCCATGAAGGAAAAAACCGTGGTAGAAGCAAGGGGGAGGAAAATTTCAGGGAGTTCTCGGTTACGGTGGGAGGTCGGGGGCCGAGCGATGCACGTTTCTCGTCACAGTACGCACGCGTGTGCGGGCGTTAGCTCTAATCAACCCGAGCGAGGCGTTGGGCTCTAATCAACCCGAGCGATTGCCTTGCAGGCTACGCGTTCTCGAACTCGAGCGATCTATCGATGGCTGTTAATCAACCCAATCGGCGATTCGCCGCTACTTCGCTAATCAAGCCGATCGATGCTGCCTCTAGGATGAGCGATGGCGTTAAGGGGCGCGGGGGGTTGGATGAACAGGTGAGTGGTGGCGTTGCCTCTGGATGAACAGGATCCAGTGGTGTGGTGGAGGGCTGGATGAATAGTAGACGGTGGAGGGGTGCCCGTGGAGGGGTGGTTGAAGAGTAGCCGGTGGAGTAGCGCGCGGTGGAGGCTGGATGAACAGGAGCCCGTAGAGGCTGGAGGAGGTCGACGGTAGCCCGTGGAGGCTACAGGAGGTCGACGGTGGAGATGAACAGTATCCCGTGGAGTCCCATTTTGCTTGCGGTACGCCACACCCCTCCCAATGAACAGGACCCCCATTTCGACCGTAGCGCTCCAACACAAGTCCGTTTCATCCGTTTTGCGGTACGCCACACCCCTCCTGATCAACAGGACCCCCGTTTCGACCGTAGGAGGTTTGTTTCGTCCGTTTTGCGGTACGCCACACCCTTCCCGATCAACAGGACCCCCGTTTCGACCGTAGGAGGTCCGTTTCCTCCGTTTTGCAGTACGCCACACCCCTCCAGATCAATAGGACCCCCGTTTCGACCGTAGGAGGTCCGTTTCCTCCGTTTTGCGGTACGCCACACCCCTCCCGATGAACAGGATCCCGTTTCGAACTTGGCCGATCGAACACAAGGCCGTTTCCTCCGTTGTGTAGTACGCCAGGCCTCGTTTCCATCGCCTGTTCCGACCCAGCCGGTTGGCTCCCACGCGTTCCGTTGCCTCCCGATGAACACGACGCATTCCGTTGCCTCCCCATGAACATGACGCATTCCGTTGCCTCCCCATGAACACGACGACGACGTTGTTTCTCTGTTCCGACCCAGCCATGTACACGAGCCCTGGCCGTACATATGCGCGAGTAGGCGTTCGAGACCCCGCCCGTATGTACACATACATGGCCGTATTTTCTTTCTTGCACCCTGGCCGATGTACGTACGTGTACATGCTAAATGTGCGCCTCTACTACGACACATGCGCGCCTCTACATCCACCAGTATATATGTACGTACACGTTCACGACCAGAATGACAACGCTACCTACGCTTCGACCAGGTGGGTCCCGACTGTCAGGCACTTCCTTGCCTACGAAGATGTAGCTGGTGGGTCCCAGCAGTCAGGGGGGCGAATCGTTTTGTTTTTTTGCCCTGACGCACTTCCTTGCGTGCGAAGATGTGGCTGGTGGGTCCCAGCAGTCAGGGGGGCGAATCGTTTTTTTGCCCGGACGCACTTCCTTGCGTGCGAACATGTAGCTGGTGGGTCCCAGCAGTCAGGGGGCGAATCGTTTTTTTTGCCCAGACGCACTTCCTTGCGTGCGAAGATGTAGCTGGTGGGTCCCAGCAATCAGGGGGAAACGTTTTTTCACGAAATACAGTGGCCTGTCCGGTGGGTCCCAGTTGTTTGGTGGAGGAATCATTATTTTCCGCGTAATACGGAGGCACTTCCTTCCTGCGGCCGTGGACCCAGCTGTCAGCCCCTCCACGTACAGTCCATGTCCGATGGAACTCGTTCCTTGACCATGTTGACCACGCCGCGCCGAGAGCACCAGGGCGGTGGACGACGGCGAGGCCTAGGAAGGGGACGACGGGGAGCCTGGGAAGACGCGGCAGTGGAAGCCCGCGCGGAGAGGAGTATGAGGGTTCACTGGTTCGGCTGCGGTGTGAGGCTGCCGTCGCCGTTGGTCCTGGCCAGTGGTGGGAATAGTAGGGGGCGGGAGGCCTCCGCGGCAACATAGCCGGCCACGGGAGGCAGGAGCATGCGGCACGACCGGCGCTGCTTTGGGCGGCTGGAGCAAGAAGACCAGAGGTTGAAGAAGCAATACGGCCATTGGATGGACATCGTACGGTCACTGGAGCTAGAATCGTTCATTTTCACTAAAGTTGACAAAGGCCCCCGTCCCAGTCAACTTAGTAGGCCCACAAGTCAGCCTCCCACCATGGCGGGTCCCAGCTAGCAGGGGGAGTATTCATTTTTTTATGCGTAATAAGGAGGCCCTTTCGATGGGTCCGAGCTGACAGCGGGGGGAACGTTTTTTCGCGAAATAGGGTGGCCCGTCCGGTGGGTCCCAGCAGTCAGGGGGAAACGTTTTTTTCGCGAAATATGGTGGCCCGTCCGGTGGGTCCCAGCAGTCAGGGGGAAACATTTTTTTCGCGAAATAAGGTGGCCCATTCGGTGGGTCCCTGCTGTCAGGTGGAGGAATAATTATTTTGCGCGTAATAAGGAGGCACTTCCTTGCGGCCGCCTGGACCCAGCTGTCAGCCTCTCCATGTATAGTACTCTTCCAATGGAAGTCAGTCGTTGACCACGTTGACCACGCCGCGCCAAGAGCACCAGGGCGGTGGTCTGTAGGACGGCGAGGCCTAGGAAGGGGACGACATGGAGCCAGGGAAGACGCAACAGTGGGAGCCCGCGCGGAGAGGAGTACGAGGGTTCACTGGTCCGGCTGCGGTGTGAGGCTGCCATCACCGCAGAATAATAGGGGGTGTGGGTGAGTAGAGGGATGGCCTGGCCAGCGGTGGGAGTAGTACGGGGCGATGAGGCCTCCGCGGCATCACAGCCGACCACGAGAGGCAGGAGCACGCGACTCGACCGGCGCTGCTTTGGGTGCTGGAGCAAGAAGACCAGAGGTTGAAGAAGCACTGCGGCCGTTGGATGGACATCGTACGATCACTGTAGCTAGAATCGTTTATATTGACTAAGTTGACAAAGCCCTTTGTACGCGTCAACTTAGTAGGCCCACAGCTAGGATTTGGCAGAGAATATATAGCCCATTTGCGATTTGTAAGAATGTACAACCCATTTTTTAATTCTAATGGAATTTACTACAGCCCATTTACAGTTTGCTAAAAGTACAGCCCAACTTCTAGCTAGGACAACGATTAATAATTTCAAACAACCGCTCGAAACAGAATTAAAACAAATTCCCACATTTTGATGGGATCCAAAATATTTTTATCCGAAATTTCTAGTCAGGTTAAATATAATTTCAAAATAAAGTTGTATTATGTTAAAATCCAACGAAATATGCGCGCGCAACAAGTAATGAAATTAAAATTTTCAAATTCCAAAAATAATATATTTTTCAAGCTAATTACATGTTTGGTGCATAGTAACTGCCTAGTTATTATAATTACATCCCATTTATTATTTCTTAAAGTCCATTTTCTTGTTAAGCCTAATGCATACCCCCTAGGGAAGTTTGCAGCCCAGCGGGGCGGAGAATAACAAGTTGACCCGGATATTGTGTACAACTATCGGCCCAGTTGCATTGCTGATGTTGAAAAACAAGCCTGTGTAGTACAGTACAACCTAACATGGTTACTCAACCCACATTCAGCGATGCCGGAAAGGCCCAAACAAGGCTTCTGTACAACTTTTTGAAGTCACTGAGCTCAATTAATAACTTAAGAAAAAAGTTAGATTACAGTGGAACCTAATTAAAAGCTGTCATGAGCAAATAAATAATTCAACGGGTCCCACTTGTGCGTGTATAAGGCAGCGCGTGTGTGTGTGTGTGAGAGAGAGAGAGAGAGAGAGAGAGAGAGACCCAGCGGTCGATGCTCAGAATACATCTTTCAGCCATATGCATTGCTGATGCTCAAGAAAACATATATAGTTGACACAATCATATAGAACATCATAGCACACTGATCTTGCATACAAAAAATTCACGCAGGCGGCACAATCAGGATGGAAGCAGTGGATCGCTACGGGAGGGGCTATGTTGAAACCAAGGAAGTCGTACATAACGGTTCATCGCCTTTATCAATGACGGGGAAATATCTTGAATGTTGTGCAAAGAAAACAGACAGACAACACAATAAGTTCTGCTAGCACATTAAGTTGACGTACAACCCTTTCTAAAAAAAGTTCAGGTACAAAATTAGAACAGGTCACAATCAAATGTACTGGCATATCAGTGCTTCACACCCATAGCTCGGATTTAACTAGTATCTGACAAGATTCAGTTGTTACCTCAAATTAGAGAACATCCAGGCAGCCAGCCCTGCCTCTTCTCCCAAAGAAGCAGTGGCCTCCGCCGCGCGATGGAGTAGGCCCTGTGCCATCCATCATTCCGAGCAACACGTGGAAAGTCTGACGTTGACTCCTGTAATGGACGTCGTCGATGGACCCTGGCACCAGCGGCGACAGGACATCGATTGATGGATTGACCACTTCTTCGACATGCACGAACCCTCGATACAGGTACATCCCTAACGTGGTCCGCGGCGGCCCTAGTGGCGACGAATAGTACAACCCCGGTTCCTGCACCGGTATCTCAACACCAATCACCTTCGGTATGGTGGAGGGCTTCTTCATCCATGCCATAACCGTCAGAGTCCAGCTGTCTGGAGGAACAAACATACTTACGAGCTCACCTCCAAGGTCGTTGATAAGCTCGTTCATGGACTCGCTGTTCCAAGCACGTCGAGGAAGGCCATGGAAGGTAAGCTTTGTTAAAAACTCAAGCTCAGAGGGCACCGAGCCCCATCCTGGGTGGCACCCGATCAAAGCTCTCCAGCGCGCCATCGCAGAATAAACGCCGAGAAGATTCGAACACATGAGTGCAGTCGAAAGTTGTCCGAAACCTGACGAAGAAATCAGCCGGTGGCGGACAGAGTTCGACGAGCAAGTCACTTATTTGGATGCCGTGCGCAATGCCGAGAGCTTTTACAAGGTCGTATGGCGAGACGGGAGGCCGGTCGCCGTTGATGGTTACCATCAGCACTTTGTCGGCAAACTGGTCGTCAAGCGCCGCCATGCCACCGTTGAGCGACAGCACGCAGCGACCGAAGGCAGGACGGACCTCAGGATCTCTGGCTCGGAGATCCGCGTTGACCGGTGACATGATAGTGCGCTTGAGTAAAGGGAGTACAGGAGGGGGATTTGGGTGAACTGGAGTAGGAATCGAGATTCCAGAGGTGGGGGAGGGGCAGGAGACTGGGGATGAAAAGGTAGCATGAATTTCAAGCACGCGCCAATATGCTCTCGGCGCACAAGCGCACGAAAACACCGGTGGCGCCCACATGTCGGCCTAAGAGTCCTTATTTTTTTGTTTTTTGGAGAGCCCGACCTTTTTTTCAGATCTTTTGAGAGCCCGGCCTGAGAGTCATAATTGACCTGTTTGGCATTGCGTTACTACTCGAGCCATATTCAACGACACCTCACTGGCCCAAACAAGTGTACATCATCGAAAAGACACTGAGCTCAAATTATATAACTTGAAAAAAAGGAGATATACTCTGAACACTGGAGAATGGTGATGCCCTCATTTATCCCACCAGTAGTTTGAGACAATAAACAGTTCGAAACAATGATATATACAACATTCAAACACTGACTAGTGACTACTACTGACATAAACAGCAAGACATGATAGTTCATAAGAAGTCTTGCTACACCACCAAAACGCACCCATCTGCAGCGCTCAGACTCTCGTGATCCAGACCAGAATGACCTTCTAAACAGAAGTAACTATTACATAGTAAGAGTTACATAGACGAGGATGACGAAATGACAAGGAATATGCAAAACAAAAGAAAGAACTACCCATCCAGAACCAGCAGCAAAGATAACAAAGTCATTCGAAGAGATGATCCAACACCGTCATAATTTGCAGCCCTGCTTCAGCGACCATTGATCCAGAGACACCAGTACTCCACCCTTTCGATGCAACAGCCCAATTTCCTATCAACCTGAAGGCTTGAACCACATCACTGCTTGTTGTAATCGAGACATCCAAGGATCAAATTTAATCTGGATGCCTTTTTCATTCTCACCTTCTTTTGGCTGCAGGCTGTATCGTTGACAATCAGGGGAGTTTGCTCCCGAACTCCTAGGGCTCGCCATGTAGACACAGTTTTCCATAGCAAATAGAGCCTCTCTGCCATCAAGGTCCTTGCCAAAGGTGATCTCCTGGTTAATCGGATAATTGAGTCCGAGAAACAGAGAGTGTGAACCAATGTTGTTTACCTGCCTCCAACTAAAAAATCCTAAAGGCCCCAACAAGCTGGTATCCTGCTCATAGACGTAACAGCCACTGTCCGGATACTCACGTATTACACGGTGCTTGTATACAGTGGGGTTTTTGCAATATAACTTTTCCGGCTAATGTGTCCAAATGATCATCAGTCTTTTGTCGTCGTCTTATCAAGCGAGGAACTAGTTGTGCTTCCCTGTTTTTGGCAAAGGTGGTGTGATTACAAAGGGCAGTAACTGTAGGGACACTGCATCATATCAAAAAGGACAAGCATTGTTAATGTAAGATCAACACTGTTCAGAGTATGAGTAGGATAATGCAAGAAACAACATTGATATGTCCCTGCTGGAACTGGGAGGAAAATACAGGGAAATGGATACTGGGTTCGAAAATATAGAAGTGCCATGCATGGTTATACTCATGTTATCTCAGAAGCGATTCTTCACAGGAAGCTACCATGTCATGCATGTTATGTAATCATGTTCTGTCCTCACAAACAAATTCTTCAAGGTAACTAACAGACCATGCATTGTTATATACTCGTGTTCTATGGGAATTTTTTGTGAGGATATTATTCTAGTCATTGATTGCTGAAGGGCGAATATAGGTATGTACACATGGTAAGCATTGCAGGATTTCACTACTTCCAAATATAGAGTTCTCCATATGCACATTTACTTCCCTAATGTATGGTTAGATGAAACCAACAGTGTGGTGCATGTTTCTACATCATGCAAACGAGGAAACTAAAATGGCCATTGATACACACTCATATTTAGTAGTAGTATATAGATTACTGTAAAATAAGGATAATATCCATATATTCCTAACCGTTTGATTATTCAGGGTACAAATTGGCTGTAATGACATGGTCACAATCGCATGAATTAACTCATTCCAAATATAGCTGATTTACGGTGTCTCTAATACATTGCCATAGTTCTACTCAAATTATGCTCAAACATGGATATGCCAATCATCACAAAAAGTTCAAACAGTGTCATGGCGTCATCATAAGCATGAGATGGAAACAACTTACACGCGCCATCCCAGCAATACGTGGTGCCATCTGCTTTGTCGATCGCGTAGATGATGCCATTGTGTTCAATAGCATCACAGCAGTGTGTATCAGCTTTGACGATGATCCACTGCGAGCCGAGTTGTCTCCAGCTAAAGAAGGCACCGGCGTAAAGATAGGCGAGGCCGCGGTCGAACAAGGCAATTAGCTTGAAGTATGCGTAATTCGCATGTCGTGTGGGCACTTGGAAGATTACAATCTTCTTTAAAACAAGGTCCGTCCAACTGACGTAGTAATCTAGATGACTTGGACCGCGATGGTAATACTCTATATAATCCAACGGAGGAAGGATAATCTCATGGGAGGTCTGGAAGTTCACGAGCACAGACTTTTTACCGTCTTCTCTAAAGGCAGCCATCCAGTGGGAGTTCATGCCGACCTAGTACATACATGCCAAGAAGTTTCGGGCGATGGTGATCGGATCGATGTCGAGGGAAATGATGTACGGCGACCCACTACATACCTGCAAAGAAGTTTTGGCTAATGGAGATCTGATTGAAGTCGAGGGGCATCATGCATGCCTCTGTATCATGGTGAGCCAATCTCGCAAGACCAGATAGCAGCAAGCAGGGTGTCTTGAAAAGCTTAGGCCTCGCTTCGACGATTGCCGTGTGCATGTCCTTCGAGCATGCAGCCAGTCGCAGGGCGCTCAACATATCCATACATGAACAACAAAGGTCGAGGATGTCACTGAGGAGATTGCTCCAATCGCGGCTCATATGGATGTTGCGCGGTTCGCGTTCGGCCATGGTGGACTTTGGAAGGGGGCTTGATTTACGGGGGAGAAGGATGTCGGTACTGGAGCGGTTAGCGAGGGAATAGTGATACTGGGGGAGGTGAGTGAGGCGACGGTACATGGGGGCACAGTGAGATGGAGATGGAGACGGAGACGGAGAAGGAGATGGAGATGGAGTGGTACTATGGGAGCAGAGATGGAGACGAGGAGAGGCGCCAATGTGCTGTACAACAGCGGTGACAGACTGCACAGTGCACAGGGTGAGGCTAACTTTGGTAACCCGAACACGCCGCCTGGACTAGTGTCAGGCGCAGGGTGTTGTCACTTCACTGTGAGGACCGGATGAATAGTATTTTGACCATCAAGTGTACCACAGTTGTACTACTACTACTACTACTACTACTACTACTACTACTAGTAGTAGTAGTAGGAACATGAGTACTCCAGTATTGTATAGCGGAAATAGGTCTCCCGTGCTAGCATGCTTGTTCACTTCATCGTTCAGGTATCATCCATATTGCGAGCGAACCAAATTCTCATGCATGCCCAATCAGCATACGCCGCAATGCATGCAAAGTGGTGGATTACGGTGCATCAAGGATGGCATGCATATTGTTCCACACTTGAGAAGAGGAAAATGGAAAGGTAGAACGCGGCAGCGAGAGGAAGAAAACGCTGGCTAATGAGGCTGGGAGGATCAAGCAGGAAGTTAATGCTCACGCCTAAAGGTTTTGGGAAAACCTGATTTTCATAAGGTGACTTATACTCACCTAAACGGAGGGAGTATTCCTTAACCAGAGAATGTTGTGTCTCCCACTCACGCGCTCAAAAAAAAGCTACGACACATTTTTTATCTGTTTGCATAGGTCCCATCTATCAGGAAGGATGGGAACGTACACAAACAGGTACAACTCATTAGTCTACCCGCATAGCCTTTTCTTTTAGTCTACCTAGCCGTCTAATCAACTGCCTGCACGCCACTTCTCCCATTTACTTCTCCATCGGGAACCGATTCTCCTCGGCTTCTTCACCTCCCCTTTGTCTTCATTTTCATCCAAACCCCACTGCGTTCACATTGTTTTAACCTCTTTAAATAATCATCTACTACCTCAGTTAGACTAGCCATCTAGTCCTAATTCTCCAAACCATAGCCCTCCGTTCCAGCGGTTCCAAATGGCGAAAGAGATCGAGATGCAGGTTTTTAGCATCCAACATGTACTCGTCGAAGGTTCGATGCGCATAGTTGCCACCGTCACCGTCCACCGAAGGGTTGTTCGGCAGTGGATCAACAATGTATCCAACTCCCTCGAAAAGGTAGAGACGAGGGTCATCGGTCTCGACGCAGAATACATGGAGCGTGCCCCTGGGAAGATCCAGCGCGCCGCCGTCCTTCAGCTATGCCTCGAAGATGATGTTTTGGTGTACCACATCATACACTCGCCCTCCATACCAGGTGAGCTTCATGATTTCTTGTCTCGGGAGGACGTATACTTCTGTGGGGCAGCCATCGAAGGTGACAAACAGAAGCTGGAGCCGTACAACCTTGATTTGAAAAGCATCGCTGACCTACAAACCAGAATCAAAATTCCTCTAGAAGATTGTGATAAACAGACACCATCCCTATTCGACGTAGTAAATTTTGTGCTCGGTACAAATCTTCAGAAGGGTGACCAGACGGTGGCATTAAGGTCGTCTGGATGGGAGAATTATCCCTTGACGTACGAGCGGATAAAATATGCTGCCCTCGATGCCCATGTGAGTTTTGAGATATCTGCAAGGTCCAAAGAGCTTGTTGCGAAGCCGTCTCCCACAGAGAATGAGAACTAGAAGAAGAAGAAGAAGAAGAAGAAGAAGAAGAAGAAGAAGAAGAAGAAGAAGAAGAAGAAGAAAAGGCTGCACCAACAGGAGGGAATTATGGATGGATGAACTATTTCCTCTCTTGTAAAAAAATGTTATTCCCTCTCGGTGTATATTGATATAGATGGACTATTTTGATGGTGTGCATGTATTTGGAATAGAGTAGTAGCATGGGTCCTCTTGACTATAAGGAACTATTTATCCGCATATATAGCTTACTCTGCTACTCCTTCCAGTGATCGGTATGCAGTGCATGTGTTCGTAGAGATGACAGCTTGTCCATGGAAGTTCAACTACGGCTACCATCACGTTTCATCTCGCGATTCCCACGACGCCTCTCCAACCCACCGCACCATGCCCCCTGACGTGCGCCTCACCCCTCTCGGCCGCACCGCCCCTCTAAATTTGTGTGCATGACATGTGGGCCACCTAAAAGGCGGCGAGCATCAAGTTTCTAACACAGCCACATGCGATTCCCACGACGTCGCTCGAACCCATGAAACCACACGTCCCCCGACCTGCGGCTCACTCCTCTTGGCCCCACTGCCCCTCTGCCTTCGGGAGCATTACATGTGGAACAGTCACCTATCGGGTCCACACGTTATTGAATCAAAGGTAGGTGTAGTAAGGCGCTGAAGCTCAGTCCCGACGGCCCTGAGAGGGAAATGTAACTCCTATGCCAGGGCTTGTGGTGCTCCCGCAGCACGGACTCGTGCCAAACTCGAGATTTGTCTATACATGCACGCAATGATTTAATGGACTTTGTAATCTCAACATGTGATGGGGAGCTCTAAATTTGAATTTGAAACTTATAAAACGAAAAGATTCAAAACAAATAAACTAGGAGAGAGGGAATATATCGTAGGATGTGCCCATACAAAATAAGTCCCCTGGTTTGTCACCGCGAAGATGCGGTTAGAAAGGAGCACATCGTCTTCCTACTCGTCCGGCAACAAATCGACCGCAGACAGCATGGTCCTCCTTTGACTGCCATGTGCAAGGTTCGTGCTATCTTATTCAATCTCATCGTGGTTCCATCGTACCAATTCATTCGGTGGCCCGTTGCATGGCTGATCCCAATGTTGGACAAAGGTTCTAAGGGAACGGTGTCACCGTTGTAAATGTTGTGCAAATTGATGTTGGTACCCTCCCGCACATATGCAAGCCAATCTCCACTACTTTTGAGCCTAACACGTGAAACAGTGGGCAGGGGAGAATTAGGAAATGGACACGGAGTAGTCTTTAGAATGCATTTACTACGTGATCAAACTCATCTTACCTGCTCATCGGAGGAAATCCGAGTGCCCCTCAATGTCGGCATCTCAAGGGGCGTCAAATTGCAACTACGGCCATGCCGCGCTGGAGAGACCCCCAAGGAAACATCCTCATGCGTTCCACGGAACATCAAGATGCATTTGTACGAGTAGTTTATCTTGTGAGAGAAAAGGATGAACGAGGGAAGGCCTCTAGAGATAGAGATGGACACTACTACTACCAATGTGCTGGCCCGTGCGTTGCAATGGATCGAAAGTAATAGAATAATACTTGTTCACGAGCTTGAAATATAAACACTCTAGTTTTGATATACATGTGTCAGCCGACATGACAGCTTGTCCATGGAAGTTGAACCACGGCGACCATCACGTTTCTTGCTTCTACCACTGCCACACCCACACGCGATTCCCACGACGCCGCTCCAACCCACGACACGACGTCCCCCGGCGTGGACATGGATCCTCTGACGTGGCTATCAATGCCTTGCCCTGCCTTTCCTTCGTTGACAGGTGGGACCCACGCTTATGGGTCCCACATGTCAGTGACAGAATGGTAGGATTGTTCGCGTCAGGGGATCCTCATCCCCCCGACGTGCACCTCATCCCTCTCGGCCCCACCGCTCCTCTGCTTTTGTGTGCATGACATGCAGGCCAGCTGAACTGTGGCAACCACCAACTTTCTACCAAAGACACACCCGATTAGACGCGGTTTGCCTGCTCCGCTGCTGTGCTCCGATCCGTACTCCCGCACCATCGAATTTTCATCCAGCGGCTATGACAAATTTCCTCCCGGGCATCAATCCTCAGCTGGAGTACTTATGTACTACAGGTAGTACCTGCCGGTGTGGCCATCTACGCCTCGTAACGCCCCGACACCCAGCTGTGGCACCCTCGCCACGGCCACACCACCACCGGACAGTTCATCTCGAACGAGTGAGTCGTGAACCACGCCACCACCATGAGAATGACATGTGGGCCAGCCGCATTTAAGGTCCGCATGTCATTAACTCATTGGCCCGGTACTAAGCCACTGAAGTTCGGTCCTGTGGGCCCCGAGAGGGAAATGTAACTCATGCGGCAGGCCTTGTGGTGCTCACGCAGTACGAGCTCGTGCCAAAACTGGAATTTGTTTCTTACTACTACCAACTAGTACTAGTAAGGTACACGTGCATTGCACGCATGAGATTCTGGTGGTTTGTGCACTATGCTTCTACATGTGGAGTTTTCTGGATTCTAAGATGTGGCAAAATCTAGTGGAATGTAAGGTTAGGCAAGTTTGATTAACTTAGGTGAGTGTTTGGTTCAAGCCACACCTTAGGAAAGCCACACTAAGGCCCCACATGACATACACACAAAAAATGTGGCAAGATTCCCTTAGGCTTGCCAACTTGTGGCTCTCATTTTGAAGAACTAATAACTTTGCCTAAGCTAATTAGTTGTGGCAAAGTTAGTCATGAATTAAGTTCAACCATGGGGTCTTGTAGATTATACTTGTTGCAGAATCTGGTGGATGATATCCAACGGCCAGTAGTGCTCGGATTTGCCATCTTTGTACCGTCGGATTGGCTTCATCCAACGACCAACTTTCTAAGTTTTTCACACACTATATAGGGGGTATAGATATAGATGTGCCGGTCCGTTGCAATGGATCCAAAGTATATCTATTTAGTGGAGTGCACTCTAAACACATTATCTATTTAATTTTCTCTAACCTTCCGTAGCCATGCAACCAAGCCACATAAGCTTCATGGGTGCCCCCCACATCATATTATTCATACTACATTGATTGAAAAAAAGATAAATCACCCAAAACAAGATCTTCCCGTTTTTTGTTCCTACGATGTTGTGCCGTGCACATACCTACTACTTGTATAGTGGTAGTACTAGTAATATAGTATTAGGAGTACAAACTTGGTACTAGTAGGAGTAGTACTAGTACGGAATGCTAAAACTGCAACTATCCCTAGGTGGTTTTGGTAATTCATAACAACATATAGCTCATTGAGCTAATGCTATTCCAAGACTATTGTTTCAGGAAAGCTCAATGAATGGCATGGCATGGATGATGAAAGTGGATCCCTCAAAATACTAAGGACAAAGGATTGGCTCAAGCTCAAAAGCTCAAGACTCTTCATTTTACATTTTAGTGATCCAAGATCACATTGAGTCTATAGGAAAAGCCAATACTATCAAGAAGGGATGAGGTGTTGCTTAATGAGCCTCTTGCTTCATGTGCTTAGTGATATGCTCCAAAACCCTCAACTGCTTTCCCACATCCACAAATGACCTAAACCTAAAGCCAAAATCGGTCACACCGATTCTTTCTATCTGGCGCCACCGATTCCAAAAGTCATAGACACTGCCACAAACCCTAAGCAAATCGGTCTTACCGATAGGGATCTCGGTCTCACCGAGATGGGGTTGCAATCTCTCTGTTTCCCTTCGTAACATTTCGGTCTAACCGAAGTGGCGATCCATCCACCAAGATTGCAATGTAAACTCTCTGTTTCCTTTTGTAACATTTCGGTCTCACGAAAAGAGCCATCGGTCCCACCGAGTTTACGACCAACTCTCTGGAAATCTTATTACCAAATCGGTCGACCGAGTTTGTGTGTCAGTCTCACCGAGATTACGTTATGCCCTAACCCTAACGAATCGGCCTCACCGAGATGCATGTCAGTCCACGAAAATCACTAACGGTCACTAGGTTTACTAAATCGGTCCGACCGAGTTTAACGATTCGGTCCCACCGAGTTTGGTAAATTGTGTGTAACGGTTAGATTTTGTGTGGAGGCTATATTGTAACACCCCGGATGTAATTTTCCTTCTTTGTAACTCCAACTCTTGCCATTTTCGGCCATGTGGTATGATATTCCCTCCGTGGTTGGGTTTTGTCTTTTGTTTTGCATTTTATTCATGTCATCCATCTCATATCATGTTATCATGTGCATCTCATTGGCATACGTGTTCGTCTCATGCATCCGAGCATTTTCCCCGTTGACCGTTTTGCAATCCGACACTCCCACGTGCACCGGCGCACCCCTCTTGTCTCTTTTCTGTGCGGGTGTTAAAACATTCTCAGAATGGGATGAGGCTTGCCATGTGGCCTTGTTACACAACCGGTAGACCACCTTTCAAGTTTTGAGTCATTTGGAGCTCGTTTGATACTCCAACGGTTAACCGCATAACCGCAAAGGCCTCTTTTGGGTTGCAGCCCAACACCCCTTCAAAACAGCCCAATAACCCATCTAAGTCACTTCCATGCTCTCCGTCGTCGGATCACGATCGTGTGGGCGAAAACCGCACCTCATTTGAAGTCTCCTAGCTCCCTCTACCTATAAATATGTGCACCCCTCCGAAAATTCCGGATCCCCAAACCCTAGCCCGCTCCCTCTCCGCCGCCGGACACGTCCGGAAGGAGCCGCCAAATCCGCCGCGCCGCCGCCGCTCCCGCGAAGCCCGCCGGGCCGAGGCGATCCCATGACCCGTCCGGCCTTCGCGCACCCGGCCGCCGTCGCCGCCGCTCAGCGCGCGTCGCCCGCCGCGCCCGGCCGCCCGCCGCCTCGCCTCCCATGGTCCTCGCCCGGCGAGCCGCCCGGCGGATCCGGCGCCCGGCCGCCCGACCTCGTCTCCGGCCTCCTCCCGCACCAGCTCCAGCGAGCCACCGCCGGCCGTCCTCGATCCGTGCGCCCGATCCAGATCCACCCTAGAGGTTGACCTCGTATTTCCACCAAGTCTGCATATTATCATGACTTATTTATCGTGTCATAACTTTGCACCCGTGGCTCCGTTTTGGGCGTGTGGCATACCGGTTTGTTCGCCTCGATGAGGACATCATTTTATCTCATTGCATCTTTTTCATTTGAGCTAATCTTGATGCCTGAAATGCTGTTGGAAGAGGGCTATGTGATGTTAGTTTCATATTCTTATCAGAACATGCACTTTTGTCATTTTTGCCATGATTGATGTGTGCATCTTATGAACTTGAGCACTAGATATGTTTTGAACTATGCCATTCCAGCTTTACAGGGGTGTATGCCATGTATTTTTTTGATCAATGTGGTGACTAGCACAAGCATGCAAACTAGGCCTCGTGATGTTGCTGATTTTAGTCCCTGTTCTGCTGTTATTTTTGTGCCATGTAAACTTGATGCTACAGAGAGATCCATGCATATTTTGAGATACTTCAGTAAGGATGTTTTGAACATATGGTTATTCTCTATCCATTCATGGCCCTGTTTGGAATTATGGAGTAGTCTAGAATGTCATTTTCGTGCTCTACTTTTGCTACAAAATGTTTCCTGGCAGATTGTTTACATGTTATTCAATTTTGCCAAGGTTGTTGTAGTTGATCCGTGTATGCTATGATGTTGTTCTTGCCATGTATAACTTCTATGCCATGTCTTCTTGATGGATGTATGCTTAGTTTATCATGAAATGCTTTGTAGTGAGTGCATCGAGCTCGCGAAGATGCCTTCATAATTCTGTCAATGCCATGCCCTGTTTGCTGAATCTATTAACGAAACTTGCTATGTTTACATGGATGCCAGCATTTCTTCTGATCCTTTTTGGCTCATGGTCAGTAAGGGACTTTTGTTCTATGATTTGAGTAGAATCATGTCATGCCTTGTTTTGCTATTATAAGTTCATGTAGCATGTTGATTGCTTGCTCTGAACATAGCTACCTGATGGTGTTTATGCCATGTCCAACCTGATATCTTTTGCACTTTTCCCATGCTTGTTTGAACCTGTTATGTTGCGATTCAGCCATAGCTCAGTGTTCCTCTTTTGTTAATAATCTCCTGTAGATCACTGCCATATGCTTTTTGTTATGTTGGGGTGCTGTAGCATAGTTTCTTGTTGCATGCTAAGTAGCATTGTGCTGTTAATCGCAAATTTGTGTCATTCTTGTTTTGCTTGCCATTTGCAAACCGTGCATCCGATTCCGGTGATCTTTATATCGATTTCAACCGAAATCATCTCATCTTTCCAGCGGAATACTTGGTTTGCCAAGTTGATGCCTTGTTCATCATTTTCCTTTCGGAGCACGCATATCCATTGCATCTCACATCTCGCATATCATGTCATGTATTGCATCATGTTGCTTGTGCATTGCTCCTTGTTTGATTGTGGTTCCATTGCTTGTGTTCTTGCTTTGGGTAGAGCCGGGAGACGAGTACGTGAACGAGGAACCTGTTGAGAACGCTTTCGAGGATCAAGCCTTCGACAACTCTGAGAACTTTGCAGGCAAGATGACCGTACCTTCGATATCACTTCTATCTTTGCTTTGCTAGTTGCTCGCTCTATCGTTATGTTAGCTCTACCTGCCATTGTTTATCATGCCTCCCTATTTCCAGGTCAAACCTCTAACCATCCTGCCCTAGCAAACTATTGTTTGGCTATGTCACCGCTTTTTGCTCAGCCCCTCTTATAGCGTTGCTAGTTGCAGGTGAAGATGAAGTTTGTTCCTTGTTGGAACATGGATACTTTGGGATATCACAATATCTCCTGTTTAATTAATGCACCTTATATACTTGGTAAAGGGTGGAAGGCTCGGCCTTATGCCTGGTGTCTTGTTCCACTCTTGCCGCCCTAGTTTGCGTCATACCGGTGTTATGTTCCTTGATTTTGCGTTCCTTACGCGGTTGGGTGATTTATGGGACCCCCATGATAGTTCGCTTTGAATAAAACTCCTCCAGCAAGGCCCAACCTTGGTTTTACCATTTGCCACCTAAGCCTTTTTCCCTTGGCTTTTCGCGAGCCCGAGGGTCATCTTTGTTTACCACCCCCCCCCCCCGGGCCAGTGCTCGTCGTGAGTGTTGGTCCAACCTGTCAACCGCCGGTGTCCACCAGGGGCAACTCTGGGTTGGTCTACCGGAAGTTTGGACAATCCGGTGTGCCCTGAGAACGAGATATGTGCAGCTCCTATCGGGATTTGTCGGCACAGTCGGGTGGCTTTGCTGGTCTTGTTTTACCATTGTCGAAATGTCTTGCGAACCGGGATTCCGAGACTAATCGGGTCTTCCCGGGAGAAGGTTTATCCTTCGTTGACCGTGAGAGCTTATGATGGGCTAAGTTGGGACACACCTGCAGGGTATATTATCTTTCGAAAGCCGTGCCCGCGGTTATGAGGCAGATGGGAATTTGTTAATGTCCGGTTGTAGATAACTTGACACTTGACTTCATTAAAATGCATCAACCGTGTGTGTAGCCGTGATGGTCTCTTCTCGGCGGAGTCCGGGAAGTGAACACGGTTTGAGTTATGTATGACCGTAAGTAGTTTCAGGATCACTTCTTGATCGCTTCTAGCTTCTCGACCGATGCGTTGCTTCTCTTCTCGCTCTCACTTGCGTATGTTAGCCACCATATATGCTTAGTGTTTGCCGCAGCTCCACCATATCACCCCTTTCCTACCTATGAGCTTAAAAATAGTCTTGATCTCGCGGGTGTGAGGTTGCAGAGTCCTCGTGACTCACAGATTCTACCAAAATAGATGCAAGTGCCGAGGATACCAGCGCATATGGCACGACCGAGCTCAAATGGGAGTTTGATGAGGCCCTTGGTCGTTACTATGTATCGTTTCCAGATGGTCAGTAGCGGAGCCCAGTCGGGACGATCGGGGATCTAGCATTTGGGGTTGTCTTCTTTTCATTTGGATTTTTGACCGTAGCCGGTCTATGAGTGTATTTGAATGAGGGATGATCTTAAATTATGTATTGTGTGAAGTGGCGATTGTAAGCCAACTATCTTTATCCCATTCTTGTTCATTACATGGGATTGTGTGAAGATGACCCTTCTTGCGACAAAACCACCATGCGGTTATGCCTCTAAGTCGTGCTTCGACACGTGGGAGATATAGCCGCATCGTGGGCATTACAAGTTGGTAATCAGAGCCATCCCCCGACTTAGGAGCCCCCTGCTTGATTGTTTGCTGGCGTTGTTGAGTCTAGAACAAAAATGTTTTGAGTCTTAGGATTATATATATCGGAGAGTAGGATTCTTTTTACTCCTCAGTCCCTTCGTCGCTCTAGTGAGGTCTCCTGACGTAGATGTTTTGACTTTCCTCTCCTCAAATTTCACTAATTTTTTTAGGATCACGCGGGTATCTTGGAATCGTTTCGGTGGTTTTGTGGCGAGAACATTGTTCTTGGTGCCTCGACATTTAGGGGTTGTGGCGGTGTCCGGGGAGTTGAGCTCCGGGTGTTGTCGTCACAATTTTATCGTTGCAGTTCTGGAATACGAGTTTTGCCGACATCGAAAATCTCTTTTATGCGTTGTTGGTGAGATAACCTTGGCGTCACCCGGTAATGGGGAGTTGGGAGTATTGCCATAACTTCGTATAACGGATGCTTTTGAAGGTTGAGGTACCACGATTTCGAAGGTTTCTTGGTTATGTGTTGTGGATGGATACAAGCTGGATCTAGGTATTGTTAGTTTGGGTGATATATTTTGTGTCCCTGTATCCCCAACACCAGATTGCATAACCAGAAAGTTTGAGGAGTTTATAAATGGGATTCAAGTAGCTCTAGCATTTCTTCCCGCAGATATTTGGTTTGTGATTGGGTAATCCTTACCACTTATTTGTTCCAGTCGTACCTTGTTATTTCTTTCATCAACCCCTCATCAAGTTGCTTCTCACCTTAATGGACGTGTGATGTTAGCTTTGGAATTCATTCGTTCATCCTTGTTTGAATGTTTATTGTGAAGACTATATGTTGCAATTCTATATGTTGATTCAACTTGTCTATCTGTCTATCAAGATGCTAACGGATGTCACCCTCTTCAGGATGGCTCCGCCAACGCGTCAGAACCCGGAACGCAATGATGGGAGTCAGGCGAACCCTCCACCTCCACCTCCGCCTCCGGAGGCATGGCAAGCTTTGATGGCAACCACAAACGACAACGCTCAGTTGTTGATTCAGCTGATGCAAGAGCGCAACCAAGGCCAAGGCAACCAAGGGAATCAAGGTCAAGGGTAGTTCAATCATCAGCCTCAGTTTCCTACCCTCAACCAATTCCTTGCAAATCAGCCGAAGTCTTTCAGCTACTGTGCCGAGGCCACAGACGCCGACGATTGGCTCGTGGATATCAACAAGCATTTTGAATGCAGCAATGTCAGGCCTGAGGACTACATCAAGTTCGCTTCTTTTCAGCTCAAGGATCAAGCAGCTGATTGGTTCCAGCAATACAAGGATTCCAGAGGAGGTCGAGTGATTGCTTGGACTGACTTTTGTCGGGACTTTAAAGCTCACCACATTCCTACCAGTGTTGTTGAGAGAAAGCGTGAGGAGTTCCGCAATCTCAAGCAAGGCAACATGTCAGTGTACAAATACAACAAGCAGTTTCAGAAACTTGCTCGCTTTGCTAAACAAGACGTTCCTGATGAAAAGAGTATGATCTATCAATTCAGAGGTGGCCTTAGAGAGGATCTGCAGTTAGCTCTCGTTCTTGTTAAGCCTACTCAGTTTGATCAATTCTACAATATGGCCCTCAAGCAAGAAGGTGCTCAGCTCAAGTGTGAGGCTTCTAAGAAGAGAATCAGGGATGCAGTTCAGTCTTCTTCTTCCTCTCAAGTGGCAGCTAAGCAGCAAAAGTTCTACCTTCCTCCTCCTCCGTTCCGTCAGCCTTACTAGCACAAGAGCAAAGGTGGCCATGGATCTTCCCACCCACCCAACCCAGGCTATCAGAACAAGTCTCAGCCTCAAGCTCCAAGGTCAAATGCTCCTTATCACCGTCCGCTCTCAGAGGTGACTTGCAACAAGTGCCAGCAGAAAGGTCACTATGCGAACAAGTGCTTCCACCAAAGGCGCCTTCCTCCTCCTCCTCCTGTGAGATCTTCAAGCAATGCAATGGTTAAGAATAATTCCAAGTTTGCAAAGGTCAATATGATGAATGCAGCTCAGGCAGAGGATTCTTTTGATGTGATAATGGGTAATATCTCAGTTAATGATATTCCTGCAGAAGTCTTATTTGATACTGGTGCATCGCATAGTTTCATCTCAAGACCTTTTACATCTAAGCATGAGATTGTTTTTCAAGATTTGCCTAGACCGTTATCAGTTGTCTCTCCGGGTAAATTCATGAACGCAAGCTCCATGGTTCGGGATGTCTCTATCAAGATGGGCGACTATAGATTTCTGTCTTATCCAGTTGTCCTTGGTGACTCTGATATTGATCTAATTCGTGGGATGGACTGGCTTTCTAAGCACAAGGCTCAGCTTGATTGTGCTGCCAGGGAAATTCAATTGACACACTCTTCTGAGGATGTTATCATCTATGCCGCTCGTGATGAAACCATTCGGTTGTTTTCTCTCAATGAGAAGGGCGAGTTGGATGCTATCTCTCAGATTCCAGTCGTTTGTGAGTATCAAGATGTCTTTCCAGAAGAGCTTCCGGTTATGCCTCCTCATCGGCCAGTCGAGTTCGTTATCGATCTTGAGCCCGGCACTGAACTCGTTTGCAAGTGTCCTTACAAGCTTGGACCCAAGGAGCTGAAGGAATTGAAGAAACTGCTCGATGAACAAGAGCGTCTGGGTTTGATCAGACCGAGTTCATCTCCTTGGGGTTGTGGAGTTCTTTTTGTCCAGAAGAAGGATGGCACGGACCGACTTTGCGTCGATTACCGTCCATTGAACAAGAAGACAATCAAGAACAAGTATCCACTTCCCAACATCAATGAGCTTTTTGATCAGCTCAAAGGTGCTAAAGTATTCTCCAAGCTTGAACTTCGTATGGGTTATCATCAGATTCGCATTCGTGAACAAGATATTCCCAAGACAGCATTCAGAACAAGCTATAGTTCTTATGAATATACTGTCATGTCTTTCGGCCTTGTCAATGCTCCTCCAACATTCTCTCGAATGATGAACTTTATCTTCAACCCCTACACAAATGAATTCGTCTTGGTGTATCTCGATGGTATTTTGGTCTTCTCCAAGAATAAGAAGGATCATGCCAAACATTTGCGATTGGTGCTCGACAAGCTCAGAGAGCATCAATTCTATGCGAAGTTTTCCAAATGTGAGTTCTGGCTTGATGAAGTTCTTTACCTTGGTCATATCATCTCCGCCAAGGGAATTGCTGTTAATCCGGCGAAGGTGTCTGCAGTTGTGAATTGGGAACCTCCTCAGAATGTCAAGCAGCTCCGCAGTTTTCTCGGTCTTGCAAGCTATTGCCGAATATTCGTTGAGAACTTCTCTAAGATTGCAAAGCCTCTTTCCAACCTCCTCCAGAAGCATGTCAAGTATGTCTGGACGCCTGAGTGTGATGTCGCTTTCAACACCCTCAAAGAGAAGCTAGTCACAGCTCCTGTCTTGACTCCTCCTGATGAATCCAAGCCATTCGAAGTTTTCTGTGATGCTTCTCTTCAAGGTCTCGGTGTTGTGTTAATGCAAGAGAAGAAAGTTGTGGCCTATACCTCTCGTCAGTTGAAGCCCAACGAAAAGAACTACCCCACTCACGATCTTGAGTTGGCGGCAGTTGTCCATGCATTGATAACATGGAGACATCTCTTGTTGGGAAGACAAGTGGACATTTTCACCGATCACAAGAGCCTCAAGTATATCTTCACTCAACCCAACCTCAACCTCAGGCAAACTCGATGGGTCGAAATGATTCAAGAGTACAATCCGAGTATTGAATATACTCCTGGCAAGGCGAATGTGATTGCAGACGCTCTGAGCAGAAAGGCTTATTGCAACAGTCTAATTCTCAAGCCATTTCAACCGGATCTCTGTGAAGCTTTCCGCAAGCTGAATCTTCAAGTTGTTCCTCAAGGATTTCTTGCCAACCTCATAGTCTCTCCTACTTTGGAAGATCAAATTCATGAGGCACAACTCCTGGATACCATGGTGAAGAAGGTGAAACGTGGTATTGACAAGAGCATTTCCAAGTACAAGTGTTATCGCTTGGATGACAAAGATACTCTTTTCTTTGAGGATCGGATTGTGGTTCCTAAAGGCGATCTGAGAAAATTCATCATGAATGAGGCACACAATTCCCTCCTATCCATTCATCCTGGGAGTACAAAGATGTACCATGACCTCAAGCAGTCGTATTGGTGGATTCGAATGAAGCGAGAAATTGCTCAATTCGTGAATGAATGTGATGTCTGCACAAGGGTGAAAGCAGAACACCAAAGACCAGCTGGTCTCCTCCAACCTCTTGCTATTCTAGAATGGAAGTTTGATCACATCGAGATGGACTTCTTGACTGGTTTTCCTAAGTCCAAGCGTGGAAATGATGCTATCTTCGTTGTCATTGACAAGCTTACTAAAGTGGCTCATTTTCTTCCTATCAAAGAATCTATCACAGCAGCTTAGCTGGCAGAGCTATACACCTCCAGAATTGTCTCCTTGCACGGTATTCCACAATTGATCTCTTCAGACCGTGGAAGCATATTCACTTCTAAGTTCTGGGACTCCTTTCAGAAGGCCATGGTCAACAACATTCGTTTCAGCACAGCTTTCCATCCTCAAACAAGTGGCCAAGTCGAGCGAGTCAATCAAATCCTTGAAGATATGCTCAGGGCTTGTGTCATTTCCTTTGGCATGAAATGGGAAGATTGTCTTCCATATGCCGAGTTCTCCTACAACAACAGCTTCCAAGCGAGTTCGGGCAAGGCCCCATTCGAAATTCTCTATGGCAGAAAGTGCCGTACTCCTCTCAATTGGTCCGAGACAGGTGAACACCAACTTCTTGGAAACGACTTGATCACAGAAGCCGAAGAAATGTGCAAAGTCATTCATGAGAATCTCAAAGCCGCACAATCGCGCCAGAAGAGTTACTATGATAGCAAGCACTGTGACTTGGCTTTTGAAATCGGAGAACATGTCTACCTCCGCGTCTCTCCAATGAAAGGCACTTTCGTCAACCCGGTATCAAAGGAAGCTTGCCCCTAGATATATGGGTCCTTTCAAGATCATTGGCAAAAGAGGCGATCTCGCCTATCAACTCGAGCTTCCATCCAACTTTGCAAACGTGCACGATGTGTTTCACGTGTCACAGCTTCGCAAGTGCTTCAAGACTCCTGACCGCACTATCAACTTTGAAGAGATTGACCTCCAAGAAGATCTGTCCTATCATGAGCACCCCGTTGCTATTCTTGAAGAAACCGAGCGCAAGACTCGCAACAAGTCAATCAAATTCCTGAAAGTGAAGTGGTCACACCATTCCGACCGAGAAGCCACACAGGGCGCGAGGATCACCTCTGTTCGAATATCCAGAGTTCTTTCAGTCCTAGATCTCGGGACGAGATCCTCTTGTAGTGGTGGAGTGTTGTAACACCCCGGATGTAATTTTCCTTCTTTGTAACTCCAACTCTTGCCATTTTCGGCCATGTGGTATGATATTCCCTCCGTGGTTGGGTTTTGTCTTTTGTTTTGCATTTTATTCATGTCATGCATCTCATATCATGTCATCATGCGCATCTCATTTGCATACGTGTTCGTCTCATGCATCCGAGCATTTTCCCCGTTGACCGTTTTGCAATCCGACACTCCCACGTGCACCGGCGCACCCCTCTTGTCTCTTTTCGTGTGCGGGTGTTAAAACATTCTCGGAATGGGATGAGGCTTGCCATGTCGCCTTGGTACACAACCGGTAGACCACCTGTCAAGTTTCGAGTCATTTGGAGCTCGTTTGATACTCCAACGGTTAACCGCATAACCGCAAAGGCCTCTTTTGGGTTGCAGCCCAACACCCCTTCAAAACAGCCCAATAACCCATCTAAGTCACTTCCATGCTCTCCGTCGTCGGATCACGATTGTGTGGGCGAAAACCGCACCTCATTTGATGTCTCCTAGCTCCCTCTACCTATAAATATGTGCACCCCTCCGAAAATTCCGGATCCCCAAACCCTAGCCTGCTCCCTCTCCGCCGCCGGACACGTCCGGACGGAGCCGCACGCGTCCGCCGCCGCCGCCGCTCCCCCGAAGCCCGCCAGGCCGAGGCGGTCCCAGACCCGTCCGGCCGTCGCGCACCCGCCGCCGTCGCCGCCCGCTCAGCGCGCCGTCGCCGCGCCCGCCGCCAGCCCCCCGCCTCCCGCCGCGGTCCTCGCCCGGCGAACCGCGCCCGGCGGATCCGGGCGCCCGGCCGGCCCGACCTCGTCTCGGCCTCCTCCCGCACCAGCTCTAGCGAGCCACCGCCGGCCGTCCTCGATCCGTGCGCCCGATCCAGATCCACCCTAGAGGTTGACCTCGTATTTCCACCAAATGCGCATATTATCATGACTTATTTATCATGTCATAACTTTGCACCCGTGGCTCCGTTTTGGGCGTGTGGCATACCGGTTTGTTCGCCTCGATGAGGACATCATTTTATCTCATTGCATCTTTTTCATTTGAGCTAATCTTGATGCCCGAAATGCTGTTGGAAGAGGGCTATGTGATGTTAGTTTCAGATTCTTATCAGAACATGCACTTTTGTCATTTTTGCCATGATTGATGTGTGCATCTTATGAACTTGAGCCCTAGATATGTTTTGAACTATGCCATTCCAGCTTTACAGGGGTGTATGCCATGTATTTTTTTGATCAATGTGGTGACTAGCACAAGCATGCAAACTAGGCCTCGTGATGTTGCTGATTTTAGTCCCTGTTCTGCTGTTATTTTTGTGCCATGTAAACTTGATGCTACAGAGAGATCCATGCATATTCTGAGATACTTCAGTAAGGATGTTTTGAACATATGGTTATTCTCTATCCATTCATGGCCCTTTTTGGAATTATGGAGTAGTCTAGAATGTCATTTTCGTGCTCTACTTTTGTTACAAAATGTTTCCTGGCAGATTGTTTACATGTTATTCAATTTTGCCAAGGTTGTTGTAGTTGATCCGTGTATGCTATGGTGTTGTTCTTGCCATGTATAGCTTCTATGCCATGTCTTCTTGATGGATGTATGCTTAGTTTATCATGAAATGCTCTGTAGTGAGTGCATCGAGCTTGCGAAGATGCTTTCATAATTCTGTCAATGCCATGCCCTGTTTGCTGAATCTGTTAACAAAACTTGCTATGTTTACATGGATGCCATCATTTCTTCTGATCCTTTTTGGCTCATGGTCAGTAAGGGACTTTTGTTCTATGCTTTGAGTAGAATCATGTCATGCCTTTTTTTGCTATTATAAGTTCATGTAGCATGTTGATTGCTTTCTCTGAACATAGCTACCTGATGGTGTTTATGCCATGTCCAACCTGATATCTTTTGCACTTTTCCCATGCTTGTTTGAACCTGTTATGGTGTGATTTAGCCGTAGCTAAGTGTTCCTCTTTTGTTAAGAATCTCCTGTAGATCACTGCGATATGCTTTTTTTTATGTTGGGGTGCTGTAGCATAGTTTCTTGTTGCATGCTAAGTAGCATCGTGCTGTTAATCGCAGATTTGTGTCATTCTTGTTTTGTTTGCCATTTGCAAACCGTGCATCCGATTCCGGTGATCTTTATATCGATTTCAACCAAAATCATCTCATCTTTCCAGCGGCATACTTGGTTTGCCAAGTTGATGCCTTGTTCATCATTTTCCTTTCGGAGCACGCATATCCATTGCATATCACATCTCGCATATCATGTCATGTATTGCATCATGTTGCTTGTGCATTGCTCCTTGTTTGATTGTGGTTCCATTGCTTGTGTTCTTGCTTTGGGTAGAGCCGGGAGACGAGTACGTGAACGAGGAACCTGTTGAGAATGCTTTCGAGGATCAAGCCTTCGACAACTCCAAGAACTTTGCAGGCAAGATGACCATAGCTTCGATATCATTTCTATCTTTGCTTTGATAGTTGCTCGCTCTATCGTTATGTTAGCTCTACCTGCCATTGTTTATCATGCCTCCCTATTGCCATGTCAAACCTCTAACCATCGTGCCCTAGCAAACTGTTGTTTGGCTATGTCACCGCTTTTTGCTCAACCCCTCTTATAGCGTTGCCAGTTGCAGGTGAAGATGAAGTTTGTTCCTTGTTGGAACATGGATACTTTGGGATATCACAATATCTCCTGTTTAATTAATGCACCTTATATACTTGGTAAAGGGTGGAAGGCTCGCCCTTATGCCTGGTGTCTTGTTCCACTCTTGCCGCCCTAGTTTCCGTCATATCGGTGTTATGTTCCTTGATTTTGCGTTCCTTACGCGGTTGGGTGATTTATGGGACCCCCTTGACAGTTCGCTTTGAATAAAACTCCTCCAGCAAGTCCCAACCTTGGTTTTACCATTTGCCACCTAAGCCTTTTCCCTTGGGTTTCGCGAGCCGAGGTCATCTTTATTACCCCCCTCCCGGGCGGTGCTCGTCATGAGTGTTGGTCCAACCTGTCAACCGCCGGTATACCGAGGCAACTCTGGGTTGGCCTACGGAAGTTTGGACAATCCGGTGTGCCACGAGAGCGAGATATGTGCAGCTCCTATCGGGATTTGTCGGCCTGATCGGGTGGCTTTGCTGGTCTTCTTTTACCATTGTCGAAATGTCTTGCGAACCGGGATTCCGAGACTGATCGGGTCTTCCCGGGAGAAGGTTTATCTTTCGTTGACCGTGAGAGCTTATGATGGGCTAAGTTGGGACACCCCTGCAGGGTATATTATCTTTCGAAAGCCGTGCCCGCGGTTATGAGGCAGATGGGAATTTGTTAATGTCCGGTTGTAGATAACTTGACACTTGACGTCATTAAAATGCATCAACCGTGTGTGTAGCCGTGATGGTCTCTTCTCGGCGGAGTCTGGGAAGTGAACACAGTTTGAGTTATGTATGACCGTAAGTAGTTTCAGGATCACTTCTTGATCGCTTCTAGCCTCTCGACCGATGCGTTGCTTCTCTTCTCGCTCTCACTTGAATATGTTAACCACCATATATGCTTAGTGCTTGCCGCAGCTCCACCATATTACCCCTTTCCTACCTATGAGCTTAAATAGTCTTGATCTCGCGGGTGTGAGGTTGCTGAGTCCTCGTGACTCACAGATTCTACCAAAACAGATGCAGGTGCCGAGGATACCAGCGCAGATGGCACGATCGAGCTCAAGTGGGAGTTTGATGAGGCCCTTGGTCGTTACTATGTATCGTTTCCAGATGGTCAGTAGCGGAGCCCAGTCGGGAAGATCGGGGATCTAGCATTTGGGGTTGTCTTCTTGTCATTTGGATTTTTGACCGTAGCCGGTCTATGAGTGTGTTTGAATGATGGATGATCTTAAATTATGTATTGTGTGAAGTGGCGATTGTAATCCAACTATCTTTATCCCATTCTTGTTCATTACATGGGATTGTGTGAAGATGACCCTTCTTGCGACAAAACCACCATGCGGTTATGCCTCTAAGTCGTGCTTCGACACGTGGGAGATATAGCCGCATCATGGGCGTTACATATATATACCCCTCCACCTCCTCTTCATTCGTGGAGAGAGCCATCAGAACGAACCTACACTTCCAACTTACCATTTCTGAGAGAGAACCACCTACTCATGTGTTGAGGCCAAGATATTCCATTCCTACCATATGAATCTTGATCTCTAGCCTTCCCCAAGTTGCTTTCCACTCAAACCCTCTTTCCACCAGATCCAAAACCTATGAGAGAGAGTTGAGTGTTGGGGAGACTATCATTTGAAGCACAAGAGCAAGGAGTTCATCATCGATTGCACCATTTGTTACTTCTTGGAAGTGGTGTCTCCTAGATTGGCTAGGTGTCACTTGGGAGCCTCCGACAAGATTGTGGAGTTGAACCAATGAGTTTGTAAGGGCAAGGAGATCGCCTACTTGTGAAGATCTACCACTAGTGAGGCAAGTCCTTCGTGGGCGGCGGCCATGGTGGGATAGACAAGGTTTCTTCTTCGTGGACCCTTCGTGGGTGGAGCCCTCCGTGGACTCAGCATGGCCGTTACCCTTCGTGGGTTGAAGTCTCCATCAACGTGGATGTCGATAGCACCACCTATCGGAACCACGCCAAAAACATCCGTGTCTCCAATTGCGTTTGAATCCTCCAAACCCTTCCTTTACTTTCTTGCAAGTTGCATGCTTTAATTTCCGCTGCCTATACACTCTTTGCATGCTTGCTTGAATTGTGTGATGATTGCTTGACTTGTCCTAAAATAGCTAAAATCTGCCAAACTCTAAAATTGGGAAAAGGTTAAGTTTTTATTGGTCAAGTATTCTAATCACCCCCCTCTAGACATACTTCAAGGTCCTACAAGTGGTATCAGAGCGTTGGTCTCAATTTGCTTTGATTTCCATAGCTTTTGGTGGTCATAGCCTTGGTTTCACAACCTAGGAGAGTATGGCGTCTAGCGAGGGAAATTATCACCATAGAGGTCCTTACTTTGATGGTACTAATTTTGCTAGTTGGAAGCATAAGATGAAAATGCATATTCTTGGACATAACCCCGCCGTTTGGGAAATTATTTGTATTGGCTTGCAAGGTGAATTCTTGAATGGGAGAGAACCGAACCGTGAAGCTAATGCGGAAGAATTGAAGATGCTGCAATACAACGCTCAAGCATGTGACATCATCTTCAATGGATTGTGCCCCGAAGAATTCAAGAAAATCAGCCGTCTTGAGAATGCAAAGGAAATTTGGGATACTTTGATTGATATGCATGAAGGTACCGGATCTGTCAAGGAATCCAAGTTGGATGTGCTCCAAAGTCAGCTTGACAAGTTCAAAATGAAGGATGGTGAAGGTGTCGCTGAAATGTACTCTAGGCTTGCTCTTATCACAAATGAGATTGCCGTCTTAGGGAGTGAAGAGATGACCGACAAATTCATCATCAAGAAAATCCTAAGAGCATTGGATGGAAAGTATGATACCATGTGCACATTGATCCAAATGATGCCAAACTACAAAGATCTCAAGCCAACGTAAGTTATTGGAAGGATTGTTGCTCATGAGATGTCACTCAAGGATAAGGAGGAACTTCACAACAAGTCAAGTGGTGCTTACAAAGCCTCAAGTGAAGCCCCCACATAATCTAGTGAGAAACCAACCTTCAATGAGAATTGAGCTTAATGGTGAAGAACTTCAACAAATTCTACAAAAGTAGAAGCAAAGAAAGAAGCTCCATGTCACATCCCTAGTCCTGGCATGCACTAGGCTAGCCTTCATGTTGCATCATGTTTAAAATTTTTGAAACTTGAACTGAGGAGATTTGGAAGCCTCAAAATTTAAATAAAAGGAGGCAAAACCCTAAAATCTCATTCATTGTTCCAAAATGTTCTTCTTAAATGTTTGATAATTTTGGCAAGGGTTACGGTCCCAACAAAATATTGAACATTTATAAGGAATTAATCTTGGGATTTTGAATTTAAATCATTAGCTATTTGAATTTGAAATATATTCATATAATTAGAATATAATTTCAAATACCCTGAAATATTTTATGAGCTTTTGGAAAAGTCCATCTAGCAGAATAAAAATATTGAGAGGAGTTTTTGGCATTGTTTGAATTGTTTTAAATTCAAAGCAGTGGCAAAAGATTTAAAACAAAACAAAGCAGAAAACAATAAAAGGAACAGAACTCACTGGCCTTACATGGCGGCCCATTAGGCAGCCCAGCCCACCAGGGGCACGCTGTCTTCAACCTCGCCTCTTGGCGGGCGTGTCGACGCCCCGTGCCCGGCGGCCACCTCCTGCTGGCTGCTGCGTCCCCTTGCCGGGCGCCTCCATGTGTCGCCACGCCTCCTCCCGACCCCTGGACCCCTCGCTCTCTCCCTCTCCCGTGTTCTCTCCTCTGCCCCTCTCTCGCTTGGGACCCGGCGCCCGCCGTCGCCGCCCCTCGCTGCCTCGCGCCACCGCCTCCCCTTACCTCTCCGTCGCCCACGAGCTCCGCCCCTTCCCTGAACCTCTCCACGAAGAAGCAAGCTCGGATGGCCTGCATCGCCGCCCACACCGTCTTCCCCATCTCCGGCCGCCCGAGATCGCCGGCGCCCGCTCACCGCCTCCGGCGTCTCCCCCGAGTCGCTGGGCCCTCCAATCGACCCCCTGTAAGCCCCGCCATCGTTCGCCCCTACCTCCGTTCTCTTTTGCTCGCTCTGGCCGCCGATTCCATCAAGGCCGAAACCCATCGCCCGCCGAGCTCGGCGCGGCATCACTCCGGTGGCCATTTGGTAGCGCACCAGCGTCCAGCGAACTTCGAGACGCACCACGAGCATGGCTAGCGCGTTAGTTGGTCCGTTTATGCGCTTGCAACGCATAAACCGCTACTCACCCGAGCGCCGGCCGCCGCCCAAACGCTCGCCGGCATCGTCCCCGGCCACCGCACGCTCACCCACCCGCACCGCTGGACGCGTAGCACTCCAAGCTCTCCGTAGAGCCTAGTCGCGCACCAAACCGTCGTCGAACGGCGATTTCCGACGCTCGCCGTCGTGTACTGAGGTCACCGGCGACTCATCGCCGGCGTATCTGACGTGGCGTCGTCGTTAGCTGCTAATGGGTCCGCTAATCACCCTTCTGGAGCCACTGACATGTGGGCCCCTGCGTTTAATTAGGATTAGTTTATTTCTCTGTTGAATTAGTGCTAATATCGTGGACCCCACGCGCCAGTTTGACCTTGTCCAAGTCAGCTTTGACTGGTCCCACATGTCATCCACCTAAACCAGCCGGAGTCACTGACCAAGGGACCCCACGGATCAGGTTTGACCTGGGGCACCCGTTGACTTGCTGACGTCACCCTGACGTGCTGATGACGCAATAACTAGGTTTACCGGATTTAATTTAATTCAGGAAAATTCCAGAAAATGCCCTAAACTTCAATAAATCATAGAAATTCAACCGTAACTCGGATTGAAATAATTTATATATGAAAAATGATCAGAAAAATATGAAGAATCTGTTTATGCCATGATCATGCATGTTTGAACAAGTTAACCTCACTGAATAGGATGAATCATGATTAGGATAATTTATGAAATAGCATTTGGAGTTGGAATTCAACCTTGTTTGAATTCCACTTCAACTAACTTGGATTATTATTGCATTAGGTGAATTCAGTACCTTAACATGATCATGCATCATATATGTGCATTGCATTGATTGTGTTCTCTCTTGTTTGCGGTAATTGTCCCCTCTCGGTGAGCGATGTACCGAAGCGATGAGTTCGATGACACCGATGAAGAACTATATTATCTTGAAGTGCCGGCAAGCAAAACCCCTTGTTCATTCGATATAATCCCACTCTCTCGCTCCTGCTCTATTTTACTGCATTAGGACAACAACGACTCATGTGTTACTTGCTGCGGTGGCTGAACCCTTGATCCTTTGCATGACTGTCATTCCACAATAATTAGATGAAACCCACTAGCATGAGTAGGAGTTGTTTGAGCCATGTTGTGCCTACTCATTTATGTTTGTTTGTCATGCACTGCTACTGCTTAGAGTTGAGTCGGTCCGATTCATCGGGAATGAATTGGAATTGTATGAACATGTCCTATTGTGTGTGAGTTAAGGTGTTGAACACGATTTGGTAAAGGTATCGATGAGAGGCCATGTAGGAGTACATGGTGGGTTGTTTCATTGAGGCCGAACTTAGAACTGAGATCTGTGTTTGTGATCCATGAACTAGCTACTACCACGCATTGGGCCCGAAACCAATGGACCCTCTCGGCTTCTTAATCACCCTGTTCATAGTCAGGGAGTTGCAAGTAGTTTCGGTGTTTGTAGCTTCTTTGGGGCATACATAGCGCTGACCTTAGGGGTGGGTTGTGTTGCGGTAGGCACCGTGGCCGATGTACCGAGTGCCGTTTGGTATCTCGGGAACCCTGCACACATCGTTCGGGGCTGTATGGGAAACCTCGGCGGACTCCTGCGGATGGAACCGAATAGGCGATAAACCTGGACTAGGGACTTGAGTGTTTAGGTAGGCTGTGGCCGACACCCACGTTGGGCTTCCGCTGAAGGTTGCAGAGTACATGTCGTGTAAACGGCGATAAGTGGTGAGCGTGTGTGAAGAAGTATACCCTGCAGGTTTAATATGATCTATTCGAATAGCCGTGTCCACGGAGAAGGACTTCGGGTTGCCTATATCGGTTCATAGACAAGTGAAAGTGGATACTCTAAAATGCGCAAGATAAGCGTGAGTGCTATGGATGGCGTTTCTCGTGGGGAGGCGGGGCGGGTCCATAGTGGTGTATTGCCATGGTGAATATGTGGACTCGTGTGCGCCACCTCAAAAGAGTTACTTGCGATCGTAGTTCAGGATAGCCACCGAGTCAAAGCTGGCTTGCTGCGGTCAAACTCCACCACCCCTTTTGATAATGATGCATATGTAGTTAGTTACGATGTAAGTCTTGCTGAGTACAATTGTACTCACGTTTGCTTATTTTATGTTTTGCGAGAGAGCGTCGGTCTCGCTAGTAGTTCGCTTGGACTTGACGTTTAGCTTGTTACCTCAGCTACGATCTTGTGCCCTCGGCGGATCTGGTAGATAGTCGAGCTTCTCAGCCTTTTCCCATTTATAGTTATGCGTACTCGGACATGATTAGCTTCGCTTGTGCTTTGACTTGTATGCTCGAGTGTTGGGTCATGAGACCCATGTTTGTAATATCTCGCTCTTGAGCCTAATGAATAATATTTTGAGTCGTAGAGTTATGTTGTGATGCCATGTTGTATCTACACATATTGAGCATATTGTGTGTATGTTTGAAATGCTTGGTATGTGTGGGATCCGACAAACTAGTTGTTTATCCTTGGCAGCCTCTCATATGGGGAAATGTAGTCTCGTGCCTCCGGCGATAGTAGTCCGCTTCTGCCGGTTCACGAGTCCTGCTAGCCCAGCACTCTGCTTGGACACTTGACTGGCGGCATGTGTTTCACCGTTCCTATATACATCCCTTGAAAATGTCACGCGGTGGTGGTATTGAGTCCTGCCTAGCCTGCTACAGCCGGGATACGAGTCCTGTTAGCCAGCGCTACAGCCCGAATACATCGTTGATGACCGACATGCTCGATGTGATTCATGTATGCCTGTCCCCATGGGTTAAGCGCCGCTTTGGGTTCACGACTAGCCATGTCGGCCGGGTTCTTCGTCATATGGATGCTAGCGACACTATCATATCGTGAGCCAAAAGACATAAGCGGTCCGGGCCATGGTAAGGCGACACCAGCAGGAATACCGTGCGTGAGGCCGCAAAGTGATATGATGTGTTACATGCTAGATCGGTGTGACCTAGGATCGGGGTCTGACAGCGTTGGTATCGAGCTTTGACTGCTGTAGGATTACCAAGCCAAACTGGTGAAGTTGTGTCTAGAAATGCTTTAGCTATGTAAGGAATTGATTGTGGAAGGAACGTAAGGCTCTTTTACTCCTTGTACCTCATGGCCTTCGATCTGAGTCATCCTCTTCTCTTCTCGGGGTTTAAGAACTAGGCTTCTCATCTATCTATCGGGATGGCGTGTTACTAATCCATAGACTTATAAGATTGTTGGTTTTAATCCCGGTTCAGTTCCTACTACTCTGTATGATAACTTGTTGATCCCGAATCTTGTTATGATGTTGTTGAGTGGTTATGCCACCGTTTTCTGCAGGATGTCTCAAATCATTTTGAGCATTTACAGCCGTTATCTGTCCGAGTCATCCCAGTCTCTAAATAGTCGATGCATTTGCAAGTTCTTTCCTTCCGTTCGATGACCTTTTGGTCGAATAAGCACACTAATCGGTGAGTTGAGGTATTTTGTTACCTCGACATATATGTTGGAACTACTATTATGACCTTAGGTGTTTAGGAAGTCACCTAGCAATTTAGCTATGCTTTTGTATCCCAGTGTGATGATTACGGCCATCATTTTGAAAGCATCCCGTGATGCCATTTAGTAGCAGGTATTCTACTCTGGGTTTACGAACCGAGATTCATCCTACTTCATGTTGCTAGTATTTGCTAGTGCCTTTAGGATATTAGTAACCTTTGCGATAGTCCTCAAGGTCCGTGGTATTTCCTTCCTCCAAATACTACGAACCGCTTATGGCGAAGTTCCTTGTTGAACCAAAACATCACGATAAGAGTGCTCTTGAGGAGTTCTCCATTCATAATTGTGAATCTGCCAATTCTACCTTTCGCATGGGTTATCCGGAAGAAATGTTGAACTTTGCTCGACATACTAATCCATGCCTCCATAACTCGAAAAATTATATGTTCCTCTGAGTTGCTCTCTTAGATGCCTTCTGACCTTCATCTATCAATTGATAGCCAAGGGTATGTGTGCCTTTGTGTTCATCGATGCATTTTATCCTTGTGGTCCGTCAAGCCATTCTATTCGGAATGACTAGGAGAAACAAACTCGATACCTCATCCATTTCTAGGATTGGGTCAAAGTAGTTGTATCCATGAGATCAAAATGCCAATTCAGCTTTTGATTCTGTTCTACCCTGAAGTATTGCCATCTTATGTCAAGAATGTCATGGGAATTGCACAACCTCCTAGGAATTCTTGATGCAGTGATACTTCTCATCATCATTGTTCATTTCTCGGTTCCGTGTTGATGCAACCGGAAAGCCGACAAGTGAATTGTGATGTGTGAAATCAATACCCCGAGCAACTTGTTGCTTGGTAGTGAATGGACCATATTCTCATTCTTAGCATGTTGGTTATTAAACCATCATCCTAAGATTGATCGTGCTACCTAGTCCTTATTTCGGTGCACACTTGATTGATGAGTTAGGATTGTGTCAAGTCCTCACTCATTTGATCATATCGTCTTGCCACGAAAAGCAAGATTGTTCTCGAGCTTAGTAACATACCGTGGTTCGTGACTTTCCAAATATCTTCTTGGAAGTGTTACCGGGTTGTTTTCCTGACTGTTATGTTGAGCTCGTGATCAAGTTGGTTTCTTGTGAACCACCCTTTCTCCAAGAATCTGTGTTGGATATCCCTAAGCTAGTTGGTTAAGCTAGACAACAACTTGGAGAGTTGGAAGATAAAAGCTTGCCTAACTTAGTTCGTTCCGAAGGGATATTTTTGTGTAGTGTGTATTGAAGAAAGATGATATATCATCGATTGGTCCCTGTGATCAGTTGCTGGATCTATTGTCCTATCAACCCTTTGACTTGAGTGTGGGCAATCGTCAAGTCAAATCAGAACCAACGATATGCGTGATGTTGTCTTACTCGTGGTTGATCCCGCGAGCATACACCATTACATCTTTGGTCTAACCAATGCTATCAACGTGTTCACATGATGGTGGAAGTCCAGTGATATGGAAATTCCGATGAGTTGCTGTTGAGCCCATCAGTAGCATTTTGTCTCCCCCATAAGTCATGTTGAACCTCAACCTAGTGTTGGAAAATTGTGTAAGCATTTCTTCGTGTGCCGTTCATGAAGCTTATGCTTGGATGGTTGAAGAGACTTCCTCGAATTTATGTGCTTTAGGTGTAAGTTGCCGCTATGAATTTGAGAAAGGTTTGTTTTGCTTCCTCTGGAATCACTCCAAGTCAGTCATGCATGTGCGAAGTATTCTATGGTTTGATAGACTGATCATCTTCATTCCGTATGTATTCCTAGCACACCAAGCCACTAACTGATTTGCACAAGGAGAAGAAGTTTCTTCATAAGAGCTAATCATATGACTTATGTTAAACTCCGATATCCTCGATGATGGTTCCCAACCTGAACTTCGGTAGTGTTTTATGATAAGACTACTATGTGGTCATCCTTGTCTTGGACAACATGTTCACATGTTAGTAGCGAACCAGCTCATGTTTTGGAGCTTGCTATCGTAGTTCATATCCGAGAATCTCATAGCGCCATCTCGTCGAATTGTGTTGCAACCCTTCCTTTTCGACAGGATGAGTCTGAAATATCCTAACACCAACCAGATCTGAATCTCAGGCGGACATGATGGTTGGAACATTCGAACAGCTGCATTTCGTTCCCAGCTTGCACCGTCCTTGTGCTATCTCGCTATAGACTGTCTCCTTAGTAATTCTTGTCCAGAGTTATCTTCAAAAGTGGACTTACCATGGGTCCCCCCCCCACCTTCGATGATAAGCAAAATCATCCATTGCGTTGTCTTCAACAAGGTAGTCCACATCATCCATTCTAGTCCGGGTGTACTATTCCTTTGCACTCCGTCAAACGATCGTTGTGAATTGCCTTAGGCTGGTATAAAGAGTTCCAATGATCTATGGGTCAAAAGTAATTCTTTTTGCCACTTAAAGGAATAGTTCTTGCGTCACCTTTCTCGAGGTGTCCTGTTACGGGATCATGGTAACTATTTCCTCGCCACCTTGACACCATCCACCGTCCCCCTAAGCGTGGGATTGTTGCCACCAATCAAACCCCGTTGTTGTTCTTCCATCCCTCTCGATGCATTTTATGTCTCAACTCAAGATGTGTCACCGTCTCAGTCCGTGAGTTGATCATGTTTACTTGATCTTCGTGAAGGTCGAGTCATGTAGGGTTTTCCCTTCTTTACATTGTCGTGTCGGGTGAAGATCTCGAAGGCGTCAAGACCAAGAAGATGGAGTGAACCAACATCTTGAGAAGGCAATTGGATCATGGAGATTGTGATAGTTTGTGGCTTCCTTTTTCCTCTTACCTCACGTCTTGAATCTCGGTGAGATTCTTGTTTAGTGAGGGTGAGTTGTCACATCCTAGTCTGGCATGCACTAGGCTAGCCTTCATGTTGCATCATGTTTAAAATTTTGAAACTTGAACGAGGAGATTTGGAAGCCTCAAAATTTAAATAAAAGGAGGCAAAACCCTAAAATCTCATTCATTGTTCCAAAATGTTCTTCTTAAATGTTTGATAATTTTTGGCAAGGGTTACGGTCCCAACCAAAATATTGAACATTTATAAGGAATTAATCTTGGGATTTTGAATTTAAATCATTAGCTATTTGAATTTGAAATATATTCATATAATTAGAATATAATTTCAAATACCCTGAAATATTTTATGAGCTTTTGGAAAAGTCCATCTAGCAGAATAAAAATATTCAGAGGAGTTTTTGGCATTGTTTGAATTGTTTTAAATTCAAAACAGTGGCAAAAGATTTAAAACAAAACAGAAACAGAAAACAATAAAAGGAACAGAACTCACCTGGCCTTACCTGTAGCCGGCCCATTAGGCAGCCCAGCCCACCAGAGGCACCGCTGTCTTCAACCTCTGCCTACTGGCAGAGGCGTGTCGACGCGCCCGTGCCCGAGCGGCCACCTCCTGCCTGGCTGCCTGCGTCCCCGCCGCCCGGACGCCTCCATGTGTCGCCACGCGCCTCCCCGACCCCCTGGACCCCCTCGCTCTCTCCCTCTCCCGTGTTCTCTCCTCTGCCCCCTCTCTCTCGCCCGGACCGAGCGCCGCCGTCGCCGCCCCTCGCTACCTCGCGGCCACCGCCTCCCCCTTACCTCTCCGATACGCCCACGAGCTCCGCCCCTTCCCGCTGAACCTCTCCACCGAAGGAAGCAAGCTCGGATGGCCTGCATCGCCGCCCACGCCGTCTTCCCCATCTCCGGCCGCCCGAGATCGCCGGCGCCCGCTCGCCGCCTCCGGCGTCTCCCCCGAGTCGCTGGGCCCTCCAATCGATCCCCTGTAAGCCCCGCCATCGTTCGCCCCTACCTCCGTTCTCTTTTGCTCGCTCTGGCCGCCGATTCCATCAAGGCCGAAACCCATCGCCGCACGAGCTCGACGCCGGCATCACTCCGGTGGCCATTTGGTAGCGCACCAGCGTCCAACGAACTCGAGACTGCACACAGAGCATGGCTAGCGCGTTAGTTGGTCCGTTTGCGCGCTGCAACGCCAAACCCGCTACTCACCCGAGCGCCGGCCGCCGCCCAAACGCTCGCCGGCATCGTCCCCGGCCACCGCACGCTCACCCACCCGCACCGCTGGACGCGTAGCACTCCAAGCTCTCCGTAGAGCCTAGTCGCGCACCAAACCGTCGCCGAACGGTGATTTCCGACGCTCGCCGTCGTGTACTGAGGTCACCGGCGACTCATCGCCGGCGTATCTGACGTGGCGTTGTCGTTAGCTGCTAATGGGTCCGCTAATCACCCTTCTGGAGCCACTGACATGTGGGCCCATGCGTTTAATTAGGATTAGTTTATTTCTCTGTTGAATTAGTGCTAATATCGTGGACCCCACGCGCCAGTTTGACCTTGGCCAAGTCAGCTTTGACTGGTCCCACATGTCATCCACCTAAACCAGCCGGAGTCACTGACCAAGGGACCCCACGGATCAGGTTTGACCTGGGGCACCCGTTGACTTGCTGACGTCACCCTGACGTGCTGATGACGCAATAACTAGGTTTACCGGATTTAATTTAATTCAGGAAAATTCCAGAAAATGCCCTAAACTTCAATAAATCATAGAAATTCAACCGTAACTCGGATTGAAATAATTTATATATGAAAAATGATCAGAAAAATATGAAGAATCTGTTTATGCCATGATCATGCATGTTTGAACAAGTTAACCTCACTGAATAGGATGAATCATGATTAGGATAATTTATGAAATAGCATTTGGAGTTGGAATTCAACCTTGTTTGAATTCCACTTCAACTAACTTGGATTATTATTGCATTAGGTGAATTCAGTACCTTAACATGATCATGCATCATATATGTGCATTGCATTGATTGTGTTCTCTCTTGTTTGCGGTAATTGTCCCTCTCGGTGAGCGATGTACCGACGATGAGTTCGATGACACCGATGAAGAACTATATTATCTTGAAGTGCCGAGCAAGCAAAACCCCTTGTTCATTCCGATATAATCCCACTCTCGCTCCTGCTCTATTTTACTGCATTAGGACAACAACGACTCATGTGTTACTTGCTGCGGTAGCTGAACCCCTTGATCCTTTGCATGACCTGTCATTCCACAGTAATTAGATGAAACCCACTAGCATGAGTAGGAGTTGTTTGAGCCATGTTGTGCCTACTCATTTATGTTTGTTTGTCATGCCTGCTACTGCTTAGAGTTGAGTCGGGTCTGATTCATCGGGAATGAATTGGAATTGTATGAACATGTCCTATTGTGTGTGAGTTAAGGTGTTGAACACGATTTGGTAAAGGTATCGATGAGAGGCCATGTAGGAGTACATGGTGGGTTGTTTCATTGAGGCCGAACTTAAGAACTGAGATCTGTGTTTGTGATCCATGAACTAGCTACTACCACGCATTGGGCCCGAAACCAATGGACCCTCTCGGCTTCTTAACCACCCCTGTTCATAGTCCGGGAGTTGCAAGTAGTTTACGGTGTTTGTAGCTTCTTTGGGGCCGCATATAGCGCTGACCTTAGGGGTGGGTTGTGTTGCGGTAGGCACCGTGGCCTGTGTACCGAGTGCCGTTTGGTATCTCGGGAACCCTGCACACATCGTTCGGGCTGTATGGGAAACCTCGGCGGACTCCTGCGGATGGAACCGAATAGGCGATAAACCTGGACTAGGGACTTGAGTGTTTAGGTAGGCTGGCCGACACCCACTTTGGGCTTCCGCTTGAAGGTTGCAGTACATGTCGTGTAAACGGCGATAAGTGGTGAGCGTGTGTGAAGAAGTAGACCCTGCAGGGTTTAATATGATCTATTGAATAGCCGTGTCCACGGAGAAGGACTTCTGGGTTGCCTATATCAGTTCATAGACAAGTGAAAGTGGATACTCTAAAATCGCAAGATAGCGTGAGTGCTATGGATGGCGTTTCTCGTGAGGGAGGCGGGAGCGGGTCCATAGTGGTGTATTGCCATGGTGAATATGTGGACTCGTGTGCCACCTCAAAAGAGTTACTTGCGTTCGTAGTTCAGGATAGCCACCGAGTCAAAGCTGGCTTGCTGCGGTCAAACTCCACCACCCCTTTTGATAATGATGCATATGTAGTTAGTTCGATGTAAGTCTTGCTGAGTACAATTGTACTCACGTTTGCTTATTTTATGTTTTGCGAGAGGCGTCGGTCTCGCTAGTAGTTCGCTTGGACTTGACGTTTAGCTTGTTACCTCAGCTACGATCTTGTGCCCTCGGCAGATCTGGTAGATAGTCGGGCTTCCCAGCCTTTTCCCATTTATAGTTATGCGTACTCGGACATGATTAGCTTCGCTTGTGCTTTGACTTGTATGCTCGAGTGTTGGGTCATGAGACCCATGTTTGTAATATCTCGCTCTTGAGCCTAATGAATAATATTTTGAGTCGTAGAGTTATGTTGTGATGCCATGTTGTATCTACACATATTGAGCATATTGTGTGTATGTTTGAAATGCTTGGTATGTGTGGGATCCGATAAACTAGTTGTTTATCCTTGGCAGCCTCTCATATGGGGAAATGTAGTCTCGTGCCTCCGGCGATAGTAGTCCGCTTCTGCCCGGTTCACGAGTCCTGCTAGCCCAGCACTCTGCTTGGACACTTGACTGGCGGCATGTGTTTCACTTCGTTCCTATATCATCCCTTCGGGAAATGTCACGCGGTGGTATTGAGTCTGCCTAGCCTGCTACAGCCGGGATACGGAGTCCTGTTAGCCCAGCGCTACAGCCCGAATACATACGTTGATGACCGACATGCTCGATGTGATTCATGTATGCCTGTCCCCATGGGTTAAGCGCCGCTTTGGGTTCACGACTAGCCATGTCGGCCCGGTTCTTCGTCATATGGATGCTAGCGACACTATCATATCGTGAGCCAAAAGGCATAAGCGGTCCCGGGCCATGGTAAGGCGACACCCGCGGGAATACCGTGCGTGAGGCCGCAAAGTGATATGATGTGTTACATGCTAGATCGGTGTGACCTAGGATCGGGGTCCTGACACTCCAAGTCAAGGTCTTACAATGACAAGAGATCTTCTAGTCGAGAGCGCAATTGCTACAATTGTGGGAGACCCGGACACTACTCCAATGAGTGTACGGCACCCTACAAAGAGAAGATTCTCCAAGAAGAAGGAGCAAAAGAGAAGAATCATCACCAAGAGAGAGGAGGAGTAGATATGATCGTTATGAACGAAGACCCTCACGGAGAAGTAAGGATTCAGAAAGAAAGGACAAGTCATCAAGGAGCTACACAAAACGAAGACGTCAAGCTCATATTGGTGAATGGGTTTCCGGCTCCGACTCCGACAATCACTCCGAGAGAAGCTATCACTCCGACTCTGAATATACTCAAGATGAACGTGTTGCCGGTCTAGCACTTGTGTCAACCAACTCCTACGACATATTTAACTCACCAAATGAAGGTGTTGGAAGATGCTTCATGGCCAAAGGTCCAAAGGTAACACATCCCGAGTATGTTGATTTTAATAGTGATGAAGATGACTTGCTTGTGGATGATGATTTACTTGTTGACAACTCTAGTGATGAATACTATGATGAAACGTCAATTAATCATGCAAATCAAACGAATGATAATGATAAGGAGAAAATTGAGCTTCTAACTAAAGAACTAAACACTCTTAAGTTGGCTCATGAAACTATCTTCGAAGATCATCGAGAACTTTTAAGGGCTCATGATAAGTTACGCTTTGACAAGCTCAATCTTGAGCAAGAGCATGAGTTCTTAAAGGCAATCAATGATGATCTCCGCAATAAAAGTTCTTCTTAAATTGCCAAGCGTTTACTGTTATCTACTTACATGCCTCAAGTAAAGTCTAGAAACAAGTACAAGAAAGATACTCCCTCTAGTACTAACAATAATAATGTCAAATCCAATGTTGTTGCTTCTAGTAGTTCTCTTAGTTCCACTAATGATTCTCTTAGCCAAGTTACACTTGAGCAAGAAAATAGTTTATTGAAGGGAATTATAGAGAAAGGTGTTTACAAGAGCCTTGCCGGGTGTAAGCAATTGAGGAAATTGTGCATAAGCAAGGAAGGCCTTTGGAAGAATCAAGGTGTTGGTTTTGAGCGAAAGTTCAATGCCAATGGAGTTGAGTAGGAAGAAGATCAATACCCCAAGACAAAGTTTGTTCCTCAACAAGAGAAGTATGATCCTACTTCCTTCAAGGGGACACGAGCTCAAGATGATCTTCCACCACAAGACCACAAGAACAAAGGCAAGGACAAGCTTCAAGAAGAGATTGATGCATTTGAAGAAGCACCTAAAGCCTCGTTCAAGTGGGTCCCCAAGACTATGTCAAGTTCTACTTCATCAAGTACAACTACAACTCCAAGGATTCCCATCAAGATGATGTGGATCCCGAAGAAGAAGAACTAGAGAGTTCTTGAGGGTGACTCCGCCAACATTCTTCACTCATATCATTTTGGCAAGAACAAGTGCAATCAACTTTCACATCTTGCACTAGTTCAAGGAGTCACAAACCCTCATGTTGGAAAGGCAAGGGACAAGGCAAGTTGAAAGTGCAACTCACTCCAAAGGATTGCTCCAAATGATCTACATCAACATTGAGCATCTACATCTTCAACACCTACATGAAGTGATCATCGACAAAACCCAAGGTTAGTTCATCCCACTAAGGGGGGATCTCACATCTAGAGGGAGCTTAACTCTAAGAATTGAGTAAAAGCAACTCTAATGGTGTGAACACATTAATGCATTATGTAAAAGTGGTAACCCCACCTGAGCTTAAACGATGAGTATGACCTATGATCAAATGTTCTCATTTGACTCCTAAGTCAATATACTCATATATAGATGACCTAGTCATCGCCAATTGCTTGATAGATGCTAAAATTGGTTGTGCATGCTTTGCCACATATTTCAATTGCCATCTTATTGTGTGAGCATGTTGGTGCATATTTTACACATTCAAGGACATCCGCTTATTGTTTTGTTTGATTGCATTCTTTTCTTTGTGCCAAGTGGATGGACAAGAATGCCTAAGAACCTTCTTTAGCTATCTATGCTTTTCTCGTCTCAAACTCTATTCATGCTACATCACAAAATTTGATCAAGTCGATTCGAACCACTCGTGTGAGGAGCACTCGAGTCCCGATTAGTCATAGACTTAAACTTCCAAAACCTCTTAGTGATTCTCGGTCGACCGATCCTTCCATTCGGTCCTACCGAGATCATCAAGTTGATCTGAGTTTTCAATCTCGGTGCAACCGATTTGAACTTTCGGTCTCACCGATTTCTTGAATCGAACACGATTATGCATCTCGGTGCCACCGAGTTGTTCCACTCGGTCACACCGACAGGGTCGAGCTATATATATAGCCACGGGGAAAATTTTGGAAATTTCTCCGAAACCCTTCGCCCGCGCAACAGCTCGCTCTGCCATCGCGGTCTCCGGATCGTCTCCTCGTCGCCAGCAGCCTCCTGTCGCTGGTCTCCGCCGCCGTCAACGGATTTCGTCCCCGCCGTTGCCGCCGTAGCAAGTCCACTGCCAAGTTAGGGTATGGACTTAATCTTTGTGCTATCCACGTCTAATTCCTGGCACATTGTTTTCATATTGATTCTTGCCACGATTGAAACTCTTCTATCCAGCCAAAGTAGTTCATAGATTAGATGTGATTCAAATTTTTAGGGTTAGGTTTCCTTCGAAACCATCTCGGACCCACCGAGTTGAAAAACTCGGTCTCACCGATTTGGCTTATGCCATGGCACTAGTGACTCTCGGTCTGACCGAGAATTACTAATCGGTGCAACCGATTTGAGGATTCTGTGAAACCCTAGCAGTCTCGGTACCACCGAATGAAACTCGGTCCAACCGAGATCATCGATTTAGGTTCCAAAACTGCTTCGGTATCACCGAGTTTGAAAATCGGTGGATCCGAAATGCTTTCGTGGAAAACTAAGACTGAACTTTGAGTCATTCTTTTGCAAAAACCTCTGCATTTTGTGATGCTCATCTTTTCTATCTCATCTATAACTCTTCACAGGTTCAGCGATCAGCTTTTGCGGTTTATGCGATCAAAGTGACAGCCGAACAGTCGGAAGAGCAGATGGACTTGAGTGAGGGCACTAGTCCCTCAACTTCAGATGAAGGGAGCAGAAGTACTCCTAGCAATTTGCCTAAGGCTGCAACTAGGCAAAGGAGGAAAAGTACTTCAGATTCAAAGGATGAAGATTACAAAGCTGAGGAAGATGAGGCTACTTCCAAGAAAGAGGTGCTCAAGAAGGAATATGGCTCAGTAAAGAATACAAAGCCAGGCATGAAGACCAAAAAGCCTGCAGGAAGACAACCAATGTCCAAGGCCAGAGCATCAACTCAACTGCCTAAAAGGCCTGATCCCAAAGAGCCAGATGCTGAAGGAAATAAGAGGAAGGAAAGGGTCAAGAAGACCATGGCCAAAAATTGTTGGTCAACCTTCCATGATGGAAGAGGAAGAGCTTGCTGCACTAGCTCCAAAGGCAGCTAAGCTTATGGGAGATGCAATCAGATCAGGGGCTGCAACATCCAAGCCCAAGGAAACACCAAAAGCTGCCTCCAAGGCCAAGCAAGTTCCAAAGAGGAATACTAGGAGTATTCCAACTGCTGAGAATAACAAGGCCCCAGTGCCCAATGTTGCTGAAAATTCAGAAGAAGAAGGAGAGGTTCTAAGAAAGCTCAAGCCCAAGATACCGGACCACAATGATGCCCATCCTGTGTCTGAGGACATGAGAATCAGGAAGGATTCAGGGCTGAGACTGTGGAGAATGGAAGATCCATATGCTTCAAGAAGAAGAACTGCTGTTGACTACAGGTTCCACACAAAGGAACAACATGACTTCTATGAAACAATTCTGTTGGACAAGAAGCCCATAGTCTGTGACATGAGGTGGGTTGACTGGAAATTCATCAAGGAAAATGAACAGCACTATCCTGGAGTGCAAGACAGCTTTGTTGCTTGTGGAGTTGCAAATTTTGTTGGACAGAAGTTCACCAACTGGAATGATGAGCTTATCATGCAGTTCTACTCCACATCACACTTTTACCCAGATGGAAGAATAGTTTGGATGTCTGAAGGTACAAGGTACCAGTCCACTATTGAAGAATGGGCAAGTCTGATCAATGCCCCCAAGGAGAATGAGGATGACCTAGACATTTATGCAAAGAAGAAGTTGGGTCACAATTTCAGTGGCTCACATGTACAAGGAAATTCCAGACAAGGTATTAGAGACTCACAAGTTTGGATCAGTTCACTTTCTCCTGTCAGGGTTGCCAACCATAAATTGGATTCCGAGGCACACTTTGTTGCCCAAGTCTGGTGACCATAACATGATCAGAGGGCATGCCATCAACATGTTGCATGTGTTTGATGTGCCACAGAAGTTCAAAGTCATGAGCCTGATCATTGAAACAATCAAGAGGACTGCAGCAGATCAGAAGAGGAGCTGTGGATGTGCACCTCAGATTCAAGAATTGATAAACTCAAAGATGGGCACATGAAAATATCAGTTGGATAAGGAACACTTTCCACTTTATCCAGACTTTGAGGACAATGACGTTGTCATGAATGAAGATGATCCACAATCAGTTCAAGCTCAGGAGAAGAAGGAGAAGGCAAAGAGGGAGAAGGCTGCCAAGATGCCAACTCAAGAGGAGGCGTCTGAATATTTATTGAAAACCAAACAGGAGCAGCTTGGTTGCTTGATAGCATCATCTCGAGGATTGAGAAGGGTTGGCCACCTAACTCAAAACCAGGAGAGCACTGGAAAGAATCATGGAACAAAATTCTATGATCTAGGTGTCAAAATGGCGAGACTCGATCGGTTGTGGAGCAGCTGCAGGATGACATGCAGAGAGAGGAAGGGCAAGACTACCACCAATGTGTTTGCGAGTGCCCGAGCCCATAGGTCAGATTGCGGTGCGATGGCAGACACTAGAGCAACAACTTCAGCACCAGCCACCGCCCTACAGTTCCAAAGCAACCAGCTCCGGCACCAACTCCTCCAGCTCCATCCACTTCAACTGAAGCCTTCATCCAAGGAGCCATCTCTACACCACCACGAAGATCAAGCACGAGAGTCGATCTAGCACTATGCATTTTCTATGAACTTTTGGTAACTTGTTGCCAAAGGGGAGAAAAATGTATAGATCATAAACTTCGAGAGAGAGAGAGTGTTGCTTTTGTTCTCTCTTGCTTTATTTGGTGGTTTTCAATCTTTGTTTGCTTTTGGTTGAGATACTATGCTTGTGAGACATTGATGATCATGTGTTTGATCATAAGCTACACTTATGCATGCTTGATATTATGCTATCTATCTTATGTGATCACTCACTATGCTTGGTGATGAGTGCATGTATTCACTGTTTATTATTTTGAGCGCTCTACCAAGATGTATGTGACATGGAAGAGTAACCCATGAGCCTAATTCATTGTGCATTTGCAGTCCAAAGCAAATCTAAAACTATGCACAAATTTAGGGGGAGCTCTTTCTTATCACATACTTCTCAAAGCGACGATGTTATTTAAATTTTATTATCATTTGTCGAAGCTTTGATCTATATGTTGTCATCAATTACCAAAAAGGGGGAGATTGAAAGTGCAACTATCCCTGGGTGGTTTTGGTAATTCATAACAACATATAGCTCATTGAGCTAATGCTATTCCAAGACTATTGTTTCAGGAAAGCTCAATGAATGGCATGGCATGGATGATGAAAGTGGATCCCTCAAAATACTAAGGACAAAGGATTGGCTCAAGCTCAAAAGCTCAAGACTCTTCATTTTACATTTTAGTGATCCAAGATATGCTCCAAAACCCTCAACTGCTTTCCCACATCCACAGATGACCTAAACCTAAAGCCAAAATCGGTCACACCGATTCTTTCTATCCGGCGCCACCGATTCCAAAAGTCATAGCCACTGCCACAAACCCTAAGCAAATCGGTCTTACCGATAGGGATCTCGGTCCCACCGAGATGGGATTACAATCTCTGTTTCCCTTCATAACGTTTGGTCTAACGAAGTGAGCGTCGGTCCCACCGAGATTGCAATGTAAACTCTCTGTTTCCTTTTGTAACATTTCGGTCTCACCGAAAAGAGCAATCGGTCCCACCGAGTGTACGACCAACTCTCTGGAAAGCTTATTACCAAATCGGTCTCACCGAGTTTGTATGTCGGTCTCACCGAGATTACGTTATGCCCTAACCCTAACCGAATCGGCCTCACCGAGATGCATGTCAGTCCACGAAAATCACTAACGGTCACTAGGTTTACTAAATCGGTCCGACCGAGTTTAACGATTCGGTCCCACGAGTTTGGTAAATTGTGTGTAACAGTTAGATTTTGTGTGGAGGCTATATATACCCTCCACCTCCTCTTCATTCATGGAGAGAGCCATCAGAATGAACCTACACTTGAACTTACCATTTACGAGAGAGACCACCTACTCATGTGTTGAGGCCAAGATATTCCATTCCTACCATATGAATCTTGATCTCTAGCCTTCCCCAAGTTGCTTTCCACTCAAACCCTCTTTCCACCAGATCCAAAACCTATGAGAGAGAGTTGAGTGTTGGGGAGACTATCATTTGAAGCACAAGAGCAAGGAGTTCATCATCAACGCACCATTTGTTACTTCTTGGAGAGTGGTGTCTCCTAGATTGGCTAGGTGTCACTTGGGAGCCTCCGACAAGATTGTGGAGTTGAACCAAGGAGTTTGTAAGGGCAAGGTGATCGCCTACTTCGTGAAGATCTACCGCTAGTGAGGCAAGTCCTTCGTGGGCGACGGCCATGGTGGGATAGACAAGGTTGCTTCTTCGTGGACCCTTCGTGGGTGGAGCCCTCCGTGGACTCGCGCAGCCGTTACCCTTCGTGGGTTGAAGTCTCCATCAACGTGGATGTACGATAGCACCACCTATGGAACCACACCAAAAACATCCGTGTCTCCAATTGCGTTTGAATCCTCCAAACCCTTCCCTTTACTTTCTTGCAAGTTGCATGCTTTAATTTCCGCTGCCTATACACTCTTTGCATGCTTGCTTGAATTGTGTGATGATTGCTTGACTTGTCCTAAAATAGCTAAAATCTGCCAAACTCTAAATTTGGGAAAAGGTTAAGTTTTCATTGGTCAAGTAGTCTAATCACCCCCCCTCTAGACATACTTCAAGGTCCTACAAATGCTCCTACTCTATCAACGAGCCCCGTCTGACACCAAATTTCTTGGCTTCCGTGCTACAGCTAGATCTTCCCCTCATTTCTGTTTTCCAAACCGGTGGCGGGAGGGGTGTCGGTTTGCTCAACGGCGGTCCCACATGAAAGTGAAAATGCTAGGCGACACGCCTTCCCTAAGCTATGTGTCATGCCGGACGGGCCGTGGAGTACTCCCGATTCTCGGGCGTGTGGGGGTGCGACGCGAACACGGACAACCTTTTCCTTTTACTAGCAATGTGCCTGTGCGTTGCGATGGATCCAAAGTAGTAGAATAGTAGTATTTGTTCACAAACTTGAAAGAAATCACTATTGTTTTGATATACTCCTAATATATTACTCCCTCCGTACCTAAATATTTGTCTTTTTTGAGATTTCAAATGGACTATCACATACGGATTATATAGACATATTCTAAGAAAGATGGATCCACGAACGTACGACCTCCTCCTCCTCAACTTAGTGCGCCGGGCCACCGACCGGCGGCTAAGGAGTGGCGGCTTTTGTGGCAAGGTCGAGGTGCTTCTCAGCAAAGGCATCCAAGGCTTCCAGCCGGTTGAGGAAGGCCAACATCGTAGCGTCCTCACTGGCCTTGTAGATACCTATGTACACGATTTCCTCGTACACGTGGATGTGTAGGTCGACGAATTCTTGCAGGGCGAGGCGCCTCGCGGCAAGCACGAACTCCAGGTGGACATTCTTCGTGGCGTCGGCGGGCAGTCGCAGGGCCACCAGTGCTTGAAAGAGGTTCCGGCCATGGAGGCCGATTAGGGTGGCAGGCAATGAGGAGCCTGGGCGCGCGGGCTGGAGGAGTACGGCGATGTCGTCCGCGAGCTTCTTGAGGACGGTGAACTTGTTGCTGGTGGCAACGATCATCTGGTCCAACTGAGATTCATAGTTGTTGTCGACGGTGGCCATCCACCAGCCGGTCCCCAACAATGTCTGGAGACAATCCTCGGCGCCATGCCGCAGGCCGGCGTCGTGGACCATCTGGAGCAGCCACTGGCCGCTCACGCACATCGCCTCCATGGGTCTGGAGTGAGCTCTTTTGCACTTAGTGTAGGTGCTTAGGCAAATGCTTAGGTGCGTACGATGTGGTTGATGAATTGGAATGGAGGGGCGCCTTTATATGGGGGCAATGAGGGCAAACCGCGTTACGTTCACATCGTGTAGCCTCTTTTCCCGGACCTCCTCCCATTACTTCCCTCATGCATTAATTGAAGGAGGATGCACTGGCCGTTCAACATATCGGGAACCGCTACTCCCTCCCTCGTCTGCATTAAAGCCGTATCGGGAACTGCGCCGCCCGCTATCAAATCGAATACTCCCTTCGTCTAGGTGAGTATTAAGTCATCTTATGAAAACCAAATAGTAAACACATAGGCGTGGTGCATTATCTCTCATGTTGTTTCTTATTTTTTGACATAAATAGAGGAATCAACCAAGAAGAGATGTGGGGCTTGTATGCTTTTAATGACTTGAGAGTATCAAACATGACATGCAGTGGTCAGTTCGTTGCACAAGAACAAATACAACCCACGTTAGCACACACGCATCTTATAGAATCACATCCAATGGCTATAAAAGATGAATGAGACCAAATCATATCTCATCTAGATGAGTTCTAGAAAAACTGTATTAATAATACTTTGTACTCCTGCGCCATGTATCATATATTTGTATCATGTAGTACTTTATTTATTGCCATGTATGACACATAGTACTCAACTCTCTCTCTTTCTTCATTTAATTCTATGACACCTCATCAAAATTGCTAAGGCTAGTACCATTACAACCAAGCTTAGCAAATACTATACATTAAGTTCTCTCATTTTCCTCTCCACCTTGGTCACCTAGACGGAGGGAGTATACTGCGCGGGCTTTTCCTGGGCGGTAGGCGGGGCAGTTCTGCCTAGTCGGTTCAACAGAGACGCGAGAAGACGAGGGAGTAGGCTACTGCAAACGTAGGGTTGTTTGATTTGACAACGAGTTACTGCTGGATAGGTGGGGCTCCGTGATTTGACTTTCCATTATCATATTAACTGCGGCGCTACGACCGGCGTGAGTCTCCTGTTTCCTGACCACCTCCATACAGGTGCCTCTCCCAATGCTCCACCATGTAGTAGAGGCTGGCTCTTGCATGAGAGCCTACTTATCCACTTTTTCCTTGCCTCTCTTTCCTCCACATATGCAAAAATGCCATGTAAAGCGCACTATTGTACTTACTTGCTCCTACAGGTGCTTAAGCTTGCCACATAGGCATAAAGTCTGATGTGGCAAGTTAATCAAGAAGACAGAGACTAATTTGGTGACCCAAGGAAGAAACGGTGCTAAGCGCGTGTACCTAGGTGAAAAGATAATTTTGAGTCTATAGCCAATTAAATGAAGCAAACTTAGCAACACCATTTCATTGGAAGAGGTCACTCCTTGGCAAATGCAATAAATACTAGTACTCCATGTGTCCCATAATATAAGAACGTTTTTGGCACTACACTAGTGTCAAAAACGTTCTTATATTATGGGACGGAGGGAGTATGAAGAAAGAGATAGAGAGAAGTAAAAAAAAACACTTATAGCCAACCTTATAGTCAACCTTGTTGTAGTATGAGTGACTATGTGACGACTATGTATGACATGCCAACATCAGATAGCCTAATGCACCATGTTAAATCTCCAAGGGCGCGACCGCGCGAGCGACGTGACGGTCGTGGTAGGCGTGACCATCATACGGGCTGCTGGCAGCCCTTGGATCTGAGATCAAACGGTCGCATGCTAAGTTGCTGAAAATTTGCAGAATAACCCTCTAGGATAGGATATTCACCCATAGGTCTAGAATCACGCCATGCAACCGTTCGATCTCAGATCCAAGGGCTCTCGGAAGCCCGTATCATGGGAGAATGGAAAGCCACTACCATGCCGTTCGCACGCTGGCAGTTCGCTCCTACTCGTCCCCGCACGTCCTTTAATTCTACGACGGTTCGCTCCTAGTCGTCCTGTCCTTTCACATTACAACAGTTCCAGTAATCCTAACCCTCCTCCCAAATCCATGGCGTCCCAAATCTCCACAATCGGCGGTGAGTACAAGGTTAGAACCATCACCGGCGATGAGTTCGACGTCATCTACACCCGTTCTTCCGTGACGGCGAAAGGATGCCTTTCTCGCTTCAGATGCATGTTCGAAGACTCAGATGATGAGTGGGTCGCTGGGCTAGATGTTGAGTACACCACAGTCCTGGGACGAGAGAAGGATCTAAAGAACGAAGAGAGGAAGAAGCCCGCCGTGATCCAGGTTTGCATGCATGACTTATGCTTGGTCTACCACATTAGCCATGCCGACGTTGAGTGCCTGGATTTTAAGGACTTCCTCGAGAGCAACCTAGTCAAATTCGTTACTGTAGACTTTGGTAACGACAAAGAAGTCCTGGGTCGGATAGGCCTCGTTGTAGGCGACACCTTCGACCTCCAGAAGAATCGGCTGGTGTCCTCTCATCAGACTTCAATGCTGACCCTGGCAGGAGCCATGGTTCATCCTTCGTACAGTAAACTGGAGAAACCTCCATACACCTTTCATCATTATGCATGGCAGTGGAATGTACTAGATATAGACCAGATCCACTACGCTGCAATGGATGGCTACCTTTGTTTCAATATCTACAAGGGTTGGATGAAGAGCAACAGCCAAGTTGGCGGTTCAAGCAAAGAAGTATCGGCCAAGAGGAAGAGGGACAAGGACGAAGTCGAGGACGTGAACGAGGACTCCGAGTAAGGTGGAAGCGTTGTTGCTCATGGTGGTTCTAATGAAGTGTCTACTGGAATAGTTGCAAAGTTTAATTTCAGGTGTGCTTAATTTAATTTGAGGGGTGTGTTGTGCTGAGCCCCCAGCAGAACTATGTTATGTTTCTTCTTGTTACTTTAACTCTTCAGTACGTACATACTAGTATTTCTTACATTTCATCTTTTAGTTGGTATAGTACTGCCACTCGTTTCTTCACATTATATACGTACAATATATATGGCCAACATCATATAGCCAGCAGTTTAGTTGTCAAAGAATTTCAGGGTGCTTAGTTTTGTCAAAGAATTCCAGGGTCCTTAGTTTTATTTGAGGGGTGGGTTGTGCACTTGTGCTAGACACCATTATTGTGACAAGCCTTTTTAATAGTACTATATGCATAATTTGGCGATGAGCGCTCTCTATATGTACCACCTTTTTTTTAATTTCAAGTTTTGCTCCATGGCGCAATCCATTGATACTGGAGTACTACTATACAAAAGTGGAGTGTATACATTTATTAAAAGGCTAGAGGGCGGGGCAGTCTAGCTCCGTCAGTTTCACGAGAGGGAGGGCCTTTGTGATTTGACGGCTCATTACTGCTGTCAAATCGAATAGTACTGCGCCGCCCGCTGCATGCCCGGCGCCTCCAAACCTGCATCCAAACCGAGAATCCTACTCCGGCCACACGTCCGTTCATGAGCGGCCAGAATTAAATGCAACACCGGCCGAGCTCCTCCCGTCCGCCCTCACTTTAAACGAGGCCAGACACCGGCCAAGCTCCTACCGTCCGCCCTCTATTTACACGAGGCCAGACAGACAGTGGGCAAGAATCGCACCCCTCCGCCGCTCCCCCATCTCCTCCTTCACCATTTTCTCCACTCTTCCGATGGCTTCCGATGAGCCGTTCTCCGGCATATTACCCGGCTGGGTGGCCCGCCGAGCCCTCCGGATATGGGCGAGGCCGCTCGGTGCTTCACCAACCTCGCTTGGCCCGACGGAGCCAGTTGCCGCCCCAAGCAGGCGCGTGGTTCAGCAACTCGCCGCTCCAGTTCAGCTCGATGAGGAGTGGCGAGTTGCTCCACGCCAGCACGGCGGTGAGCACGCCGGTACGGGCGCCGTTGCTGCCGCGTCGTACCGCGCCACCAGTGTCTGCGGTGGCCATGCCTCCCGTGTCTGTGGGCGCGCCTCGCGTGCCTGCGGCAGCGCCATGTAGGCAGAGACAAAAGCCAGGTGCGTGGAGAGCGACGAGTAGATGGCCAACTTCTTTGTATCCGCCGCCATCATCGAGGAGAAGTAGAACACGGGAGGCCGCCGCCACTTGGGACCCATGAAGGCCACGGCCGAGGCGACGACCGCGGATTCAGGTGGTTTCTTTGCTGCTTCGTCTCTTTCGAGGACCTTCGTCGACCCCGCAAGTGTCTAACGGACATGAGGAAGACAAAGGGATCCGCGGGCGACCATTTAGAACTAAAATAAGTCTAGATACATCCATTTCTAGGACAAGTATTTCCGGACGGAGGGAGTATTAATTATACAAGAGAGCCCGATTGGCACCTCTGAGTTCATGTAAATGTAATGAAATCCATCATGTTTATATGAAGATCCGGCTTTTTTATACGAAAACCTTCATGCTTATATGAAATTAGTTCGTGTTTGCATGAATTTCATCTGGTTGGTTAGAGTTGTAAAAATGTATGCTGCTGGCGTTTGATGTCGTCCTCCGCGGAAGGAAGCGGGAGGAAATTTGCCGGCTGCCATTGGAGATGCTCTTTATGCTAGAAATAATAGAGTGACATCCAATCCATTTGAGTAAATTGCCTGTATGATTGTCCCTCTATAAAAATTTAATTGCATGTACAGTGTACACGTGACTTGCAGGGTGGCTACAACCGTCAGAAAAGTTAAAAAGAAACAAGTCCATCCTTAATCTTGTATTCTAAGTACTCTGTGGGTTCCACTGTCAGTACAGTAGCAAAAGAAGTATATATTAAATAAGTAGAGTAATATATAATATAAATTCTAAAGTTAAAAGACATAATTCGAACTCATGTCATCGCGTTGCGAGCATCCGGCGCTAACCAGCCCAGCACATTTTTGTTGTAGACCATGCTGGAGATATATCTCCATGTCTACTCTTATATATACTCCATTTGTTCCTAAATATTTGTCTTTTTCAGATTTCAAATGGACTACCACAAACGGATGTGTATGTAGACATATTTTAGAGTGTAGATTCACTCATTTTGCTCCGTATGTCTTTTCAGGAATGGGTCAGATTTGTCCTTGATTTATTTGTGAGGTATCCAGATGGCCTTTGCACCGCCAAGAAAAGAGGGTAACATCAAAATTATGGACTACTTTTTGAGTATGTTGGTAAGGTCCGGTCATAGTCACTTGTTGAAATCTCTAAAAGACAAATACTCCTCCATCCGAATACTTGTCATCAAAATGGATAAAAGGAAATGTATCTAGGCGTATTTTAGTTTTAGATACATCTCTCTTTATCCATTTTGATGACAAGTATTCGAACGGAAAAGTAAAAACAGAGTTAGTGATGATGGTGTGCGTGCCATCCTGCAATATAGGCCGTCGGTTTATATCTAACGGATAGGAAAAAAACTATGACAATTTTGCAAAAATATACCCACACATCTCTCCACGTTCGCAAATAAGGCCTTCCGTCGTTCAGCCTTTTCTCTCACAAGATAAACTACTCATACAGATGCATCTTGATGTTCCGTGCAGCACGAGCAGCTAACTAATTTCTTTTAAAATAGTTGCTGCGATAATTGGGTTGAAGTGATATATTTTATGTCTGCCCGAATGATTTCAGATTCACTAGTAGTAACAAAGAAAAGGTTGCCTTGTTAATTAACAAAAACAGGGTGAAAACTATCACATGAGGCGGTAAAAACAAGGCACACTGGGTTCAGCGTCATCGTCACTACAGCTGTCTTGTGAGAATTCTACATATCGAGGGGCTGCCGAGCGAGGCACCGAGACACAATTTTTGAGAGAGAAACCAATTAACAGATTATGATCAGATTGAGTTGTCACCCTTCTGCTGTCATTTTGGGGGAGGAGAGAAAGACGTATCGAGAGTGTGCGCGGTAGGCACAGAGGCACAACTAGCGAGTGTGTGTGTGTGTGTGTGTGTGTGTGTTTAAAAGAGGAGTAGATAGATTATTATCAAGATCGACGTGCCACCCTACTCCTTCGGTGTCGGGTAGTGTGTGTCTGTGTATGTTTGAGAGAGAAGCCAGTCGATAGATTAGTATCAAGATCGAGGTGTCACCCTACTCCTTCGGTGTTGGGAAGTGTGGGTGTGGGGGGGGGGCAGTGACACTCACATATCTCTACTCTTATAAAAAAATAGAGTTGGTGATGATGGTGTTCCTGCCATCCTGCAATATAGGCCATCCTATTTATATCCGATGGACAGGAAGGAAATTATGGCAATTTTGCAAAAAGATACACACACCCCTCTCTGCATTTGCAAATAAGGCATTCCCTCATTCATCCTTTTCCCCCACAAGATAAACTTCTCATACAAATGCATCTTGATGTTCCGTGCAACGCATGGGCATCTTGCTAATAGGGAGAAGGAGTTTGTGTGACACATATCTAGCTATATTAAGGGATAGGTAGATAGCATATGTGTGAGAGACATTATTATACTTTGAGACATTAGTGGCTGTGGGTGGGCGGAATTAAAGGGGTGGGCGTGTTAGACATAGAGAGCTGTGTGTTTCTGTGTGAGAGATTTGTAGGGCGGGTAGAAAGATGAATTTAACCTGACGGAGGAGAGAAATACACGAAGTCTTGCGTGTGTGATTCCGATGCCCACATGGAAATGAGATATGTATGCGTGTGAGAGAGATTGCACAATTCATTCACGTATCACTATCTAGCGATCGTGGGCGTGCATCACTTGAACATAAGTCAATATCTACTTCGTATCGTGGCCAAAGGTACAATATAGATTCAACGCTATAAAGACTGGACACTCACATATCACATTTTTTCTATTTAAATAAACCTTTTTAGTTGTGCATGCCAAAGTTACAGTGATGTTTCTTCAAACAACAAATGTAGCTATCATGTACATGCACCATTGTTACTCTTGCATTCAAATTCATTAGTCTTGGATGATTTAAGTTTCTATTTTGAAGTAATATATGTAATATTCATATATGAATTCAATGGGTATGCAATTTATGAAATGGAGGCTATGCAATCATATGAGGTAACACTTTTTAGCTGACTACAATATCCATTTCTTTTTGTGCGCCTTTACACTAACACGTCAATGCATTATGTTTAAAGTAAATAACTAATGGCACTAAATTATCTATTTACACGAGAAATACATAGGCTGAGCGTTTGATGCCTTTTTTGTGAACGCTCCACTACACCTATACGATTGGCCGCGCCCGTGTGAACGTCCAAGTTATGGGCGCATCATCCCGAGTTATTGTCTTTTTTTCTGGGGTGGACTTCACACTATTTATTAACTGCTGACTCGTGCCCCGTGTACATAGTCTAGCATGACCTTCCCACTAGCACGGTCCAAACTTAGTTGAAACTGGATACGAACGATCCCGCGGGCGGAAAAATCTCCCGCCTCCTTCTAAAATTTCCGCCACCTTAGTCTTTAGCATGTGAAATCCCCCTTTTGTCCATGGTGCACGGAGACCAACAGTTACAATACCGCCCTCATCTACATGATAGGTCGGGGCTACTTTGGTAACATCCGGTTCCCCACACTACACGGCACCCCCATTTCCTCTCCCCCTCCCGCAAAAACGACCAACTCCACAGCACCAGAGCATCTTACATCACGCCATCCGTACTTCATCGCCCTTTCTTCCCTCCCCTCTCGAAACCCTAGACTACTCATCCACCGGCGTACCATAGCCCATTCACTGCCAGGGGTGTCCACCTCGCCGGATCTGCTTCTGCGGCCGCATCTACCCCTCCTACCTCCCCTAGAAACAAGTAGACTGCTCATCCACCACTGTACCACAGCCTATTCAGTGCCGGCGTTGTCCATGGTGCCGGATCTGCTTCGCCGGTACTCTCGTCAACCGCCGCGCATCTGCAGCAGCTCATTCGAACTCCCCACCGGAGACGCTTCGTCCACGCCCCCCGGAGCTGCCCCACCGACGCCCCCGTTGACGGCCTCTGATCCTCTTCGCCGACACCTTCCTCAACCCTACCGGAGCCGCTTCGCCGAAACCTTCCTCAACCCTACCAGAGTCGTTTCACCGACACCATCGTCAACCCTACCGGAGTAGCTTCGCATATACCATTCTCAACCCTACTGAGGCTGCTTTGCCAACTCACAAGTCCACGGCCTCAGATCCGCTGCCTCGCACCCTCATCCAACCTACCAGAGTAGCTTCTGACTCCCCATCCACGGCCGCAGATCCGCATTGTCGACACCACCCTTAACCCAACCACCGGAGCAGCTTCTGACGCCTCGTCCACGGCCGCAGATCCGCATCGTCGACACCATCTGTAACCCAACCACTGGAGCAGCTTCTGACGCCCCGTCCAAGGCCACAGATCCGCGTCGTCGACACCATCCTTAACCCAACCACCGGAGCAGCTTCACCTACGCCCTCGTCCACGGCCACAGATCCGCTTCGCCCACACCGTAGTCCACCCTACCGGAGCCGCTCCACAAACACCCTACTCGAGGGTTCTAGATCTCCTTACCGGACCCCGACAACCAGCGTAGCGTCATCACCCTCGACGTTTCTAACTTGATTCCCACCGTCTGGAGAGATGCCAAGCACCTGCCATGGCCTAGGTACTTGTCACCTTTAAACCCGTCCAGCATCACCTACCCGATGTAATTCAAATATACTAACCGGTCACTGTTACCAGTTATGCCACTGGCAAAAACTACAAGGACGATGTTTCTTCTGGATCTAATACCTTGGCCAACCAAGATCCTGGACTGAGGCATTGCTATGATCTTGTAAGCGCGTCTCTCTCTCTCTTGTGTTGTTCTGTGCCTGCCAGCGTGCTTTGCTAGGATTTTCGACCAGTAATCCCTTTGTGCAGACAATGATTTCTACTACTGGCTGCTAAATTATATATGTAGATGTCATACATGATACTACATCGTACCTCCATTCCTAAATATAAGTCTTTCTAGAGATTCCACTATAGGCTACATACGGAGCAAAATGAGTGAATCTACACTCGAAAATGCATCTATATACATCTGTATGTGGTCCATACTGGAATCTCTACAAAGACATATATTTAGGAACAGGGGCAGTACATTACACAAAATCGTAGGTGGCATATAGGAATTCCAGTGCACTACATTAGGCTCCCTTAGAGTGCCTGCTAGTCCAGCATACAGAGTCATGGCTAGTTTATGGTACGCACACAATCGTTAATTGGTGGCTTAAATATGCGCAAGGGATATGCGATGTAGTATCATGTAGAGATGTCTGAAATTAGCTATGTCAACTTGTAGATAGGGTTACACAATGAAAAAGTACAAGATGTATGTGGCGATTTCATGGAACATCGCAAAAAAAAGGAGAGGCAGCGGTGAGCCTATACAGTGTGCTATGGTACGTCACTCCTCCATTGCAATCATCATGACATGTTATTTGTATGCCAGTTCTATTAGCCATGTTTCTTAGGGACAGTTATTACGAGTTATCCTAAGAAAATAAGCACCTGTGAATATAAGCTCCATTTAATAAGCCAACTAGTTCTTTTCATTGCGTTTTCAGCTTATCTTTGGTATGATCAGTGGAAAGTCTAGATTGCATTATATTTATTTCCTTTTGCTGCCCATATGGAAATTAATTTGACTTGCAAACATCACAAATTGAACCCACTGCAGTAATTAATATGATAGGAAAACAGACCATCACTATTTGCTCAAAATGCAAATACAAAGATACCATCTACTTGGCACAATCTAATTTGGTCAATGTTTTCCATAGAGATCCCATTCCCTAATTTAAACAAAAAACACATGACCCACATTTAAATGAAGAACAATTATTTATTAAAATTTGATGGTCCAAGTGGCTGGTTATTATCATATAGCAGCACTACCTGAACGCATCATATAGCAGCAGAGCAGCTCAAAGAAACTCATCATACAGCAGCAGCAGTCTGCAATTCATCATATACCACCAGCAGCTCATAGCAATCCATCATATAGCAGCAGCAGGAGCAGCTCATAGCAATTCATCATATAGCAGTAGCAGGAGCAGCTTGTAGCAACTCATCATATAGCAGTAGTAGCAGCAGCTCATAGCAATTCATCATATAGCAGCAGCAGCAGCTCATAGCAACTCATCATACAGCAGCAACAGCTCATAGCAATTCATCATATAGCAGCAGTAGGAGCAGCTCATAGCAATGCATCATATAGCAGCAGCAGAAGCAGCTCATAGCAATTCATCGTATAGTGGATCAGAGGAGATCCTCACCTTGTTGGATGAGCTCATCCTTCAACAGCACCTCAAGGCTATGGCCTGGGAGGAGGAGGGGAATCAGTGCCTTACGCATGATGTGGCATCACCGTGAGTTGTGCAGTGCCCGCCGGAGTAGTGCGTTGGACGAACCACAGTGGAGCAGCTGCTGGAGACCATGATAATGAGGGGCGGCGCCAGAGGAAGGAGCAGCCAGGGAGATTGCCCCTACCCGTCGGCCATGTAGCCTAGCTGGACATAGCATCGTCGAGGACCAGGCCAGATGGGACCAGTGGCGACGGCTCGCTGGAGGAACCCTAGTGCTGCAGGCAGGGGATCGAGGTAGAGGGAAAGGGGAGAGGAGATGCAAGCTGGCAGGGCAATGAATGCTTGCGTGTTTGTTTTTACTTGAGGGTCAGGTGTGACACGGGCGTCAATAGTTGCATTTTGAGTGTAATATAGGCAGACAACAGAGTCATTTCAAGATCAGACGAGATGACCCTGCTGATGTTGACGGCGAGCCTCCCAGGAAGAGGGTTCCTGCGAAGGTGATGTGGTATGCTCCTATAATACCACGGTTGAAACGTCTGTTCAGAAACGGAGAGCATGCCAAGTTGATGCGATGGCACAGTGAGGACCGTAAGAAAGACGGGAAGTTGAGAGCACCCGCTGACGGGTCGCAGTGGAGAAAAATCGAGAGAAAGTACTGGGATGAGTTTGCAAATGACCCAAGGAACGTATGGTTTGCTTTAAGCGCGGATGGCATTAATCCTTTCAGGGAGCAGAGCAGCAATCACAGCACCTGGCCTGTGACTCTATGTATGTATAACCTTCCTCCTTGGATGTGCATGAAGTGGAAGTTCATTATGATGCCAGTTCTCATCCAAGGCCCTAAGCAACCCGGCAACGACATTGATGTGTACCTAAGGCCATTAGTTGAAGAACTTTTACAGCTGTGGAATGAAAACGGTGTACGTATGTGGGATGAGCACAAAAAGGAGGAATTTGACCTAAAGGCGTTGCTGTTCGTGACCATCAACGATTGGCCCGCTCTCAGTAACCTTTCAGGACAGACAAACAAGGGATACCACGCATGCACGCACTGTTCTATTTTTTCTTCTTCTCCTCTATTCTTTTCTTCTTCTCCTCTTTTTTTTTCTTCCTCTTTTTCTTCTTCTTCTTCCTTCTTCCTTCTTCCTCTTTTCTTCCTTTTTCCTTATTTTCCTTTCTCGAGGGATAAGAAGAAAAAGAAGAGGAGAAGAAGAAAGAAAGGAATAGAGGAGAAAGAAGAAACTTTGACACGAAGGGGGGGGGGTACCGATACCCCCTCCTCGATAACATTATTTTCCCATGTATATGTATGTTGCGTCGTTGTCGATATAACGAGGGTGTCGAGGATCGCCGAGGGGTCGAGGGTCGGGAACTAGGGTAGAGGGTCGAGGGTCGTTAAGGGGTCAAGGGTCGAAGGTTTCAGGGTCGAGGGTCGTTAAGGGGTCAAGGGTCGAAGGTTTCAGGGTCGAGGGTTCCTATAGTGTCAAAGTATTGAAGAAATCCATGGCTTCATCATTAGCCGGAAGTAACCATGGCATGATGGTACGAAGTCCTCCAAAGTTATTCTGGAATGGAGTCCCGGATAGGGTCATTTGCCTTTTTGTACGAATCTCAGCAAAGGGCTTTCAAATAACGATATTCGGAAGGTTCTTGCTGAACTTTGTACCAAAAAGCGAATTTTCCTATCTGGGACTCCGTTCCAAAATAAATTTGGAGAGCTTCGTACCATCATGCACCTGTTACTTTCGCCTAATGATGAAGACATGGTTTTGTTGAATCCTTTGACACTAGGCAACCTCCCGACCCTCGGCGATCCTCGACCCTTGACCTCGACCGCTCGGCGATCCACGACCCTCTACCCTACATCAAGGGCTTCATGCCCACGTCACTTGTGGGACATAGATGTAGTGTTCAACGCCGACCCCTCCCGATAGCTTCAACACGTGGGGGTCGATATTACCCTCCTAGCTTGAAGCATTCTCGAGGCCACCCCTAACCCTTGAAGCGTTGTGAGGCCACCCCAAACCCAAGAGAAGCAGCGTCGAGGCCACTAATATGATTCCTTATTGTGATTAGCTAGCTAGTTCTCGTTTGCCACTAATATATCCATATCTGTCATGTTTGAATAATAATTGCCATGTTGTAAATATTTGTAGAAACTATGGACACCCCCGAGACGAAGCACAAGAAGCGTTGTTGAGGGACATAATCGCACAAGGAAGTGATGCCGTCTGCTCGTTGATGTTTCTTAACGACAACGATGGTCTGGAAGGAGAGGGTGAAGAAGCAGCTGGCTATGATTTACATGGCTCCGATGACCCAATGCGGTGCAAGAATGAGAGGGTGAAGAAGTAGACCGTGAGGACGGCTCGGTGATCACCAAACCGAGTCCGCCAGGTATATATATTAGTTAAGCCTGTCTGACTAGCTCTCGTCTTTGTTTTGGTATGTACACATATTAATTAACTCTCATCTTTGTTCTTTTTCTAGCCCTCCGGATCGAGCACAACTTCGTAAAGAGACGAGGCCCAAGAAAAGTTGAGCTCAGATGAAAAGTTTGAGATCATACAAATCGCATGACGGCCAACCGATTGAACCCTACCGACAAAGAAGGCATTTGTTGCTCGGTCGCGGGGTTCGGTTAGGGACAAGATCCCGATCAGCATCCACCAATGGTATAAGCCTAAGAACGAAGACCCTGAGGTGTCTTGTGTCAATGATATGCAGAAAAATGATCTTTGGACTAAGCTGAAGTCAAATTTTACCCTACCGCTAGAGGATGATCCGGAGAAGCCAGTAATAGAGCCATTAATCAAGTCTTTTGCTCTTAAGAAGATGGCAGAACTATTCAGGAATTGTAAGAAAGAACTCAATACGTATGTCGAAAAAAATGAGACACCAGAATTCAAGGGCAAATATGAGAAGATCAGAGATGACTGGCCCGCATTTGTGGCCTACAAGACACCGGAAAAGAGTAAAAAGATGTCGGCGACAAACAAGAGAAATGCTGCGAAGAAGAAGCTTCACCATCGCACGGGTCAGGTGGCTACCTCGTAGCCCGCCTAAGTGGGCCAAGGCTGAGAATGATCTGCTTGATAAAAGGATCGAACCGAGACAATGAACTGGCTGACCGTTGCGAACTTGGTTGTTCGGGGCGGCGGATCCTTGGACCCTATAACAGGAAGTGCATTTGGGCGGACGAACAATTGGACATACCACCAAAGAGGCTTCAGCAATATATCGAAGCAGCGCAGCAAGGGAAGTTCTTTCGAGACAGGGAGAAGGACGAGCTCACAATGGCCCTCGGGAATCTGAGCACCACAGACGGACACGAGGCACGCCAGCTCCGTTTCGTGGAAGGCTGGATTTCGGACGCAGGGGTTACAAAACCCATGAGAGGAGGAAGAAACCGGAGCAGAGCCAAATGCAGGCGCTGCACGAAAGGGTAATGGTGCTAGAGGAACGAGAAGCAGCAGATCGCAGCAACGACCGCCAAGCTTCCCCGGCTACCCGCCATCTCAGCGGAGAAGCAGCGTGGCTTCCACCGAGCTGCTTCAGCCAGAGCAGCATGCCTTGATGGCTCCTGCCAGCTATCCGTGGATGCTATCACGGATGCTGAAAATTGCCACCTTATGGCGCAATGGAGCAATTTGAAGGTCAAGGCGGTTGTTGGCTCTGTTTATCCTACTAAACCCGACTCAACTTTTCACCGCCGCCGATTCCGAAGGATATGCTAAGGTGATGGTTGATGAAATAACGGAGGATTTGAGGACCTCCGGCTTGACCACCCTACCGGTGAAGGGGAGTATCGGCTGGGTTCTGCTCTGAAGACTCCATGCCTATGGCGGAAGGATCTCATCAACCTTCCGATCTGAACGCCTCCGCCTCCTCCTCCTCCTCCTCCTCCGGCGAGTCAGGGCACTCCGCCTCCTCCACCGCCTCCTCCTCCGGCGAGTGACGATCAGGGCACTCGACCGGCTCCTTCTCCTGCGCGTGGCGGCACTCCGCCTCGTTCTCCGCCTGCACCGGCGCGCCCGAGCAGCCAGCCTCCTCCTTCTCCGCCTCGTCAGCAAGGGCGGAAGAGACGCGCCGCCGCTCCGGCTGCTCCGGCGCGTCGTAGTCCTTCTCCTCCGCCTCGTAAGCAAGGAAAGAAGACATCCGCTCCGTCTGCTCTGCTGGCGTCTAGCAAGACAGCCAAAGGCGGGAGGAGATCTGATTCGGTCCTTCTCTGAAGACTCGGAGAAGTTACCGCACGAGAGGAGCGAGGAGGAAAACGCGAAGATCGCGCAGACCAAGTGGATGACTGGTTTCAAGGGTTGAAAGCAAAGAGACATCCACCTCCGGAGGAGAAGGTAGATCTGGTGAAAGCGAAGCGCACTGCTGCCCCGACAAAACCACCCAAGTCTTCGCCGAAAGGCAACTATGAGCGCATTATTGGAAAGGCATTTGCCGAAGCGGAGAGGTCGGGAAGTACTATCAGTGATCAAAGGATGAAAGAACGACGAGCTGGGAAACAAATTGCCCAGCTCGGCGAACAAGCGAAGCAATCGTGCCCCCCGCTCAAGGTGCCTGCTAGCGACATCGTCGATCCGAGGATGGTGCCCGGTTATGGCAATCCTGCAGATTACGTGCCCGACGATGTACATTATGATTTCTTGGAGGTGTAGATACAAAGATACGAGTACGGGAAGCCTCTCGTCAAAGATGAAAGTTCTCTAACAACGATGATGCGAAGATTGCATGATTGGTACATGAAAACCTGCAAAGAGTCTGAGGGGAGGAGTACTTTGTATGTGAGAGTTAAAAAGGAGCATGACCTCCTTGGAATTGAACTGTTGCCTATTTCATTTGAGGAGTTCTATCAGTTTTTCAATCAATTGGCCCTAGATAAAGCAACGGTCACCTGGTACTGTCTGTAAGTAGTACTACTTCTGTCATTAAGTCTCTCTATATAACTCAGCCCTTTCATTGCATGTATTTATAATTATCCTCACTATATTATGCAGATTGAAGATCGCCAAATTGAAGAAAAGACAAGTGGGTAATATTGGGTTCATTAACACATATCTCATAGATGCAACTGAGGTTAAATTTCGTGCCGAAGATACCGAGGCCAACTTGCTACAATCGTTGGTAATAAATGAACACAAAGATATAATACTCTTTCCTTACAACTTCAAGTGAGTGTTACTGTCTTGTGGCATATTCGGTTTCCTTATTAGTCCAGGTTATAGTAATGTAATATTGATGAGTTATGCATGTGTGCGCAGCTACCACTATATTCTCCTAGAGATTAAGCTTGAGAAGGAGTAGTAACTGTCTTAGACTCCAAGCGAAAAGATCCCAAGGAGTATCACGGACATGACTGAAATGCTCAAGAAGTAAGTTAAATCGATCATTATCCACCATATCAGCAACTTTGTTCATTTATGATATCAAGTAATTGTTTTCTTTGTATGGCAGGGCTTGGAGAAAATTCACCAAAAAAGCTCCGGACTACCAAGAAGCTGCAATTTAGGACACCAAAGTAAGTACTATATAGTAGCACATTCCACGCATCTCCTAGTGATTCAAGCGCTAGTTTCATTAATACCATTTAGCATGCTTGCTAATTATCAGTTTGATTGACCTCTGTTTCTTGTAAAGTGGTTGTGGCAGGAACAAGGGAATAATTTCTGTGGATACTACGCTTATGCGAGTCCATCCGCCACACAACCTGTGAGAGGGCTACTCCGACAAACAATATGAAATATTCACAATTTTATTTTATTACCATCATTTGTGTTGAGTTTCATTCATATATATATATATATATATATATATATATATATATATATATATATATATATATATATATATATATATATATATATATATATGTATTGACCCCTTTCTTAAAATTAGATGTTTCGGAAGCGGGATGAACTCCTAGCACCAGATTGCATGCGAGCAATTCAAGAGGAATTGGCGGCATTCTTTCTTGACCACGTGATCGCTGAAGACGGAGAATACTATGTGGACCACGCGTCCGTATTGTAAAAGATAATTATTGTATATATGTAGCCGGTAGTGTCGGATAGATATACGAGAACTTGTTGTTCGACCAATCTCTCGGAGAAGGAGAGGTGGTCGATATCACTTCTCTCTGTATGCATATATGTTCATGACGATCTTCTGTTTGCTTAATTACTAGCTAGCTAGCGTGTCTAGCTAGTCCTCTCTATACGTATGTATAGTACGTAGCGTCGACCAAGCACGGACAAAATAGAGGACTTTTCTCTATTAATTAGCTAGCTATAGCACAATATATGAAACACCTAAATTAACCCCCCAAAACCCCCCAAACCCCCCCTTTCAAAAAAACAAAACCACAGCCATAGAAATGCTGACGTAGATGTTTATTGGTCCCGGTTGGTGCCACCAACCGGGACCAAAGGCCCTCCTACTGGGCTCAGCGGACAGGCCACGTGGAGGCCCATCAGTCCCGGTTCTGGATTGAACCGACTAAAAACCCAGGGTATTAGTACCGACCCTTTAGTCCCGGTTCATAAACCGGGACTAAAGGCCCTCACCAACCGGGTCAATAGGCCCCTTTTCTACTAGTGCATAGCAGAGGGATGCGAACAGGCTGCGCCGAGAGGTGAAGCAATGGAGGGAGACGAAGTGAACAGGCAGCACGCGAAGAGGTGCGCCGTTCGTATTCATTATCCACTACCGCAAAACTTTTCAGCTCTCAGGTGACCTTTCGTATACCCGTAGTGCGTGGCAAAAATTAGACATCAGCTCGGCTCATTCTCGCAACCGGCGGCACGTCGTGACGAGGCGTGGCGTGGCGAGGCGGGCGGCGGAGGAGGAGCCCGCGTGGATGTCCCTCTTGTTCTAATGCTCATACAAGTGGGGAAAGAACCTCCCTTATAAGCAGGCCCGTCGATGGGGCTGGCCAAATTGACCGACCGCCCCGGGCCCCCCAAGATTTTGGGGCCCCCAAATCAGGGAAAATTATATGTAAAGCCCACTGGCTGAGGCAGGAGCAGGAGCCCATTCACGTACACATGTCGCTGCGTCGGCCGCGCGGTGATGCCGCTAGGGATTGTTCCGACGTCTGATCGCCCGATCCGATCGCTCGCCTCGTGTTGGCCGCCCTCGCCGTCGTCACCCTCCGGCCCTCCCCCAGTCTTCCTCTTGTCTCCTCGGCTCCTCGCCAGATGGATGTTGCAGGCTACTTGACTAGTTCCCCAAGCCATGACCCCACGTGAGTACTCGAGACCTATTTGCTGTAAGCCGGTTTGTTTCAGAGTTCACATAACGATTTCTGAATTTTGGTACAGATCGAAGACCTAAAGGAATCTCCATCTCCTGAATTGAAAAATCAAGAGACACACTCCTGCTACCACTATTGTACGTATGCTCTTCTTTTCTGAATTTTGGTGCACAAAATGATCACATGGATAGTAAATAAAGTTGAGCATTAGCCACTGTACTTCCTATATATCAATAATCGATACATTTCTTTATACTTTGCAGCCATAGGTCTAGACTTCAGATGGATTGATGCAACTATTTTTGGAGATAATTGCTAATTCAAACTTCAAGGTGCAAACTTTTTCTTTTTTTTATCTTGATAAATGATAAGCTTAGAACTTCAGTTATATGAGTATATCAAAATTTAGGAAGCCATTTTGCATTTCGTCCCGGGCCCCCAAATTTCTGGAGACGACCCTGCTTATAAGGAGGTCCAATTCCCACTCAACTAGCAATGTGGGACTAAACTTTAGTAGTATCCCTTACCTTGCACAAATGGGCTAAGTGGGCCTCTAGGATTTATTAGGAATTTCTGAAATAGTTATTGGGCTGCCCCAATATAGACTAAATTCCAGCAATCCCCCACCAGATCCCAGAGGCACACAGAAATTTGCCTTTGGTTCCAAAACACTGTTTTATATACGGTACTGCAGTGGAGACTGTTAAGTTGAACTTCCACCTAGAACTCTATGCTACACTAGTAAGCAACTTGAACAGTGGACTGGGCCTTGAACTGCAAGTTTTCTGCGAATCTAGCTTCACATAAAGCCTTGACCGATACGTGGCTACCATGGGTCTTCCCCGCGGGTGGAGCTTATGCGTCATACTCCGTGACCTTTCATGAGTTTATTAGAGAGAACCTTACTCTCATAGATTGCGACGTTTGACAATCAGACACATATAGGTGTGTTCTTCAAAAGATGGTCTGCAGGATAACATCTCTGCTTAAATAAGCCACTTAGAACACATTAAGATATACATCAACCTGCCATGCAGATTAGGAGAGTATTGCATCTTCATGGAGTGGTATTGTGAATAGTAGGGATACTCTCCTCTCAGTTGACCAACAACTTGTCTTCCACATCTAATTCACGGGATCTCCGATCACAAAGAATAGGTTACCACTGTGAACAACTCATATTGTGGGTCTCATACCCATTTCCCTCGATGCATTATCTATCACATTACGCGATAGACCCTTAGTAAAAGGATCTGCCAGATTTTTAGATATTTGGATATAATCCAACGCAATAACTCCGGAGTTTTTCATTTTCCTGACAGACTTTAACCTTCTCTGAACGTGTCTTGATGACTTCATGTTATCCTTTGAGCTGCTCACTTTCGTGATCAAAGTTTGATTGTCGCAGTTCATAAGGACACCCGGTACAGGTTTCTCAACAACCGGCAAGTCATTCAAGAGCCGGCGAAGCCAATCTGCTTCAACCGTAGCTGTATCTAGTGCTGTGAGTTCTGCTTCCATTGTTGACCTCGTTAAGATGGTCTGCTTGCAAGACTTCCAAGAAACAACGCCACCTCCATGAGTGAATACATATCCGCTCGTGCCCTTTATCTCATCAGCATCTGAGATCCAGTTTGAGTCACTATACCCTTCAAGCACCTTTGGGTGCCCGGTGTAGTGAATTCCATAATTTGTAGTGCCTTTCAAATAACGCAAAACTCTCTCTAGAGCTTTCCAATGCACATCTCCTGGTTTTGAGACAAACCGACTTAGTTTGCTAACAGCAAAAGAGATGTCAGGTCTTGTAGCACTGGCTAAGTACATAAGCGAGCCAATAATCTGAGAATACTTCAATCGATCTCTAGCAATTCTTCGATTCTTTCAAGCAAAGACGCTAGCATCATATGGTGTTGGAGAGGGCTTGCAGTCACTATAGCCAAAGCGACTCAAGATCTTTTCCACATAGTGAGATTGAAGCAATGTAATCCCACCATCATCATCTCTCAACAACTTGATGTTTAGAATGACATCAGCCACTCCTAAATCCTTCATCTCAAAACAGCGAGATAGAAAATCCTTGACCTCCTTAATAACATTCAGATTTGTTCCGAAAATCAGTATGTCATCAACATACAAGCAAAGCATAACTCCCTCGCCCCCACCATGGCGATAGTACACACATTTGTCAGCTTCGTTCACAACAAAGCCTGCAGCCGTTAAAGTTCTTTCGAACTTCTCATGCCACTGTTTGGGTGCTTGTTTGAGTCCATACAAAGACTTCAGCAACTTCCACACTTTCCCTTCCTGACCATCTATTACAAACCCATCTGGTTGTTCCATATAAATTTCCTCATCCAACTCTCCATTTAGGAAGGCAGTCTTAACATCCATCTGATGAACGAGAAGACCATGTGAGGCAGCTAGTGAAAGTAGAACTCGAATAGTGGTCAGTCGAGCCACAGGTGAGTAAGTATCAAAGAAGTCTTCACCTTCCTTTTGGGTATAACCCTTAGCCACGAGCCGAGCCTTGTACTTTTCGATAGTACCATCAGGCCTAAGCTTCTTCTTGAATACCCATTTGCATCCTATAGGTTTGCACCCATAAGGACGATCAGTTATCTCCCAAGTTTCATTCGCCAAGATGGAATCCATCTCGCCATTTAACTGCTTCCTTCCAAGAGTCAAGATCTTCGATGCATAGGCCTCTGAAATAGAACCGGAGTGTCATCTATGAGATACACAAGAAAATCATCACCAAAGGACTTTGCAGTCCTCTGTCTCTTGCTCCTAGTAGGAACTTCATTGTTCTCCTCCACAGGAATTTCAAAGTGTTCCATCGAAATGCCAGGTTCGTAATTGTAACTGGTTCTGATTCAATGAACTAGGCATCTCCTGATTAGATGAGGTAGCCATATCCTTCATCGGAAAGATATCTTCAAAGAAAGTCGATCATTCGACTCCATGATCGTATCGACATGCATGTCGTACCTCAGATTTTACAACCAAGAATCTATAGCCAATGCTATGAAAAGCATATCCCAGAAAACACAATCCACGCCTTTGGTCCAAGCTTCCTCTTCTTTGAATTGGAACATTGACTTTCGCCAAACAACCCCATGTTCGCAGATAAGAGAGTTTTAACCTTTTCTTCTCCCATTCCTCGAATGGAGTTATCTCTTTGTTCTTTGTGGGGACTCGATTTAGGACATGACATGCTGTCAATATTGCCTCCCCCCACCATGCCTTGAGAGACCCGATGTGTCTAACATGGCGTTAACCAAATCAGTTAGAGTACGGTTCTTTCTTTCGCCACCCCATTTGATGAGGTGAGTAGGAGGCGTCCTCTCATGGATTATACCATGTTCCGCACAAAAAGCATCAAATTCATTGGAAAAATACTCTCCACCACGGTCGGACCTAAGCCTCTTGATTTTTCGATCAAGTTGGTTTTCCACTTCAGCTTTATAGATCTTGAATAAGTTCAAAGCCTCATCCTTAGATTTTAGAAGATACACACGACAGTATCTAGTGGAGTCATCAATTAACGTCATGAAATATTTCTTTCCACCTTTTGTCGAAACACCATTCATTTCACATAGATCTGAATGTATACGTTCTAGTGGTGCAAGATTTCTCGTCTCCGCAGTCACGTGAGACTTACGAGGTTGCTTAGCTTGCACGCACACTTGACACTTAGATCCCTTGACAACGGTGAAACTAGGGATTAAGTTCAACTTCGCTAGTCGCGACATGCAACCAAAGTTAACATGACAAAGACGTGAATGCCACACATTTGATTCACTATTGTTGCAAATATGATTAACAACTTTATTGCAAACGTCTGACAAGGATAAACGAAATAGGCCTCCTGAGTCATAGCCTTTATCGACAAAGGTTCCATACTTGGATATTACAAATTTATTCGACTCAAAGACAAGCTTGTAGCCATCTCTACACAGAAGAGATCCGCTAACAAGATTTTATTGACGGAGGGGACATAATGCACGTTCTTCAGCCGCACAATCTTCCTCGAAGTAAACTTCAGATCGACCGTGCCAACACCATGAACAGAAGCACTCGAATTGTTGCCCATCAGCACGGTTGAAGTCCCTGCGGTCTGATAAGACGAAAACATGGAAATATCACCGCATACATGCACATTAGAACCCGTGTCAATCAACCAATCAGGAGAATGACATACTGAAAGAATAGTGGGAAATATACCATACCCGACATCCTTCATGTCAGTGTCTCCAATGACAACATTAGTGGTCTTGCCGCCTTTCCCAGGATGACGCTTGTCATAGCGATTAGGGCAACTAGGAGCCCAATGATCAGGATCTCCACACACATGACAAACACCTTTCTTCTTGCCATTCTTCTTCTTGAAGTTCGTGTATTGCACAGCCTTGTACTTTCCATCAAACTTTGCTTTACCATCAAACTTGCCCTTGTTCTTGAACTTGTGGGGCTGGAAGTTCTGCTTCTGTACCACATTGGCACTAGATCCTCCCTCAATACCTCGAGCACGTGTGTCCTTTGCTCTCGCCTTTTCTTCCACATCAAGAGTACCAATGAGATCCGGAACGGAAAACTCCTGTCTCTTATGCTTTAGTAAGGTAGCAAAGTTCCTCCATGAAGGAGGAAGCTTAGTAATGATACTCCCGGCAACAAACTTGTCCGGTAGTATGCAATTCAAGTGCTCAAGTTCTCTAGCAAATGAATGTATCTCATGAGCCTGCTCAACCACGGAGCGCTCTTCAGTCATCCTGTAATCATAGAATTGCTCCATGATGTACAGCTCAGTGCCGGCATCCGAGACCCCAAACTTGGCCTCGAGTGCGCCCCACATATCTTTTCCATTGTCAATTGACGCATAAGCATCAACTATGTTCTCACCAAGAACACTCAAGAGAGCAGCCTTAAACAAGGTATCCATTTTCTGAAAAGCTTGTGCCTGTTGGGCATCTTGCTCTCCTTCAGGTTTGCAAAGGGTGGCGTCATAGCAGCTCATGGTCTGAAACCATAAGACTGCTCTCAGACGCCACCTCTTATAGTGGATACCCTCAAACATAGGAGGTATCATGGAAGCAGCAAAACCACTCGAGGTAAATTGCCTATAATAAGGTTTTTGGATTGTTGGAAATATGAGCAATTTACTGAATGATTTTATTAACAAAAATACTAGATAAAGCATGACTAAAATAGCAAATATAAAGCAAGTCATGCAATCTGACAAAGAGAAGGTAAACATCGTCTGTATATATGAACTTGAGCTAAACACATCTAGAACAGACACTAGATGAAGTTGCTTATACGAAACAGAACCTAACATACGTAGGGCAGAAACTAGAGCCAAGAATTGTAGCAGGACTTGTAACAGAAAGGAGAAGAATACGTACGGCACAGCAGCAGCAGAAGCGCTGGACTTGGGGTCGGTGTCCTCGCCTGCCATGTCGTCGAGGAGGTCGTGGACGTCGGGGAAGAAGTCGTCGTCGGGGAAGTAGTCGTCGGTGACCGGATCGTCCGTGATGAAACAGCCAGTAGTCGCGCTGAGCGCTCCCCAAAAACCTTATCACCCTTCTCCCATACAGGACTCAAAAGGTGCAGTCTCGGAGGCCTACTGTGATGAGGAAGACATCAGTAGCGCAGAGATTGGAACTGTGTGGCGAGAGGAAGAGGACCTTCTGATGTATATCTCGGGAGAGGAGCGACCTCTCTTATATAGGCATAGCAGAGGGACGCGAACAAGCTGCGCCGGGAGGTGAAGCAACGGAGGGAGACGAAGTGAACAGGCAGCACGCGAAGAGGTGCGCCATTCGTATTCATTATCCAATACCGCAAAACTTTTCAGCTCCCAGGTGACCTTTCGTATACCTGTAGTGCATGGCAAAAATTAAACATCGGCTCGACTCATTCTCGCAACCCGCGACGCGTCGTGGCGAGGCGGGTGGCGGGGGAGGAGCGCGGGTGGATGTCCCTCTTATTCTCATGCTCATATAAGTGGGGAAAGAACCTCCCTTATAAGGAGGTCCAATTCCCACTCAACTAGCAATGTGGGACTAACCTTTAGTAGTATCCCTTGCCTTGCACAAATGGGCTAAGGGCCTCTAGGATTTATTAGGAATTTCTGAAATAATTATTGGGCTGCCCCAATATAGACTAAATTCCAGCAGAACCGGCCATCCGGGACACGATTGGGGGGATCCATTGTAGGTAGGAAGTAGAAGGGGTCGAAGAAACCGAGGAGAGGAGGGTTGCGGCAGTGGTGGAGGGAAGGCGGGGTCGGAGATGAGACCGAGCCAGCGCTTGGAGACGAGGGAGGCGCGAGTTAGGGAGGACGGATCCGGCGAGAGGCGGAGGAGGATCTCAGAGAGCAGGTTGTCGTCCTCCATCGGCGGCACCGGCACCGGCACCGGCGGCGGCGACCGTGGGCGGCGGCGGCTCATCTCGTCACAGCTCATGCGGGGAATGGTTGTGGTGGAGTGGAAGCAGCAGCCCACGATGTGGAGTGACCTACTCCTTTTCTTTCTTTGACGGGGTAGAGAGAGCCCAAGTACAAGAAAGCCCACCACAGACAACCAGCCTACCTAGATTTTTCTTCTTACTTTTATGATCTATTATTTTCTTACGGACATTCAAATTTATCAACTACTGTACGAAACAACTCCTCTAAAAATATACACACAACCAACAAAAATAACAGATTCAATGGCAAGCCAAGTAAAATTTAGGGCACCCTGACTGGCATGGCCATGACATCACAAAATCAACACATCGAAAGAAGAAAACTAAAAAGAGCTGCCACTAAACTCACTATGGTCACATATAGCATCACGGCCTAACGATCTTAACTTCATGATGAACAAACACAAACGTGCTTTTATATAGTGTTTTATCTTCCTACCTTCACACTACTAGGAAAAGGGCTAAAGATTGGATTGACACTAATGGCGCACCAGAGAAGTGGTGCGCCACTACTATATACTAATGGCGCATCTGGTGGAGATACGCCATTAGTGTGGAATACACTAATGGCGCACCAGGCAGAAGGTGCGCCACTAGTAAAACAAATTTTTTTCATTTTTTCAAACATTCTAATGGCGCATCCGGGCAAAGTGCGCCAGTAATTTTTTTTCTTTTTGGCAAAAAAACTTATTCCCTCCCTCCCTTCCTCCCTACTCCAACCAGTCGCCGCCTTCCCACGCCCCCCAACCGTCGCCCGCCTTCGCCCCCTCCGTCCCTGGCGCCCGCCCGACCCCGCCCGCGCCCCGCCGCCCGCCACCACCACAGCTGTCGGCCCGCCGCCTCGGGCGCGCCAGCCGGCCGAACCCTCCGCTGCCCCGCCTCCGGTACAGGCCCCTCCAGCCCCGAAGCTGCGCCCCCGTCCGCCTCCTCCTCTCTTCTCCCGCGACCTCCCCTACCCCTCTCCACCGCCTCGTCCCCTCAGCGCCGCCCGCCGTCTCCCCGAACCCTAGCTCCGCCGGCGTCGGGGACGACCACCTCGTCGGCCTCACCAGGCCGCAGGCCCTCAAGCCCCACGCCGTCCTCGGCCTCGCCCTCTCCACCGGCGGCGCCCCTTCCTCCGCCCCTGCAGCGCAGCAGCAGCAGTAAACAGCCAGGTAAAACTGTGTTGTGAAGCTAAGATGATAATGCTATTTTCTTATATGGTGAAGATATACTGTGTAAAACTGTGTCATGGTATAAAGACGCCATATTTAGCTCAACCGTACCTATGTAAAACTTTTCTGTTTTAGTATTGTTTGCATCAGAGGTGGGCTAAAATCATTTTCCTTGCTACCTCTTTATAGTCTAAGTTTGTCTATTTGTAGAACAACAAAGAATAGCATGGAACATATAAATACCATGGACCACAGGCATTTTATTCTGTAGTGTTGTATAATACTACCTTGTACAATATTAATAGTAGTACATCAGTAAATAGCATAACGCTACAGCACACCATCCAGGTCTTACAAGCAGTTACACTATACACGCATATAATGAAGGCCAGCAATGACCAATGTGCGTCTCTAGAAAGTTAATGGGTTGTTAATTTGAGGACACAATCTGACTTTCAGTCTCCAACTGTGCTTCCTTCTAGTTTATGTAGTTTGCTCAATCGTGTATTGCCTGTGGGATCATACAAGCTTTTGCATCGCTTCGCTGGTACTGTTGTTACTAAGATAAGCATTATTAGATGCTCATCAGGTTTGGATATGTTAGTATTTTGATTTGCATGCATAGCTTGGGAACTATAAATTATAGTGAAATTAAGTAGAAATTATAGTAGTTTGGTTCTGTTTTTGCTGGTCATGTTTGTTGGTTGTTTGCTGTCATGTTGTTATTACTTCCATTAGGGCATCTGTTGGTTCATTAACCTTTCTAACATCTGCATATTTCAGGTTTCCGAGGAGGTAAAGGAAGTGAAGGTCAGACAGTGCAACAGCAGCAACACCTCCAAGGTGAGAAATATGTTCCTATTTATCTTTTTTTGCTCAAGTTCTTCAGTACATTATATAATATAGAGAAGTGCAGGTCAAGTGGTGCAATCATATACATCTGCCACTTAAGTCATCCTTCCCTTTAAGCAGAGTGATGCCTTTCGATGTCACACAATAATGTTTGTTGCAAGAACATTCTACTCTTAGTGTTCGTTTGTTTACTGCAACAAAATATATAGTTTTGCTGCTGTTATGCCTGTATTCACTGCTGCTGCTGCTGTACTTGTGATGATGTTGTAGGTACCCCGAGAGGCCCTTGAGTTTGCCAGAATGTCGATTAACTTCCGTTCCGGCAAATTCGGGTACTCCATATGTCCTATTTTCAGCAAAGGTAATGCTGAAATTTTCCGTGAATTTTAGCATTACTTTGCTAAAAATAGGACATATGGGGTACTTGCCACTAATGCCTGTTATCATGCATGTTTTATGATCTGTTGTAAGGGTACTAATTGGTCTCTTCGCTGCTTAATTATCGAGATGGCGGAAGCAGCCACCGCCGCTCTCGCGACACCGCAGATCTGAGTTGGATGCTTCCAGTTCTTCACTATCATACTTGGGACTTCAAATCATCCATGACGCAGTATATAAAATGAGAGATCTCCCCTAGCTTCACCCATCTCATTATGATATCTGTTGTTTGCCTACATCACTCATTGTCCCAAACTGTAGAGGCTGCCTGACACTTTTAAGAACATGCTGATTGGTGAAGATCCGCCAAATAATGTGAAGGTGCGACAGGCCGGCAGCGGGTTTCGCAGGCTGTGGGATGTGGAGTTGGTGATCAAGGAGGGCCACATGTACTTGTCTCGTGGGTGGGAGAAGTTCTACCGTGCCTACGACCTGCGGCTGGGGTACTTCCTTCTCTTCACGTACGACGACGACGCCACCATGCTCATCACGAAGGTGTTCAACGCGACTATGTGTCGCATGCGCCATCTTCAAGATTATGATGCCGATGCGCTCGCCTCTTCTTATTCCTCTACATTTGGCTTTGTCTCACATCGATTGTTAACGGTCATTGTTGCATTTGGACAGGTCATGGGAGCAGCAAGAATGACAATGACTACAGCCAAAGCAGCAGCGACCATGGTCAGAAGCGAAGCAGCAGCGATTCTGGCTGTAGCGAAAGCAGCAGCGATTCTGGCAGCAGCATAGACAACAAGAAGGATGATCCGGACTGGAGTGCAGGAGAAGAGGAGCAGAGTGGGGATGAGGAGCTGCAGGATGACGATGGGCATCAGGCTGAGGATGACCTAGCGCTGGTGGTGGCTGACCAAGGGCAAGAGATGGTGGTGGCTGACCATGGGCAAGAGATGGTGGTGGCTGACCATGGGCAAGAGATGGTGGTGGCTGACCATGGGCAAGAGATGGAGGTGGCTGAGGATGACCTAGTGATGGTCGTGCCTGAAGGTGGCCTCGCGATGGTGGTGGTGCCTGACAATGACCATGCACCGGTAGTGGCGCCGGCGATCCCACAGCTGGGCGACATGACCACGCCAATTGAGGTAGAAGACTACATCCCACTGCCTCCACCGCCTCGCCGCTCTTGGCGCATCAGACTAAGGAAGGAGAAGGAGAATAACAATGCATGAGAACTGAACTTTGTCAGGTATGTCAGATCTCCAAAATGATATATATATATATATATATATATATATATATATATATATATATATATATATATATATATATATATATATATATATATATATATATATATATATATATATTAGTTACCTATGTTATCTCTAATATGCTTAGTTTCATATAGGTTAGCTTCATTTTACCTAAGTTGGCTCTAATATGCTAACTTAGAGCTTATATGCTTAGTTTCCTATAGGTTAGCTCCAAAATAACTTATGTTAGCACAAAATGATCAAGTTTACATAATAAGCTTATAGTATTTTTCTCATTCTTCTTGTTTTCCAAAATGACATAGGTTAGCTTCATTTTACCTAAGTTGGCTCTAATATACTAACTTAGAGCTTATATGCTTAGTTTCCTATAGGTTAGCTCCAAAATAACTTATGTTAGCACAAAATGATCAAGTTTACATAATAAGCTTATAGTCTTCTTCTTATTTCTTTTCCAAAATTCTTCTTATTCTTCTTCTAGTGTTCTTCTTCTTCTAGTATTCTTCTAGTCTTCTTCTTTTTCTTCTTCTAACTTCTTGTTTATCATTTTGCAGATTTGATTTAATTCACGGAAGCTTGCATGGATGGAGTGCTTCTTTTCCATTTGTGTTTTTATTTTGTATCAATGTGAAACTTCTGTGAATTGATGGATAACGGTGTTGGATGAACAATGTGAAAAACTTTTGTAATATGTAAAGATGGAACTTGTGTGTTGGCTATGTATGTATATATGATGGAACTTGTGTGTTGGCTATGATTGTTATATGGATGCTTGTTGTATATATATGTGTTGGATATCTCATAGGTGAAATAGTGACCTGAGATTAAGAAAAAAAAATTAAAAAAATTGTTACTAATGGCGCATTACAGTGTGGTGCGCCATTAGTATAGCAGACACTAGTGACGCACCGTGGGCAAAACTAATGGCGCACTGCCTGGTGCGCCATTAGTATTATACTAATGGCGCACCAGTGGTGCGCCATTAGAAAAAAATTCTAGTGGCGTGATACTAATGGCGCACCAGTGATGCGCCATTAGTAGGCAAAACTGGTGCGCCATTAGTAGCCCTTTTCCTAGTAGTGTCATGCCTACTTGGTCGAAGAGCCAAGTCTGTATAAGAAGCAAACAAACTTTCGTAAAGGGATAGATAGGCACAAAAGTACAAATTGCGATAACCAGAAAAAAAAGAACTCAACATATTGCCAGTAAAGGCCGAAATGTCGGAACAATAAGCCAATGGATCAAGACCCATCTATCAACGAGATTAAAACACCAATAACCTCCTGACATTTCAGCAATGGAGGTGACAGATAATTACTTTGTACGACACCGGGACGTCCATGCGAGAGACACCGCCTAAAGTGCCTGCGTATCAAGAGACCACCTTTGTGCATTTGTAATCAAAAACTGTGTTGCTTAAGTAATACTCCCTTCATTCACAAATATAAGATGTTCTAATTTTTTTATGAATCTGAGACGTACATAGATACCCTTTTTCAGACCTGTTTTAGTGTATTTGTTCACTGATTTCAGTCCGTGTGTAGTCCATATTAAAATATCCAAAACATTTTATATTTATGAACTGAGGGAGTAGTATTTTAGAAAGATAAACGCCCCCAAGTATTGAGAAACAGTGCGAGTATCCATGCATATGATCGATTCACGTATGCAGTGCGGATTGGTGGAGAATAGTACATATTTGGAAGAAAATACAGGAAGGCATTTAAAGATTAATGTGAGATCTTTACTTATACTCTGTTATGCAAACGTGAGCCAGTGAAGAATATCTTTGTTTATTCAGCAGTCTGAACAATCTTCTGCACAGACAAAAAGGATGGCAAAACACAGAAAGAAAAAAATTAAAAGAAAACTTTCCACGAATCTCCACGCTAAGTCTCAGGGATTTAACAATACCGTTCTTAGTAGCAAAACATGAAGTCCAGGGTCCGAAAGAAGCATACTACTCCTAGAAGAAAGAAAAGAGTTCGAGTTACTCATCTATTTCAAATGACAGGATGCTAACATGCAGTTAATGTCAGGATGGCTAATTTTATTGTCCGGGCATGAAGGCACACTTTGAGAAGTGCGTCTCTGAAGGCCCCACCTGTCAATTGACAAAAATCTGAACATGTCAAAACCCCTAGTTTACTGAAACGAACCCACCTTTCTGACAGGCCTGGCACACATAGGTACAGATTTCGTAGAGGGTTTACTAAATTCTCGAGCAAAAAACAATTATCCTGGTAGTGGTGGATGTACTGAACAAATATTCCCACTTCATCCACATGTCCCATCCTTTCACTGTCCTTCAAGTTGTTCAACGTTCATCGACCATGTTTTTAAACTACTCCCTCGGTTCCTAAATATAAGTCTTCGGAGGGAGTACGATACATGGCATGCCCATTAACATCATTTCGGACAGGGACAAAACATAGCAGACAGAAACCAGTTTATCTGAAGTCAAACAGAATTTACTGCAAGATCAAAACAGATCAAATATTTTTCTGATAGAACTCGCACGTACCAAAATTCAACCTTACTCACCAGCATGTCTCCTATCCACGCTAGGAGATGCTGGAGGTTCTCCCTGCCACCATCACCTGCTCTTTTGGCAGTTCGTCAGCACAAAGGTTCTGAACGTGAGCTTCCACCAGCCAGGAAGAAGATATAGGGCTGAGCAGTTCAAGATGCTGAATCTTCGCTTAATGGGGACACCTATTTCTTATATCATGACATATTTCTTATATGATGACAGTGAATAAAATGACACCTGCAGCATGACAACAGCTTGCAACCTAGAAACAGATCCAATGGTATAGGTACAAGCAACTAGAGTCACAGTCAAGCTCCAGGCCGGCATGGCGTGCGGAGGCAACTGGTGTCACAGCAACAATATCTGCTTCTTTTGGGTGGGAAAAGGGTACCATAAAAATGCTCTTATTTTTTGAGCATTTTTATGGTACCCTCTACTGCTATAGACGGGAGAGAGCAGTATACAATCATCCCACCGTTCATTTCGTGAGGGTAATCTAGTCATATTTTTCTGTTTTCCATTGTCGCTCTGTTCGTTCAACTACCCGAGCCGTAGTTGAACTCGCCGTCGCGTCCCATATCCCGGCACACTCCTGCCACCACCCTCCGCCGGTGCACTTGACCTCGACTGCCGGGCGCTCGTCCACTTCGCTGTCCTTGTACCTCCAGCCGTGCCTTCGGCCGGGGCGTCGCATGGCCCTCTCACGCACTTCCACGTCCGTCAGTACAGTACAGTGCAGGCCGCATCCCACCAAAAACTAGAGTGCAGATCGTAAACTTTCACAACTTCTATGTCTTTGGTACCATGGTGGTTCATCACTTAACTCTTGGTCGGTACAGACGTCGTGTTCTGGTTGATCTGTAGAGTCCGTCCATTGGTAGCTTCTGAAATAGGGACTACGTCTAATTTCCCTGGTAGCCGGCGGCTGCCAAAGTAGGGGAGCTCGTCGGGATCGGACAACTGTGCATACTGTCGAGCGGCCGGTACACGATCATGTGACGAAGACGAGATGCAGTGGTGGCCGCCGCAAGAGGAAGGGGAGGACCGGAGGAGGCCTTGTCGAGGAAGACTTTGCCGGCGCGCGTGACACCACGAGCTTGGCTGGCGCCTAGGGGCGTAACAACGTTGATCTACGAGCATGGCCGACAATCGGGGAGGCGATGGGCGTGTTCGTGCGGCCGTGCTGAAAAAGTGTAGAAAACGGGTTGGCTTGTTGGCGAGACGGGCTAATCCTTTTCCTCTCCCTAAATTACCCTCATGGCACTTATACCGCGGCGCTCGAAACGGCCAGTGCCACCGATACTGTTGGCGACGGGACTGGCCCAATTGAGTAGTATATATCGATCACCGCCCTTCAATTTCAAGAATAGACGGCCCATATTGATGACAGGGTACAGTAAAAGAGCTCAAAAATAATGGGCTTAGGATGTTAAGGGGGTTGACTCATACAGAAGTATCTGACTCTCAAAGTAAAGGCTGTTATCAAGATGTGCATAGGCAACTGAGATTTGCCTATCCATGTCTGGATCACAATAGCCAAGAGTGAGGCACCTTTCTTCAGATCAGAGGCTAACATTTTTTTCACCAGAATAATGAGAAACTAACTCATGGAATAATTACTTCAGACGATTGCCAACTCAGTGAATCCTTCATCCAACGCATCTCGAAGAAATTAAGAAAAAACGAAAATGGCACCAGGCAGGCAGGTGCAGCTCAACATTCAGCATTCAGTAGCCAGGACCAGATAAAAGTTGAACACAACATAATAGACAGTGATTAGCAAATTACGCAGTTAAATTCCTACAAGCCCACTGCACAGTTGACCGGTGTGTGCTCCATAGTACGAAGAGGGAGCACAGCAAAAGGACAGCCAACAAGTCATTTCATCTCAGCCACACGGAACGGAAGAACGCCCAACAAACCATGTATGCCTCTCTAGATACCTGCGGAAGAATAATCAATGTCATTGGTCAAACAAGTCTGTACTGTAACTTATATCTCACAATTCTTTTATGATTCAGCCTAACTTGAATTTCCAACCGACTTGTATCTCATCTTGAGAAGCATCAACACTGCAGCCACGCACTAATAATAACACTACAATTAATTCTTGAATATGCCAATACAGCCACCGACAAAATTTGGTTCAGTTATTATATACAAAAGAAGTGCTGATCTTTGTCATTTAGGATGTCAACAGAGTAAATAGATAGAGTTACCCACCTCTGACTCAAAAGATATAGTTTCATAATAAGAGTACGAGAATTGCAAAAATGACATGATAGCTAAATTTTCTTTTGCCTTTTGACAAAGGAGGCGCACCACCGTCTTCAATTGACGGAACAAGACCGTGATACAGCAGAGGAAGTGGCTAGCTACCACTAAAAGACGTTTTACCAAATCATAACCATCACATAAAATCCGACCACACAAGCATCCATAAAGAGGTCACTAGAATGCTGTATGTTGAGAAGATCATCACGTAGCAAAAGAAACAACTTATATGGCACCACTTTGTTAGCTTAACATTAAAGGATGTGAACAGCATCTATTCAGCCAATTAAAAACAATATATTGGTTTGCTAACCCAACAATGTAAAGGCATGTTATTACCTGCAGCATAGACACTTTCGAATGGATAATAGAGAGTCAAGATTCGGCTATTGGGAACTTCCTTGACCTGCAGTGACTCAAGCTGGATCTTGAAGTCACCAATAGTTGTCCGTAGGAACACCACATTATTGTACTCAGCAAAACCTTGTATCATTACAGGCCCTCTATACTTCTTTGAATTCATGGAAAGTAGCTTATCCAGTTTAATAGTTCTTCCCAACACCCATGAAGCAACACCATCAGGATTAGTCTCCCTCTTCCATAACTGAGCCCTTAATTTTGAAAGAAATAGAATACCAAGGCCACCACCATCTGCCCGCATAACCTGGAGTTGACCAATATTATTCTTGGCAATATCCACTGGCACTGGTATCACAGCTAGGATCTGCCTCTCCAAATCAAACTTGAAGATCCCGTCCAATGTGCAAGTTCCTGCCGATATGTGCCTAAGCAACCAATAAAGGGAATGCCCAACTAGAACACTGATAGTGAAGTACATGTTAATATTATTAGGAAGTTCACCCATAGAAGCTATGGATGGCAGCGGTGTTGAGATTCTATCACCCCAACGGCCAGTCTCTGATGAGTAAACACAGGCGATGGCCCGTGTATGTTGTTGTTCGTCGACCTCAGTGCCTACCATGACCACCTGGAAGTGTTGGATGTCTCCGGCAGCGCGAAACACCACCCCACTGATCCGGGTCACTTACGCATCGAACAAGGGGGGGACAGGTAGGCGGTGCTTCTCGCTGTTGAAGGGGTCCCGCACCAGGATCTGCTTCTGCGATTCGTTGAAGATGAGTACGAGGCCATGGCGGCATCCCAAGGGTATGAAGCAGCCGAGGCCGTCGTCGTCGTCGATGCACGACGGGAAGCGGCCACCGGGACATCTCTAGAAAGACAATTATTTAGGAACGGAGGGAGTAGGTATGAAGCGGAGGACGTCGAAGATACCGATGTCAGGACCCTGCTGACCTGCAGCTCTTAACTGAAGAACAGAGCAGTTACTCTGAAGAATTCGACAGCGAGGACGAATCGGTACTCACTTGGGAATGGACGGCTGAGATGGCATCGATGGAAATCAACGGACGACAGGCGTAACGGTCACTATTTCTCTTCACACCGTTGCCGTCACCCTCCTGAAGGCTACAGTGACGGAGAGCGTCCGCACCGGCGTCGCCACCTACCTGCCGGCTATTTAGTCCCTCGAGATGAGTCTGGAAACATCTTTTTCCTTTTCTCCAAGTTGTAATAACTAGCTTACACTAGAACCCTAGGCTACCTGGTAGAAATTCGGGGCAGATCCTCGATCTGAACCTTGTATCTGTAACTCTGTTGCTGAAATTTATCAAATCGGGGCTAGTTCGAGTAATTGTTGCGTCGATCGTGTATTCCGCTCTTGTCAATTGGTATCAGACGCCAGTCGTTCCTCGGAGGCGGATCGATTGAAGCAGTCTGTGGTTGGGTTTCGGCTTTGTAAAATCCCATGGCGGGCTGTCGATCGCGGCGGCGGTCGTTGGTGACGGATTTTCGGCGGCGGAAGGGCGAGGTCACGGGCCAGGGTTGCAGACGAGTTCTGTGGTAAAATTCCGGAGCCAGTGATCGCCATGCCTACCAGGACGAAGCACATGGATGAGATTTCGGAGGAACTCGAAGCTCTCCAGAACGAGGTCGCGGCGCTCGGCCTGAAACAGGACAAGATCCAGGATCAGATGGATCTGTTCAACAATCGCCTGCAGATGGTTGATTCCTTAGAGAAGCAATTGGGCAAGGTGGAACTCTTGGTTGAAAACAATTCCAAGGTTCAGCAGGAGATTTTCACGATCCTGAGAGAAATGCGATATGAAAATCCCAACCCAGCCTCCCCTGTTCCTCAAGCAGAAACAACAGTGGTCTTGCCACAACGGCAAAATACGCAGGCGCAACCAGAAACTCGAGAGCGAGAGCTGGCAAATCAAGGGACAACAACAACCCAGCAGCGAGTGCAACAATTCCAGGGACAATCTTCTGGCACTGCTCGAAATGAAGGGCAACAGCACCAATACTCAGTCAGACAACCGCACAGTATCAATCTGACAGAGCTATGCAGTTCATGAAATCAATTTACAAAGGACCTAAACTAGATTTTCCTAGTTTTAGTGGAGAAAATCCATTGGGCTGGATAAGGCAAGTTAACAAGTACTTTCAGTTAGCACAAACTCCTGACGAATGCAAAGTGGATCTAGCACTTACTTATATTGTGGGTCGAGCTGATAATTGGGTGAGAAGTGCCCAAATGGATAAGAAAACACTGTCATGGCAAGAATTCTGCAGAGCATTGTGTGACAGATTTGCAGACTCTAGTATTTATGAAGTACTGGAAAAGTTCCACAATCTGAAGCAGAATACACTGTCAGTAGCTGCTTACACTGACAAATTTGAGGAAACCATGGCAGTTGTCGAGATGAGCACCCTTATTTGCAGGAGAATTACTACATAGTCAGTTTTGTTAATGGATTGAAACCCAGCATAAGGTGCAACCTCAGACCACAAAGACCAACTACTCTCAACCAAGCATACTGGTTAGCCAGAGACTATGAAAGTGGCTTGCAAGCTAAATATCAGTCTTATCAGGATAAACAACTACAGTACCACTCCACACAGCAACAGAAAGCAACTATTCCAGCAGCACCTAACTTACAGATTCCACAAGCAGCACCTGCCACAAAGAAACCAGGAGTCTGTTGGAGATGCAATGGTCCTTGGATACCTGGTCATAAATGCAAACAAGCCCCTGCAATTCATGCTATAACAGGAGAAAATGAGTCCACACAACTTTCACCTGAGGAAGAAGCTCAATTAGCAGTCCTAGCAGCTGAAGGACATATAAATGAAACAACAGCTGTCTGTATGCACATATCTGCACAAGCAGTTTCAGGAAATTCCACTTCCTCTACACTAGCAGTCCATATCTCTATTGGGGGCAAACAAGGAGTTGCTCTAATTGATACAGGTAGCACTAATACATTCATTGACCTTAAGTTTGCTCTCAAAGCCAAATGTTCTCTCATGAACACTCCTACTAAGAAAGTAACAATAGCTGGGGGAGGCTCTCTCATTTCTGGCGCTTGTGCTCAATCCCTCAAATTCAGAATTGGACATGAACTATTTTGCAATGATCTGACAGTACTGGAACTGCAAGGATATGATGTAGTTATTGGTTGTGAAATGCTTAAAAAACACAGCCCCATTTCAATGGATTTTGAAGAAAGAACTGTCACATTCACCAAAGACAAAACTACTCAAGTTACATTTCCTGACTGCACAAGTACTGAGCCAACAAAAGTGATTACTGCAGAAAGCATGAACAAGCTGTTGGACAGTGGGGCAATAGGCTTTGCAATGAGCTTACATTTCATGACCACTGGTTACCTTCCACCAGTACAAGAGCAGCACACTCCTGAAGATATCCTTAAAGTATTGGAACAGTATAAGGAGCAATTTCAGGAACCAACTGAGCTACCACCCAAGAGGGAATGTGATAATGCAATTCCTCTTCAAGAAAACTCTACACCACCAAATGTAAGACCTTATAGAGTCCCACATTTACATAAGAATGAGATGGAACAACAAATTAAAATCCTTTTGGCAAGAAACATTATACAACATAGCATGAGTCCTTATGCATCTCCTGCTATTCTAGTCAGAAAGAAAGGAGGAACATGGAGACTGTGTATAGATTACAGGAAATTGAATGCACAGACAGTTAAGAATAAATTCCCTATACCAGTGATTGAGGATTTATTGGATGAACTCCATGGGGCAGCCATATTCAGTAAGTTGGACCTCAAGTCAGGATACCACCAGATCAGAATGAAACCTGAAGATATACACAAAACTGCATTTAGAACATATTCAGGCCACTTTGAGTTCTTGGTTATGCCTTTTGGTCTCACTAATGCTCCTGCAACCTTCCAGGCACTCATGAACAGGATATTTGCACCTTATTTGAGGAAGTTTGTCTTGGTCTTCTTTGATGACATCCTAATCTTCAGCAAAACACTAGAAGAGCACAAGGAACACTTAAAAATAGTGCTGGACATTTTACAGAAACACAATCTCTTCCTCAATAGGTCCAAGTGCATCTTTGGGACAGAGACTGTTGAATATCTGGGCCATGTGATATCTGCACAAGGTGTTGCAACTGATCCTGAGAAGATAACTGCAGTTAAACAATGGCCTATTCCAACAAATACTATAGAGCTAAGGAGTTTCTTGGGGTTGGCAGGGTACTATAGGAGATTCATCAAAGATTATGGATTCATCTGCAGGCCACTACATGACTTAATGAAGAAAGATGCATTTCTCTGGACAGAAAAACAAACTGTAGCATTTCAGACATTACAAGAAAGTCTAACAAATGCAACTGTGCTGGCTCTTCCAGATTTTTCCATCCCATTTGTCCTGGAATGTGATGCTTCTGGAGCTGGAGTGGGAGCTGTTCTCATGCAAAACAATAAACCTATTGCTTATTACAGTAAATCACTGGGCCCTAAAGCAGCTGCAATGTCAACTTATGAAAAGGAAGCAATAGCAATTTTGGAATCCTTAAGAAAGTGGAGACATTACTTTCTAGGATCCTCTCTAATAATCAAGACTGACCACCAAAGTTTGAAGTTCATAACAGAGCAGAGAATTTCAGAGGGCATTCAACACAAGCTTATGCTCAAACTGTTGGAATTCAATTATGTCATTGAGTATAAAAAGGGCAAGGAAAATAGAGTTGCTGATGCCCTTTCCAGGAAACCAAATCTCTTGGCAATTTCTATGGCAGTGCCCAGCTGGACTGATAACATAGAACAATCCTATGAGCATGATGATACATGTAAAAATCTTATTGCTAGAATCACTGCAGGAGCAACAGATCTCCCTTCATATTCTTATAATGCTGGCATACTCAGATACAAGGGCATGATTTATGTGGGTAAGGATGAGGACTTCCAACAACAGTTGCTTTCCACCTTCCACTCTGCTCCTATTGGGGGCCACTCTGGAATTAGAGCAACCTACCACAGAATCCACATAATTTTTTACTGGCCTAAACTCAAAGCTATGGTGGAAACTTTTGTGCAGCAGTGCCCAGTGTGTCAAAGGTCAAAAGGGGAACATTGCCATTATCCTGGATTGTTAGACCCCCTCCCAATTCCTGACATGGCATGGAGGCACATTTCTATGGACTTTGTGAAAGGAGTGCCCAAGTCACAAGGGAAGGATGTGATCTTAGTGGTTGTGGACAGATTCACGAAATATTCACATTTTATTGGTCTGTCTCATCCTTTCACTGTCAATACAGTCCTGCAAGCTTTCATTGACAATGTGTTCAAACTCCATGGCATGCCTGTATCCATGGTAACTGACAGAGACCGGATTTTTACAAGTAATTTTTGGCAAGCTCTATTCAAATCCATGGGTGTTAAGCTAAATATGAGCACAGCTCACCATCCTCAGTCTGATGGTCAAACTGAGCGTGTGAACCAGTGTTTGGAAGCCTATCTCAGAAACATGGCCTTTAATGAACCAAAGAAGTGGTATTCTTGGCTAGCACTAGCAGAGTGGTGGTTCAACACATCTTACCATACAGCAACAAAATTCACTCCCTTTCAGTGTCTTTATGGGTTTCCCCCTCCTCAGATAGGAGAAGTATCTGTTCCTGGACCAACTGATTCTGAGGCCATAGCATTCCAACAGCAAAAAGACCAGATACAACAACAGCTCAAACACAACTTGATCATAGCACAACAGAGGATGAAAAAGTACGCAGACAGAAACAGGACAAATAAACAGTTTCAGGAAGGCGAGATGGTTTACTTAAAAATGCAGCCTTACAGATTAGCAGCCTTCAACATACGCTCAGGGTTGAAGCTGGCTACAAAATTCTATGGACCTTACAGAATCCTACAGAAGATCGGCAACTCCTCATACAAACTGCTACTACATGACGATGTACAGATACACAACGTTTTCCACGTTAGTCAACTGAAAAGACACTTAGGGCCCTTGGCCGTACCAGCTCCTGGGTTGCCATTGGTGGATAAGTCAGGCAAGATCAAGGTTTCTCTAGTGTTAGTGCTTGAAACTCGAGCTGTTCCACGACCTCCCAAACTTGTCACGCAATGGCTCATGCAGTGGCTCAATATGTCACCTGAAGAAGCAACGTGGGAAGACGCAGATTTCATTAAATCCACCTTCCCTGAGTTCTTCAACTCCACCATTCGCTCTTGGTTCCCAACAACCGATCCTCGAGGGCAAGGATCGTCTTCAGAGGCGGGCAATTGTCAGGACCCTGCTGACCTGCAGCTCTTAACTGAAGAACAGAGCAGTTACTCTGAAGAATTCGACAGCGAGGACGAATCGGTACTCACTTGGGAATGGACGGCTGAGATGGCATCGATGGAAATCAACGGACGACAGGCGTAACGGTCACTGTTTCTCTTCACACCGTTGCCGTCACTCTCCTGAAGGCTACAGTGACGGAGAGCGTCCGCACCGGCGTCGCCACCCACCTGCCAGCTATTTAGTCCCTCGAGACGAGTCTGGAAACATCTTTTCCCTTTCTCCAAGTTGTAATAACTAGCTTACACTAGAACCCTAGGCTACTTGGTAGAAATTCGGGGCAGATCCTCGATCTGAACCTTGTATCTGTTACTCTGTTGCTGAAATTTATCAAATCGGGGCTAGTTCGAGTAATTGTTGCGTCGATCGTGTATTCCGCTCTTGTCAACCGAGCAGAGGAGGGTTGTGGCGGTGGTGGAGGCGGAAGCGACGGGAGAAGCCGGGGTCGGAGACGAGGCCGAGCCAGCGCTTGCAGACAAGGGAGGCGCGGGGGAGGGATGACGGCGCCGGGGGGAGGCGGAGGAGGATCTCGGAGAGGAGGTTGTCGTCCTCCAGCGGCGGCACCGCCGGCGGGGGGGGTGGCGGCGGCTATTCATCTCGCCCTCGTCACAGCTCATGGGAGAAAGTGGTGGAGTCAAAGCAGCAGCCCACGATGTGGAGTGAGTTTGAAGCCCAAAACTCATTTTTCTTTCTTTTCGGGAGAGAGATAGAGAGCCCACGAGAGCTGAAATAAATGAAAGCCCACCGCACACAACCAGAGTACGCAGTATTTTTTCTCTTTACACTTTTGTTCGTTTTTCTGAAGCTAACCGGTGTTGTACAAAGTTACAACCCCTGAAATGTACACAGCGACGAGCTTGATGCAGGCACCATATACTTATCTTCGCGGGGAAACTCTTGTGTTGCTCAAAATTTAAGGATTACGGTCATGATGACAAAGAGTTTCTAGCCATACTGCAGTATGTTTTTTAAGATCTACTCCCTCCATTCCTAAATAATTGTCTTTCTAGCCATCTCAAATGGACTACAACATACAGATGCATGTATACATGTTTTAGAATGTAGATTCACTTATTTTGCTCCGTATGTAGTCACTTGTTAAAATCTTTAGAAAGACAATTATTTAGGAACGGAGGGAGTAGTAGCAAATTGCTCGTTTTGATTGACAAGTAGCAGGAAACAACAGAAGATAACATGTTGGTGATCGTAAGCTCAAGGATGAAAAAGGAAAGGAACTCCAAATAAAGAAAACTACGCTATTGGCTGCCGGAGAAAACAATCTCTCATGGTGGTTCTCCAAAAGGGAGCACAATGCATTTTACTCCAGCTAGGCGCAATAGCTCCTGCGATTATCCCTGAAAGTGCAGTTGTTCCTTTCGTGCCAAATATCCCATAGGAGTAGTACAGTTTTGGACTCTACCATAAGTAGCAAGACAATGACTAACAGTATACCGGCTACGTCTAACAATCTTGGACCTAAATGGCCACAGATATCACAAAGTCCAACACACAAAAGAAAAAAAAACTCAATGGAGCCACGATTAGGGTCATCATCGTCACCCACCGCATGGCGTTTCAGTGAATCTAACTTCATGAAAGAGTGACATGGACCAAACTCTTCATTCCAATGCAACGAGCCACGCAGACCAAACTCTTCATGAAAGAATATTATGCGAGTTCCTTCTCGATGCGGTCGAAGCTTATGTGAGAAGGCAGGGGATAAGGCGGGTGAATTAGGAGCCGTTGATCCTCCATCTGGTGGTGCATAGTGTTCCAAGGAAGGCCAGGAGGCAGTGGCACAGAGGCCATACATCGTGCATCCGACGGCCGTGAATCAAACTACGTTCTTTTATTTATTTATTTTGTGCACAGAGGCCATACATGATCCATGCTCAATATTGTTCATGACACATGGAAAATGTAATGATCTCTTCATCGCAAACCACGCCCGTCAAATCATGAAATGGAAAGAAAACCGCAATGGTGTGACAAAGTACAAGCAAATGAGATATGCGACAAATACTAGGGAAACCCTATTAGTAGCGCTGGATAAACGCGTTGCAGTAGCGCGGGTGGCAGAAGCGCGGGTACCCGTGCTACTGCTACGGCGCTACAGCTAATGCTCAGTAGTAGCTCGGGCCGAAGCGTGCTACCACTATCCTACATAGCAGTAGTGCGGGAAGGCCGCCCACGCTAATACTACACCTCCCTGGCAGTAGGGCATGGTCGTCTCCCCGCGCTACTGGTAAAATTTCCTGTTTTTTTCCTTCTGCGTATTGACGATATTTGTACATGTTTTATATAGTAGTCTCATCATATGATTTAATGATCATGATGAGTTATTATTTCAGTGGGTGAAAGAGACATGGATTAGATTCAAGTGGGGCAACTTGACCACTTTAGTTTGGATTAGTAGTACTTTCGATCTGCACCATGTTGCCTTCACTTGAATCTAATCCGTGTCTCTTTCACCCACTGAGATATATAGTAACTCATCATGCTCATAATGATATAACAACTAAGCATCATCATCATCATAATAACTCATCATCGTCATCATAATAACAAGTCATACTCATCATCATCATAGTCATCTAACAACTTCTACTCGTTATCATAATAACAAGTCATACTCATCGTCATCATAGTCATCTAAACAACCCTAGTTAATTGTTCTTAGCACATGATCATGAGTATTATGTTGGGGAACGTAGCAGAAATTCAAAATTTTCCTACGTGTCACCAAGATCTATCTATGGAGAAACTAGCAACGAGGGGAAGGAGAGTGCATCTACATACCCTTGTAGATCGCTAAGCGGAAGCGTTCAAGAGAACGGGGTTGAAGGAGTCGTACTCGTCGTGATCCAAATCACCGGAGATCCTAGTGCCGAACGGACGACACCTCCGCGTTCAACACACGTACAGCCCGGTGACGTCTCCCATACCTTGATCCAGCAAGGAGAGAGGAGAGGTTGGGAAGACTCCATCCAGCAGCAGCACGACGGTGTGGTGGTGATGGAGGAGCGTGGCAATCCTGCAGGTCTTCGCCAAGCACCGCGGAGAGAAGGAGGACTTGGGAGAGGGGAGGGCTGCGCCAGGCAAGGGTGCAGCTCCCATGCGCCTCCCACTATATATAGGGGTGGAGGGGATTATTTATTGCCCTCCAAGTCCATTGGGGCGTTGGCAAAGGAGGAGGAAATAAATCCCATCCTTTCCTTTCCCCATCGATTGTTATCCCCCTTTTAGGGATCTTGATCTTATCCCTTCGGATATGATCTTATTCCTTCTA